>CM065361.1:8541166-8626338 GCA_033032245.1 Poecilia picta
CTTTACTACACCCAAATAACTTGTTGAATATAAAAATATGGAAAGATTTTCCACGCAATTTCTTTTTTCAGTACTAAACAATTCTTAATTTGCTTACAGACAGAACAACATTTTATTACAGAAATTATTAAGGTTTTTCCGTTAACATTCTATTCTGAATGTTACAAGGAGCCAATGAGAAGAGGCCGGAAGTCTAGAAATGTTATGTTATTTTATGTTATGTTATGTTATGTTATGTTATGTTATGTTATGTTATGTTATGTATGTTTTAACCACAAATGTCTGAATTTCAGTATCAGTATTGTTTTGGTTGGAGTGTCTTTTACTTTGCTCGTCCTGTTCCTCTTGTGTTCCTCTGATGTTCTAGAAAGTCCTGTCTGTCTTCCCTCCTTGTTATCCGGCAACAACTATTCCATTCTAATTTCTGCTGTTGTATATTCAGCCTGGTTTGCCTCATTAAAAACCTGTTTCGATCTTAGTTATTTGTAGCTGAAGATTCTTCAGCCTCCTCCCCCTCAGGCAGTACTTGTGTTAGTGTCTCCAACTAGCCCAAGTTTTCCAATTACAATTAAATACCCAACCTAATTTTAGGGTATTTTTGTCGACTATGCTGATTGAAACCAGATCTCGGACGACTTAAGACTTAAAACAAGGTTTCGTGTTTGACTGGAATACTTTGTCTGGTTTTCAACCCAAAAGTTAAACATGTGAAAAGGTGGGTTAAGAAGAATAACTTACCACAGCTTAGGCTATGTTAGCTATAGCTATAGCAGCAATAGCCTCTAACTATAGCATCTATAGCTACGGGCTATTTAGACTCTTGCTCAAAATGGTGATCTGTGAAGAACAGCGAGTCTTCTATTGTTTTTTTCTCCAACCCAATAAGCCTGATTTCTTTTCTTTGACCTTCTGCCCCAACAGCACCACCCTGTCACAGTTTGTACAGCTTGCAGAGGAGACCAGGTCAATAAGATTGATGGTGTGAATGGTTTGCATACCGTTTTCAACAAAACAAACACCTCCTTTATAAGAACGCCCTGATATAGACATCGTCAAGTCTAATTAATTTGCATAGCACATTTCAAAAAACAAGGCAGCTCAAAGTGTTTTACATCATAAAAACATATGGAAGCGATTATAAAACAAGCAACAGACATTAGATGTTGCCAAATGCCATCATCAAAAACATCGTGAATGATCATAATCATATATGAATCCAATAATGTTCCTGTCTAAACAGGTTTTAGATTTGATTTGAAGAAACTCAGTGTTTCGGCAGGTTTGCTCATTGCAGCAACATTGCAAATGTATTTTTGCAAACAAACACTAACTACTGGTAAGATTTAGTTTTGTTTGTTAATGATTTCCACTGACTACACTGATTAGAAGGCACTATCCATCCATCCATCCATCCATCCATCCATCCATCCACATCCATCCATCCATTTTCTTCCGCTTATCCGGGGTCGGGTCGCGGGGGCAGCAGCTTCAGAAGGGAGGCCCAGACTTCCCTCTCCCCAGCCACGTCTTCCAGCTCCTCCGGGGGAACCCCAAGGCGTTCCCAGGCCAGCCGAGAGACATAGTCCCTCCAGCGTGTCCTGGGTCTTTCCCGAGGCCTCCTCCCAGTGGGACGGGCCCGGAACACCTCACCAGGGAGGCGTCCAGGAGGTATCCTGACCAGATGCCCGAGCCTCAACTGGCTCCTCTCGACGTGGAGGAGCAGCGGCTCTACTTTGAGTCCCTCCCGGATGACCGAGCTTCTCACCCTATCTCTAAGGGAGAGCCCGGCCACCCTGCGGAGGAAATCCATTTCGGCCGCTTGTATCCGTGATCTCGTTCTTTCGGTCATGACCCAAAGCTCATGACCATAGATGAGGATGAGAACGTAGATTGACCGGTAAATCAAGAGCTTCGCTTTTTGACTCAGCTCTCTCTTCACCACGACGGACTGGTACAGCGCCCGCTTCACAGCAGACGCTGCCCCAATCCGCCTGTCGATCTCCCGCTCCCTTCGTCCCTCATTCGTGAACAAGATCCCCGGATACTTAAACTCCTCTACTTGAGGCAGGACGACCCCCCTGACCCGGAGAAGGCACTCTACCCTTTTCCGGCTCAAGACCATGGCCTCGGATTTGGAGGCACTGAGCCTCATCCCGGCCGCTTCACACTCGGCCGCGAACCGCTCCAGCGAGAGCCGCAGATCACGATCTATTGAAGCCAACACATCAGCCGCAAAAAGCAGAGATTCGATCCTAAGGCCACCAAAATGGATCCCCTCAACACCTCACTCTAAAAAGAAAAAGTTGAACCAACTTAATTGAATTGCTTCTGTGGGTAACAAGCAATTCAGTTAGGTTTATCCAACTTAATTTATTAAGTTTATCCAACTTAATTTATTGGGTTTATCCAACTTAGTTTATTAAGTTTATCCAACTTAATTAATATGTTTATCCAACTAATTTAATAAGTTTATCCAACTTAATTTATTAAGTTTAACCAATTCAATATATATATATATAACATACACTGCTCAAAAAAATGAAGGGAACACTTAAACAAGGATTTGTTATTTGTGTGTTCCCTTTATTTTTTTGAGCAGTTTATAATGTGACTTCACATTAGAATCACATTGACACACCAATATCCACATTGACATGTGGCAGGACAAAGCAGGAATTGAACCTACAACCTTCCAATCATAAGACAAGCACTCTATCCACAGAGCTACAGTCACTTACTGGGGAATCTTAATTATTTCAAGTAAAGTCAGAAAAAGGTCATTTGAGTTGACTTTCTGTAGAATTAAGACAAATAGATTTTCTTTGTTTATTAGAAGAAAATAAATGATTTGAGTAAGAGTGACTTAAATCTGCTATCTTAAACATATTTAATAAATTTGTTAAATAAAATTAACAAATTGATTTGGATGATTAGAATATATTGAATTGGTTAAATCCAACTTAATAAATTAAGTTGGATTGACTTAATAAATTAAGTTGGATTAACTTAAATGAATTGCTTGTTACCCACAGAAGCAATTCAATTAAGTTGGTTCAACTTTTTAGTGTAAGTTTTGAGTTAAATGAACACAAAAAAGTAAGTTGGCACAGCAAAAGCAAAAGAATTAAGTTAAATTAATGTAAATAAGTCCATAAGATGAACTTAAGCCCAAAAAACACTTTTTAGAGTGCTCAGCTGTGGCTAGAAATTCTGTCCATGAAAGAAATGAACAGAATCGGTGACAAAGGGCAGCCTTGGCAGAGTCCAACTCTCACCGGAAACGAGTCCGACTTACTGCCAGCAATGCGGACCAGACTCTGACACCGGTCATACAGGGACCTGACAGCCCATATCAAAGGGCCCGGTACCCCGTACTCCCGGAGAACCTCCCACAAGGCCCCCCGAGGGACACGGTTGAACGCCTTCTCCAAGTCCACAAAACACATGTAGACTGGTTGGGCGAACTCCCATGCACCCTCCAGGACCCTGCTGAGGGTGTAGAGCTGGTCCAGTATTCCATGACCAGGACGAAAACCACACTGCTCTTCCTGAATCCGAGGTTCGACTATCCGACGGACCCTCCTCTCCAGGACCCCCAAATAGACCTTACCAGGGAGGCTTAAGAGTGTGACCCCTCTGTAATTGGAGCACACCCTCCGGTCCCCCTTTTTAAACAGGGGGACCACCACCCTGGTCTGCCAATCCAGAGGAACTGCCCCCCGATGTCCATGCGATATTGCAGAGTCGCGTGAGCCAACACAACCCTACAACATCCAGAGCCTTAAGGAACTCCGGGCGGATCTCATCCACCCCGGCCCTGCCACCGAGGAGCTTTTTAACCACCTCGGCGACCTCGTCCCCAGAGATTGGAGAGCCCGACCCAGAGTCCACAGGCTCAGCTTCCTCAACAGAAGGCATGTTGGTGGGATTAAGGAGGTCTTCGAAGTATTCCGCCCACCGACCCACAACATCCCGAGTCCAGGTCAGCAGCACACCATCCCCACTGTAAACAGTGTTGGTGCTGCACTACTTCCCACTCCTGAGACGCCGGATGGCGGACCAGAATCGCCTCGAAGCCGTACGGAAGTCTTTCTCCATGGCCTCTACAAACTCCTCCCACGCCCAAGTTTTTGCCTCTTCGCATGCCGCTTCGCTCGCCTGGTACCTATCAGCTGATTCTGGAGTCCCACAGGCCAAAAAGGCCCCATAGGACTCCTTCTTTAGCTTGACAGCATCTCTCACCGAAGGTGTCCACCAACGGGTTCGAGGGTTGCCGCCGCGACAGGCACCAACGACCTTGCGGCCACAGCTCTGATAAGCCGCTTCGGCGATGGAGGCACGGAACATGATCCACTCAGACTCAATGTCTCCTACCTCCCCCGGAATGTGTTCGAAGTTCTGCCGGAGATGAGAGGGGTGGAGCTGTCCACTGACCACTACCTGCTGGTAAGTTGGCTCCGTCTCACAGGGGACTCCGCCAGACATTCCCAGCAGACCTTCACTGCACGTTTGGGCCTTGCAGGTCTGACCGGCTTCCTCCCCCACCACCGGAGCCAACTCACCACCAGGTAGTGGTCAGTGGACAGCTCCGCCCCTCTCTTCACCCGAGTGCCCAAGACATACGGCCGCAGATCCGATGAAATGACGACAAAATCGATCATCGAACTGCGGCCTCTGGTGTCCTGGTGCCAAGTGAACTGAAAGACTCTGTAAGACTTTGGATCGCTTTTCAATGGACAGATATGCCCTTTTCAAGCTTATCCAAAGCTTTGCGAGTCTTTGTTTCAGAGTGTGTCGAGCTTCTTCCAGGCAATGCACCTCAGCTCTCATGTCCTCATGTTTAAGCTGTGTGTTTTCTAGCAATTCACGAAGAGACATGATCTGAGCTTGAAGCGCGTCGTTCTCACTTGCTAGCATGTCACAGTTAGCTTGCAAGACCGGTTGCCTGGATCTCCTGGCAGGTTTGGAGCATTCGATGATATGTCGGAGATCTTCCACCAACTGGCGGAGTTCGTCGTTTTCCATCTCCAGTTCGTCAGGGGTTGTGTCGTCAGAACTTTTGTCCGTCAGCAAGCTAGCCTGATCTTCAGGCATACATACAGTAGATGACACTCACAGTTTTCCATGTTTTAAATTAAATCAACCGTTTTTTAAAAAATAGAATAAAACAGGACTTTTTCTTCCGTCTTTGTTCTTCTGTCTTCTCTCTTGGTCGCTTGTAGCACAAATGAGCTACTCTGTTGAATTCAGGAATAAAAGCAGTGATGTCACAGATAATGAGTGACAATCACTGTCAAGAGAACAAGTGACATCACTGGTTCAGGTCAAAGCCAGTAGAAACCTGTTGTGTGTGAGTGTGTATCCTGTATTTGATGCATTGTGGGGATTATTTTCCAGGCATTTCCATACATTGTGGGGAATCTCAGTTCCTAAAAAAGAAATGCTGTTTTTGGATTCGGGGTAAGGTTTAGGTCCACGGTGTGAATTGAGTTTGGTTAGAGTTAGAGTGAATGGAAGTCAATGGAAGGTCCCCGCAAAGACAGCGAGACGAACGTGTGTGCGTGCGTGCGTGTGTGTGTGTGTGTGTGTGTGTGTGTGTGTGTGTGCGGTGTGCGTGTGTGTGTGTGTGTTAAACGGATTTTTGCCTCCAGTTACATTTCCGCATATTTGCACCAAACTAAAACAACAACTACAACTGAAACCTTAAGGAGGCGTAAACACATCGGCATGGCTCCCCTGGGCTGTCACGATAACCTTCCCTTTTCCTGCATCGTTTCCTTGTGCTGCGCCCGGGAGGTGGAGAGCGGGAGCGCGGCCCGCGGCCCCCGCGGCCCCCGCGGGCCCCGCCTCCTCCGGTCCGACCAGGTGCGCAGCCCTTCACTCCCGCAGATCGCCGGATTCATCAGCCAGGCATGGCAAGATCCAAGGCCAGGGTGTGCACTTGTTGCTTGCTGCTTGTTGTTGTTATGATCGCCATCATTGTGATCATAACTGTCACTACTAGACGCACGTGCGCGGACGACACCTTCTCGACAGCTGCAGTAGCCGCAGACTCGAGGACATGCTCGGAGTTTGGAAGGTGAGTGACGGTTAATACTTTTCTCTTCATTACTGATGGGGGAAACTGTACATGTCTGCTTTACTTATCGCCGCCTTCGAGGAAAAAGCGGTCAGAATGACATCCTCATGTTCATCCTCAGGTTATCCGAGCTCCGCTCCACCTACAAGGGCATTTGCGGTGTGTAAAAGTTTAAAGCTCAGTCAGAATCGGAACGAAAGTGTTTGAGAGGATCATTTTTGTCACGCGCAGTTAGTTTACAGTGGAGCTCGGTTCGGTTCGGCTCGGCTCGGCATACACACCTACGCATGTGGAAAGTAATAACATTTGGCACGCAGCAGTAACACCGGCGTGAATTTTTCAGGGACATGCTTCGACGAGGCGGCTCGGCGGTAGATGGCGCCATCGCTGCGCTTGTTTGCACGGGCATCATGAACCCGCAGAGCGCGGGCCTCGGAGGGGGCGCCATATTCACAGTGATGGACAAGTCTGGTGAGGAAACGTCTACATGCAGCCAAACGCGTGCAGCACCGGTGTTGTTGCTGAAACAACAATTACTGATTACTGTGAATGTGTTGTTATAGGTCAGGTGAAGATCATCAACTCCAGGGAGACCGCGCCGTCAAAGGTGAAACCTGATCTGCTGAAGTCCTGCAAAACTGTCAACAGTTTGACAGGTAGGCAGACAAACTGTTGAATGTGCTTCCTTATCTGAGGAGGTCATATTTCTTTTATTTTTGTTTTCACTATCTGTGTTATCAGCTCTCTTTCAGGCCTCCGTGCTCTTGAGGAATTTGGTGTGGTGTGAAAACATTTGCACAAAGGGAAAGCTCTTTTCTGTTTTTTATTTAATTTAATAATTTTTTTTTTTGCTTTTATTTTTCTGGACTTGCAGTAATACTTACTGCTTGGTGACTTGAAAAAGACTGTTGCATATTTCATTTGAATTTCATGCGACACATAAACACCGAGTCTGTCTGTTAAGGAAATACACGATTATGTCATTTTCAGTATTTTTTCTGGAATCACAATTTTTTGTTGTCTGTTTTTGTCAGCTTGCGCACTTCTCAGAGGCAGAGTGATAAATTAAAATAATATCAAACACAACCAAAAAAAGGTAAATACAAAACACCTTATAAAAGTCACTGGAGATTTAAATTTCAAGTTCACTCTGCTAAGTTAAAGAGCAGAGCTTATTATCGCTCTTTGACTGCGTTAAAATGAAAGGTGTGATATGTATTTGTCATCAGAGACACACTGCCCATCTCATTAGAATGGCCTATTCAAAGTCTAAATTGGATTGATCTGCCGGGACTTGGAAAATTAACGATCAAAGATGCTCTGCTTGTAATCTGATTGCGCTTGAGATATTTTGCAAAGAGGAAATAGAAACAATATAAGTCTGTAGAAGGTTACTCGACAAAGAATCGACTCAGGAGGGCTGCCTAGAAACTTTCAAAATTAAACAGATGTATCATTTCAATGCTCTGTCACCTAACTTTTTCAGCAATTTTCTCCAGGTGCAGATACCAAGAAACATGTGTCAATGGATGAAAACGTAGTTGAGGGTTATCAAGAAAGCCAGAATGAGAGTTTTGATGAAGGCAGAAGATGTGAATACAAGCGTTTGAAAGCTATTTATGAATGACTCGATGTTAAATGCATAGTACAATTCAGAAAAAGAACCGAAGTAAAGTCCCTTGAATTTCTGCTCTATGCCCAATAGCACTACACTGCAGACAAACAGACATATTCAAACTCTGTCCTTTCCTCCATCCGTGCAGAAAGCAGATGGATTGGGGTGCCGGGGGAAATTCGAGGTTACCAATCGGCTCACAAACTTTATGGAAAACTGCCGTGGGCCACGCTCTTCCAGCCGACCATCAAGCTGGCCAGAGAGGGATTCCCTATTCCTCCGGTCCAAGGCTCTTTCATCCCATTCATTAACAAGCTGCTGACCCTAAGGTAGCCACTGCTTAAGAGAGACACAGTCTGGCTCAGAATACAGAGATACAGATTTACGCGTCTCTTCCTCTCCTCAGGAAACTGTATTCAGATGAAAATGGAAACCTGCTGAAGACCGGAGACGTGATCAAGTTTGAGAAACTGGCTGACACTTTGGAGCTGATTGCAAACAAAGGAGCGGACGCCTTCTACACTGGAAGGGTAGCAGAGGATTTAGTCCATGACGTGCAGCAACAAGGTATTGACTCGTGCGCTCTCTCTCTCTCTCTCTGTCTCTCTCTCTCTGTCTCTCTCTCTCTGTCTCTCTCTCGCTCTCTCTGTCTCTCTCTCTGTCTCTCTCTCTCTCTCTCTCTCCTCTCTCTCTCTTGTGTCTCTCTCTCTCTCTCTCTCTCTCTCTCTCTCTCTCTCTCTTTCTCTCTCTCTCTCTGTCTCTCTTTGTGTGACACAGTGATCCAATTACAAACCAGTCTGATTAATGTAAGCGCCGCGGTAGACGGCCACAGATCTGTTAAATATCAGGATTTATGTGAGCTGCTCAGCAAAATCTGTTTGTGTCACTTTTTTTTGTTTCTGGTTTTGCCCAGGAGGAAACCTCACAATGGAGGATTTGGCATCATATAACGCCACAGTGACCGATGCGTGGGTTGTCCCAATGGGAGAGTACCAGATGTACATGCCCCCACCCCCATCAGGAGGACTGCTCCTCAGCCTCGTCCTCAACATCATGAAAGGTTCCTGCCGGACGCAGATGTCAGAGCTGCTGTTTCTTTTTACTTTTTACTCCCAAAATTGAAATGTGGTAGTAAAAAAATCAGGGAACGTTACCTTTCAGAACATTTATCCTAAATTTTTTGACCAATCTTTGAAAGCAATTGCACAGTGACAACTCAGATTAAAGGGACGTATCATGCAAACTTTATTGAGCTTTTCATCCTGTTACATTGTTATTCCCTCTTCAAAAACATACCTGGAGTGTTGCCTTGATTCACTAATGCGTGTTTGAGAAATCCTTGAATCTCCCGTGGGAACCATTCACCTTTGCAAACCACTTGGTGTAATGTAGCTCCGCCTACAAGGTTCAGCTCCTCCTCAGAACTGCAGTGTCTATCCAGCCCTTCCTGCAACTTCCTCGCTCAGCTCCTTCAGACTAGCCAGTAGCAATTAGCAAACACCTGGTAGAACTGTGCGTCTGCTCAGAGCAACACTGGTAAAAAAAAAACCTTGTTAAAGGGTTAATAGAGGAGCAATGTTATGATAGAATTTCAGAAAGAGCTGGAGTTTTTAAAGAGACAGTGACCCAATTTCAAGGCATTAAATCAGGACGTAAAGAAAAGTCACATAGTAGTTTTATAACAAATGAAGGTAACGTAGCTATTTAATCGTGGTATGAAATGGAAAACACCTAGTACTATCCCTTTAAGATACTATTGTTTTGGTTTGCAGAGTACCAGATGAAGTCGGCTCCTCATTCTGTTGAGGAAAAGATTCAGTTTTATCACCGCTATGTTGAAGCTTTAAAATTTGCCAATGGACAAAGGAGGCACATTTGGGATCCACGCTTCAAATCAGAAGACGTAAGTATCAAATTAAACATTCAATGTATGTGTTCATAGATTTACAAATGATGCTGGATGTTGGAGATTGCACCAAGAAATAAGCTGCTGATTGGAATCAGACTTTTTTTGTTTTTTTCTTGTTTTTTTTTTATTTATTTTTGCAATACTGGCCCTGACCGGATGGTCAAAAAGTTATTAATCCAATCTTTTCTCAACCAGCAAACACATCATACATTACATACATTTAATAATAACTGCATTTTGGTAACATGACTGCTTTAATAATAAGTGGATTGACATCAATTGGGTTTAATGCTAATTTTTCACATACATAACTTACAAATTTGAAATGACGTGAAGCTCAAATCAGCACCTTTTCTTTTCCTTTCTTCCAATGCTTTATTGTAATTAGACCTCTTTATCCACCGTAACCATTATACATGACCGAGTAGACAGAGTTAGTAACCCAGGGTTAACTTACCTGGCTTATAGTTAGCTTTAAACACTTTTTTAATGTGAGGGGATCTTGTCAAACTAAATCTAAAGATGCTGAACCGGCATTGTAGCAGAGGGACATGGTCAGCAGTACTTCAAGTGTTTATAGCCGATTACCTTTTAATGGAAGGAAAGCAGGAAGGACATTTCTGGGACCCTTTTGACCGACAAGGTAAATAGGTTCGATGTAATATTATAGAAACCTGCCAAAAAAATTCTAACTGGTGCATCTCGGTTCTTAAGTAGAGCTCGGATATGGTTCAGTTCCAGGAAACACTGTAAAACAGAATCGTGATCTTTCACACTTAATTTGACTGGCAAATTTAAATGACCTGTCTGGGCTTTAGCCAGCTGAAGTGGCATCAGTAGCGAGTTTGTCGGAGCAGCATTTACATATGTTCAGTGTTCCAGACTGTCCCACATTCACAAACATGCTATAGAATGTCACTCCTGCTTTTCCTGTTATCAAATGTCATTACACAGATCCTGTTGCCCTACATTTTGGTTTTGAGTAGGTGTGTGCTTAAGTCTGGATTAGTAATATTCTTTTGTAAGTTTTAACTGGTGCATCTGTGAAATTGGCTCCCTCAAAATAGTATCAAAAGCCAAATGAGTAAAAATAACCCATATGCGATTTTTAAAATTATTATTATTATTATTTTATTTTTCTGTGTGTTCTTCACTTTTCACAGATGGCAAAGAAAATAACAGCAGAAAGTTTTGCCAAATACATAGTGACCCTGATCAGTGACAACAGGACACACGATCACCAGTATTACAACCTCACCAGCTATCTGGACACTCTGGGCACCACGCATGTGTCTGTGCTGGCCGAAGACGGGTCAGCCGTCGCCGTCACCAGCACCATCAACTACATGTCGGTACCCAATCCCTCTCCTGCTTTATTTCCCTTTTTATTTTCATTCTGGAGTTAGAGTAAAGAAACTGAGTGCTCTGACTTTCACACGTTCTTAACAGATTTGGCTCCAAGGTCTACTCTCCCAGGACTGGAATATTCCTCAACAACGAGCTGTTTGACTTTTGCGGAAGAGTCGGTGACATCTTTCCCGGTAATCAGATTAATCTGACGCATTTTCATCGTTTACTGCAGTTGGTTGGGAACGATCCCCTCTTAGGCAACAACTCGTTTCTACGACTACATGGTATGTTTCATTATGGTAGTGCTGCGAGTGGAGCTGCCTGAATTGTGAAAAAGATGGATTATTTCCTCTTTTTTTATCAGCCTCATTCACTTCCTGTGTTTTGGGATGGCTTCTGCAAAAATGCAAAATCTTACCAAGTATTTTCGGTCTAGTTACCAGTGAAAGTATCAAAGTTCACCTGAAATAAGACAAACTTTTCAGCAAGATATAAGAGCTTGGTTTAAGTAAATAATTCACTTATATTGATGAAAAAGTGGGGCTGCACAGTGGCGCAGTTGGTAGAGCTGTTGCCTTGCAGCAAGAAGGCTCTGGGTTCAATTCCCAGCCCCAGCCCCTCCGCATGGAGCCCGCATGCTCTCCCCGTGCATGGTGGGCCCCCTCCGGGCACCCCGGCCCCCCCCCACAGTCCAAAAACATGACTGTCAGGTTAATTGGTCTGTCTAAATTGCCCCTAGGTGTGAGTGTGTGTGTGCATGGTTGTTTGTCCTGTGTGTGTCTCTGTGTTGCCCTGCGACAGACCGGCGACCTGCCCAGGGCGCCCCCCGCCCCCCGCCCGGAACGCCAGCCGGAGACAGGCACCAGCACCTCCCGACCCCATCAAGGGACAAGGGTGCAGGAAAATGGATGGATGATGAAAAAGTGCTAGTTCCACTGGTATATTATTTAATTTTTAACATGGGAAAATTGTCTTGCTATAAAATTAATAGTCTACCAGTGGAACTTGTACTTTTTCATTATTATTAAGGGATTACCATATTAACTAAAAACAAGCTCTAATATTTTGCTAGAAAATTTATTTTGTCTTATTTCAATGTGTACAAAGACATTTGCTCAAAACTACTTGGTAAGAGTTTGTGTTTTCGCAGCGCCGCTTTCACTGCTACTATCTATTTATGTCTAATGTTTTGCTTTGTGTACACTTTACATGGTGCTGATTTGCATGTAGCTGAAAGTATCAGATTACAGACTCATAAAAGCTGTTGGCTCTTCTTTTCCTTCTGTTTGTTCCAAATTAAACCTGAAAAGTGAACCTAAAGCCAAAGAGCCAAAATACTTTGACAGACAAAACCAGTCTGTTAGAAAATGTTCTTAATGAATGATCTATTAATGCGGTTTTAAAATTAAGCCAACAAACCTGCATGAGAACGTTGAAAGCATGACTGTAATTGAAAGGTGTTAACTCAGGTTGACTGAATATGAATGCATCTTACACTTGTCAATGTTTCATAAGTAAAAGAATGTGAAAGCCAAGCATGCTTCACAATGGAAATCTGAACATTGAAGGGGAGGAATAATATTTGTATGCTGGTATTTGCTACTTTTAATAGCTTAGTGTCTGAATGTGGTAGAAGAGAAATTTGCTTAAATATTCCCCTTCTTAATAATAAACTAGAATTTGACAGAGATACTGAACACAAGATGAGACTCATCAAAATTAGCTCCATGTCTTTATCTGACTCACTTTTATTCACAGAGCTCCATGTCTTTATCTGACTCACTTTTATTCACAGGCGCTCCGTTGAAAGCGTTTCCAATCATCACTCTCTTGTTCTCCTGACAGTGATCGGTCTGAACTGCAGTTGTCTGTTCTGTCATTTATTGCTTTTGTTGTGTTTCCAGGGGAGCGGCCCCCCTCCTCCATGGCCCCCGTTGTGCTGAAGTCTAAATCCAAGACGCTGGTGATCGGAGCGAGTGGCGGGAGCATGATCACAACGGGACTGGCCTCGGTATGTAGCCATGGCGATCACACTAAGAGCGTTTAGGATTATCTGACGCTCCTCATTGTTGTCATGTCGTTATGATCACTATGGTCAATGGGTTTTCTTTCTCTGCCAGGCTCTCATCAACCATCTTTGGTTTGGGAAGAGCCTCAAGGAGGCGATTGATACTCCTGTTGTCTATGTTGACGCTGAAAACAAAGTGAAGTTTGAACCCAAGTTTGATGAGGTAATTTGTTTGTGACTGTCAGGATCAGAGACACGCTGCATCGCTCTATCCTTATCCCATTTTGTTCCTTTCTCTTTAGGGTTTAATCGAGGCTCTCAGAGCATTGGGACACAAAAACAAAACAGCAAGCAGATTCTATAATGTGGTTAACGCTGTGGAGAAAAAGGACGGCTGCATCTGTGCTGTGTCTGACGACAGGAAGCTGGGTGAAGCAGCTGGGTATTGACACCACCACTCAGTAATGCTGGTAATGGAGGATGTTCTGAAAATGAATGCTGTAATGGAGGATGTTCTGAAAATGATCGAGATCTTCCTGTAGCTGAAGGTGTCTGGTGTTCTTGAACGTCACTGAATCAGAAGCGGAGATCGGGTTTAATTTGCAGAGCCTCTGCAGTGACATGCCTTCCTGACACAGACTGAATACTGTGCCGTTGCAAGGGGAAAAAAAAGAAAGAAAAAAAAGAGAGTTTTCTTTTGGCACTACAAATTTGTGCGTGTTTTTATAAGTGCAAGTCTGGAATGTTTTTTTTTCCATATATTGAATGTTTTTCATATGTACTTTATTAAATCTCATGAATGAAAACTGTAACTATGATCTTACACACTGTCTCTGTTCTTTTGGGTTTGTACTGTACTTGGGATGTAGATATCCATGTAAACAGGGGTTTACATTTTATTGAAACATTTCCTGATTTTCTCTGTCGGTGTTGCTGGAGGACCACTGACCGCATTTGCTCGATGTTGACATATTCTTCAAGTTGCTGAAAAGCATCTAATTTCTGTTAATAGGTCTGGGGAAAAAGTCACGGTGATAATGACCGCTGGCCACACAACCCAGGTGACGTTTGTAGAATGACAGAAACACATATTTAGCAGATACCAAAGATGCATTTTTAAAAACAGTTTTGTACATACATGCATCGATAAACACTGGATTTTCAGAGCAATCACTGTCCGAATGTACTTGTACTTGATCAGCAGGTCTCTGCTTAAGTCCTAAAGTTTAAAGTGTAAAATAAAAATCTATTTCATTTGGAATGTGCATGTATAAATGTAATCAGCATAACGTTTACATATTGGGATTTTGGCCAGATTCCTTTTTTTCATCATTCCCTCTATCAAGTTCAAGATGAGCTCAGATTGAGTTCCTGCCATGTAGCAGGAAAGTTCCACCTCGTAACATAAAGGAAGAGACTGATCTTTAAATTGATGTGATCTATTTTTACAGATATTTGTATATAGACATACACATATACTAGTGTGAAAGACACTAGTATATGTGTGAAAGAATATTTCACACATAGCTTGAAATGTTCCTGCAATTTCTGATGATTATGATTTACAGATAATGAAAACCCAAAATTCAGCGTCTCAGAGAATTAGAATGCTGTGAAAAAGGTCATTAATAGAAACGCAGCCTAATCAGCTAATTAAGATGAGCTTATTGTCAGCCCAGCGGTCCTGTTGAGCTGCTTAATGCTTTTATGCTCTAACCCTGCATAGAAACCGGTGTGAATTTTCCAGGGACATGCTGCAATGAGGCGGCTCGGCGGTAGATGGCGCCACTGCTGCGCTTCTGTGCCCGGGCATGACGAACCCGCAGAGCCCGAGGGTCTGAGGTGAGGGCTTCACTTTCCCCTTGTCTTCATCATGGTGGTGGTGCAGCGGAGCTGCCAAAAGTTGTGAGGAAGAGTCAAATAAACCTTTTTTAATTGGATAGATTTTTCCCTCTTTATTTAATCAGACTTCTGCCTCATCCATTTTCTGTGTTTGGGATGGTTTCCACATGGCTTCCCCTTGTCTACTCCTGTTTAATGGTTTGTTAATGGTTAATGGTTTGGTATTAATTTGCCACGTAGCTGGCAGCCTTTCAGTGTCAGACTGCAGGCTGACAGAGCTGCTGGCTGAACTTTTCCTTCTAATTAAACATGAAAACGGAACCAATTAAAGAACCAAAATAGTCTTCTTCTGCAAATCACAAATATTTCTATTTATTTATGTGGTTTTAAATTAATAGCCACAAACTACATGTGCTTTCAGAAGTTATGCTCAAGTGATGTTTTTGACCTGAAATGTCAAATTAGGAGTATATTTTAGACTTTTATCATAGAAAACTGTCACACAGTGTTTTAATAATTCTGGAGTAATGTTTGCTTAGCCAAGGATTATTTGGTTTTAAAATATATTATGAACAAAAACCTACAAAGAAAGCATGCATTCGACTCCCAGACCCTTAACTTTACATCCTTCAAATAAAATACAGTCAGTTGTCTTCAGAACTGGTAATCTGGATATCACACAGTTTGTTTGTCAGACTTTCATAAATAAGAAATGTCATTTTCCTTCCTCTTTGCAAATTTGTTCAAATAAAACTACAATGAAGTACAGTGAAAAATATTCAAAGTATGAATAATATTTGCAAGGCGTGTATGCTGCAGTCTGATACTTCCAGTGTCTCTGGGTGGAAAAGGGAGGAAAACTGAAGAGAGCCTGGAAATACATTAGGGACAGGAAACCTCTCAAAAACAGTATAAAGGGAAATTTGCATAAATATTCTCCTTCTTAATAATAAAACAGAATTTGATGAGAGACATTGAACACAAGATGAGTCACATCAAGATCAACTCCATGTCTTTCTTGATTTGGCGCTCCACTGAAAGTGTTTCTAATCATCTCTCTCTTGTTCTGACAGTGATCGCTCTGAACTGCAGTTGTCTGTGTTGTCACTCATGGCTTTTGTTGCGTTTCCAGGGGAGCGGCCCCCCTCCTCCAGGGGCCCCATTGTACTTCAGTCTAAATCCAAGATGCTAGTGATCGGAGCGAGTGGTGGGAACGACGGGGCTGGCCTCGGTACGTAACCATGGCGATCACACAAAGAACATTTAGGATTATCTGAGGCTCCTCACTGTTGTCATGTCATCATGATCACTATAATGGTGTATGTATGTTTTCTTTCTCTTCCAGGCTCTCATTAACCATCTTTGGTTTGGGAAGAGCCTACAGGAGGCGGTTGATACTCCTGTTGTCTATGTTGACTCTAATAACAAAGTGTAGTTCAAACCCAAGTTTAATGAGGTAATGCCTTTTTGATCAAGGGTTTAATCACGGTTCTCAGACCATAGGAGCACAAAAACGAAACAGCAAGCAGATTCTATAATGTGGTTAACGCTTTGGAGAAAAAGGACGGCTGCATCTGTGCTGTGTCTGACAACAGGAAGCTGGGTGAAGCAGCTGGGTATTGACACCACCAGTCAGTAATGCTGGTAACGGAGGATGTTCTGAAAATGAGCGAGCTCTTCTGGTAGCTGAAGGTGTCTGGTGTTCTTGAACATCACTGAATCAGAAGCAGAGAAACTGTTCTAGTTATCTGAGCAGTGCAGGGACTGGAGGGGTTGAGTCTCTGTTGTTGCATCGCCGACGCCAGAAGAAGAGCAGCAACTTGAATAAAGGTGAATGGATCAGATTTCATACATTTTGATGCATGCGGTTATCTTTGAATAATAATTTTTGTAGTATTGATTATATTGAAATATTGATTATTTTTGACAACCCTAAATGTGAAGATCTGCTGAAGTCCTGCCCCAACGGCCTTTAAACTGGTTCCAGGTTTGGCTGCTGCTTATCTAACACATTAAACTGTTTGTCACTCCCTTGACAGGTACTTCTTGTTTTTCCTGCTCTATCTTACAGACCATCTTATGCTCTTGAGGGTTTCAGTGTGATTCAGTAAACGCTGAAATGTGGGTCCACATTGAACACAGCTTTCAATGTGAAACCTGCACATCGAGAGCTGCAGGTTTCAATGTGCAGCTTTTGGCACATTGAAACCTGCAGCAATGTTCTGCAGATTAAAGAGTGAAAGCAATGCTTTTGTTTTTTCTATCAAACATGCACAGTTGAATATGAAGAGAGAATATTCACTGCAAAATGTTACATACTTCAAGAAGTAGCATTGATGAGGTCAAACTTTTCAATTGGTGTGCTTATTAGTCCACACTTGTGTCCTTGGGAGGACTTAAAGACGTTCAGTTGTGATGTGACTGGATAGAGACAGTATCTGAGCCTCAACTACTTTTCAAAGAAAAAACAGCAAACATTTATTTCTCTTGAAGGTGATTCACTCAGGAGGGAAAAGAATACAATTGTTTCAGATCTTTATGAATAAAAATGGTGGCATGTAGTGGAATAGAAAAAAAACATGTGCATCATTTCCTGGTTAAGGCACACTTTTTTCATAGATTAGCTGGTCTTGTGATTTATATATGTTTTCACCTTCTTCATGATGGATTTTTTGACCGATGGAACTTATACACCGGGACGACTTATTTCCATATTCTAGTTACTGCCTTCTTTGTTTGCTCTCTGACACAGAATCCTAATATGTTTCTTAAAATCTGGTTAGTGTTTCTTTCCCTTATCATAATCAATTAAAACTGTAATTCAGACATATTAATTGAAAATCCACTTGTTTTTAAAAATATATGTGATAAACTGAAGTGTTGGTTTGCTGATTTTGATCAAGGAAGTTAAAAATACTGACTCCTGATGGTTAGTTAGCACAGGCTCTTTAGCTAAATTCATTTCACTTATTTTTCAAAAAGTAAAATGTCCTGAGCATCTCAAACAAAAAAAGTGTTACTATGTATTGCATCAGGTCATCCTTCACAAGAACCAGTTCTGAATTCAATGTTAATTTCTCAAAATGTGCTATGAACAGATTAACAAAACAACATTTACGTTTTTGTGCATTTGTATCTCATTTGTTGTACTTTTGCCGACTCAGGCACTTTAACATCAAAGTTGATGTGTTCCTTTCCAGTAGTTGACATTTTCTCTTCCTCTCCAGCCTCTGATTCAGCCTTGCTGGTCATCCACCAGGACCTCGTCTCTTTGCCAAACTGGGCTGATAGTTTCAAAATACAATGACAAATTCTGGCTACTAAGGAGGTAGAACCAAACTTTGAAAAACTGAAAAGACAAACTACCGCGATGAAAAGTGGTTAGATATTAATGATTAAAACCAAATGCAACGCTGAAATAGCAGCAGGGAGGCTGGTCAGGTGTCTAACGTGTCTTAAAGATTTTATTAATGGTGACAAAGTTGGACTGACTTGGAAAGAAAGTGTTCAGAGGCATATGGTTACGTTAGCTGGGAAAAATATCTTTATAATATATATTCTCTTTATATTTTTACTGTTCTCTTGCAAGCAGAATATATGAGGAAGAAATTTAAAGAGATTAAGTACTAACACAGGTGTGCAGAAGAACTGGATGAGATTTTGGTTTACACACATTTAGACGAAGGTGCAAGCATCCAGAAACTATGCCAGGAATGACCCTGTTTGTTCCAGGAAGGCATTAGTGCCCACATTCTCCAAATGACTGGTGTGAATTTGAAGGAGAAATTCATTAGCAGCGTACAAATGTTTGTTAAACTTCCTCAAATATTGGTGTACAAAAACACCTACAAGTCCTCTTAAGCTACCACCCTGTTCATAGTTCTAGTTTCATATTATATTGCTTCTTACACTGATATTTTGACTGCATTTAATGCATATCTGCACCAAAACCACATCCTGTTTTTTCCATCGTGTGGAGAAAAGCGACGACTACATCTGTGATGTATCTGATGACAGGAAGCGTGGAGATGCTTGCATCTTTGACTTGTAATTGGGGCCTGCCATAGCAAAACAATTCATGGAAGGCACCTATTACTCTACAGCTAAAAATAACCTTGTATATATCCAAACATACAGCTGGATCTCAGCATGTGGGCATTTTGAGTAAACATGGCGACTTAATCTGACCCAAAGCTCATGACCATAGATGTGGGTGGGAACGTAGATCGACCGGTAAATCGAGAGCTTCGCTTTTTGACTCGGCTCTCTCTTCACCACGACGGACCGGTACAGCGCCCCTTCACAGCAGACCTTTTAGAAGTCTAACTAGTTAAAACATTTTTAAAACTAGTTAAACTTCTAAAAAGTCAGATTTCATTCAAATCTCTCCCAACTTTAACTGGTAGTTGAATTGTAATATGTTAAAATAATTATCAATCCAGCAGACTGAATCAAGCCCATAACCCAATTCTGTTGAGTTAAATCAAGTCAGGTCTGGATCATTAGACCAAGAGAAGAAAACAACTCAAATTGGTTCTGTTTTTTATGCAGCTGTTTTTTAACTGTGCATACAACCTTCCAGAGTTATGCACAAAGCTACGTTTTCCACATATTTGCACCAAATGAAATTAAAGCCACAACCAACTCCACAAGACAAAAATACATTTGAATCACTCTCCCCTTGGCTGTGACATTTACTATCTTTTTCTGCTGTTTACAGTGTGGGAGGTGGAAAAGGGCCTCACCTCATCTGATCCAACAAGGTACATTGTCCTTCACTCACTCAGTTTTATTCTTCAGCTTCACAGGTCACAGTGAGTGCAGAGAAGCATGGCGAGATCTAACATGAAGGTGTACGCTTTGCTGGGGCTGGTATTTATCTTTCTCATTGTGATCATATATGTCGCTACGAAGCCCAATTGCCCAAAAGGGACTTTCTGTAAAGGTGCCGTGGCTGCGGACAACGTCAACTGCTCAAAGATCGGACTGTAAGTGCTAATTAACACTTTTCTTCAACAGTCAGAAAAATGAAAAACTGGACTTGCCTGTGGTTTAATGATTAGCATACACCTGGGCTGCGTTCACACTGCAGCCTGAAGTGACCCAATTTCGATATTTTTGACGTAATGCGATCTGTATCTGATCTTTTCATGGCAGTGTGAACAGCTCAGGCCAGATTCTTTTTAGAATCTGACCCATATCCGATACGTATCCGATTCAAATGCGACCTAACGTCCAGGTCACATTCATCCGAACTGAACGTCACTGACTCTCAACAAATCTCACTATTCTACGCGCAAGCGGGAAGAAAAACAACAACCATGACAGACTATATGATGATTAAGTTGTTAATATGTTGCTCCAGCCAGACAACAACTTCAAATATGTAAGCTAAGCTCCACTGTTAGCTTACATGTTTATTTCCACAAACACTGAGCTCTTCTTCTTTTTTTGGCAGTTGGCAGACTAAGCACCAATAAAGTACAACAGAGAGATAAAGTATTGAGAGTCATTTGCTTGTAAAGAAAAAAAAACAAAAACAAAGAAAAAACAACAAAATTGCTGGTGCAACTACATTAGTTTTGACACAGATAAAAATAATTTCCAAGAAACTTGTCATAAATGTTTATCAAGAAATTGATGTTTTTCAGTTCATTAACATTATGAATTTTGAACCTTTTACATATTTAGTTCTATTGACATTTTCTAATCTAACTATTAAAGGCTCATAATTTTATGAAAGTACGTTTTGCTTTTTGATTTTCAAAAAACAGGAATGATAGAACATAGTTAATCATCTTGAAACAAAAAACAAAAAATAAATACATACACACATCAATAATGAGTATGAATTTTACAGCAACATTCTTATACAAGGCGGCTCAGCAGTTGATGCTGCCATTGCTGCACTTCTGTGCACGGGCATCATGAACCCGCAGAGTGCAGGGATCGGAGGAGGCTCTATTTTCACCATAATGGACAAATCTGGTATGAAAAAGGCCAATCCTCATAAACCAGAACTGTTTTAATAATAGTTACTGATAATAACCAATGGTGTGAACATTTCTTTAAAGGTAAAGTGACAATCATCAACTCCAGGGAGACCGCACCGTCCAGTGTGAAATCTGATCTGCTGAAGTCCTGTGCTGAGGATCATACAGAAGATAATGGTAGTTAACTTGCTGCAGTATGTCAACTGTCTCTTGACTTTGGCCACTGGGGGCTTACGTGTGTGTGTTGCGTGGGTGTGTGAGTGTTTAACAGTTTCACTTGGGGACAATTTCATTTAGGCCTCCAAAATGGCGTTTCTTTTCAGAGATGAATCATAATATCATTACTCTGGTGGCGCTGAGTGGGGAGTCTTGGAGAAGAATTGCTCTGTGTGCTGTGCTCGATCTGCACAACACTGTAAACAAACCATTCCCACAGTGAAACATGGTGTTTGGAGCATCTTGCTATAGGGATGCTTTTTTTATCTCAGCGGGTACAAGGAAGCTGGTCAGAGTTCAAGAGATGATGGATGGAGCTAAATGCTGGGGGAATCATCCAGGAAAACATGTTAGGGGACCAAAAACAGACTATACCTAAATCTGATTGAGAATCTGTGGGAGAACGTGAAGGCTGATGTTGACATATTCTCTTCATTTTATCTGACTGAGATCTAGCTATTTTTCAAAGAAGACACAACCAACATTTACGTCTCTCAAAGGTCATTCAACCAGAAATTTACTTATGATAGCTGAATACAAACTTTTGAGTTTGTTTCCACTTATGGCTTACTTTGTTTACGCTATAATAATAATAATAATAATAATAATAATAATAATAATAATAATAATAATAATAATAATAATAATAATAATAATAATAATAATAATAATAATAACTTGTTTGTGGTTTTATTATGTCAGAAATGATTTTTTTCTGTCCTATATTCAATAACGCTAATGTACAGTGAAAATATTCAAACTGTCCCTTCCTCCATCTGTGCAGGAAGAAAATGGATTGGTGTTCCAGGGGAAATTCGAGGCTACGAACTGGCTCACAAACTTTATGGAAAACTGAAGTGGACAGATCTGTTCAATGAGACCATCAAGCTGGCCAGAGAGGGATTCTTTATTCCTCTAGTCCTAAACTCCTACCTCTCAGAGATTAACGAAACTGAGTCCCTGCGGTATGGAAGACCATAAGAATCACAGTCTAGCTCTGGGGTACGATGGACAAATATTTATATTCTTTTCCTCTTCTCAGGAAATTATTTTCATATGAAAATGGAACCCTAAAGACAACCGGAGACATGATCAAATTTGAGAAAACTTGCCGACACTTTGGAGCTGATTGCAAACAAAGGACCGGACGCCTTCTACACTGGAAGGGTAGCAGAGGATTTGGAAAAAGATACAGGTATTGTCATTAGTTACTTGCTAGTTACAAATAAACAAATTGATTTGATCTATGTGTTTATCTATCTATCTATCTATCTATCTATCTATCTATCTATCTATCTATCTATCTATCTATCTATCTATCTATCTATCTATCTATCTATCTATCTATCTATCATCATCATCATCATCATCATCCATCCATCCATCCATCCATCCATCCATCCATCCATCCATCCATCCATCCATCCATCCATCCATCCATCCATCCATCCATCCATCCATCCATCATCTATCATCTATCTATCTATCTATATCTATCTATCTATCTATCTATCTATCTATCTATCTATCTATCTATCTATCTATCTCTATCTATCTATCTATCTCGAATGGTTTTTCATGATGATTTTTTTTCCTCCTGCTCAGCAAAAATAGTTTAATTCACTGCTTTTTGTCCAGAAAGAAACATCCGACAGGAGGACTTAAAGTCATATAAAGCCATAAACACTTCTGCATGGGTTGTCAATGTGGGAAAGAACAAGGAGTACAAGATGTACATACCTCCACCCCCATCAGGAGGACCACTCCTCAGTTTCATCATCAACTTCATGACAGGTTCCTGCTGGATGCAGACAATAGAGCTGTTGTTTCTCTATACTTTCAACTTATTATAATTTTTTTTTTATAATAATAATTTATGTGGAAAGAGCTTTGATCAGTCTTAGTAAAAAATGTTTTATGACAATAGACTAAATTAAATATATGTATCTACATATACTGTATAAATATATAAACTTATTTTTGTTCACAGCGTATGAAAATGAACCAGCCCCTCAGTTTGTTGAATTTTATGACCTCTATATTCAAGCTCTTAAACAGGCCAATAAACTAAAGAACTGTATTCGGGATCCAAACTTTGCTCCACCTGAAGTAAGTGATATATATGCATATATTTGTACATGGTACTTGATGTTAGGGAATGCACAGATAAATCATCTGGAGATCAGAATTAGGTGATTTTATGTTGGTAAAATTAAAAAATTCCTTCAAACCTAAAGTGGTTTTGGGCATAGCTGCAAAAAGATTTTTAAGCAGAAACTATTCTAAGCAAAGGCATGTTGACTGTTTATTCATACTGTGGCTACAGAAAACTCAACTGTGTTATAGGTGTTTTTCTGTCAGTGGTCTTTGGTATAAAGAGGGGCTCTCTGCCACAGGATCAAGATTTTAATCTCTGTCTGTCATGGAACATATTAAACTTGAAAATGTTGACAATCTTTTGGGAGTCCTAAAACTAAGATAATGGTCTGTTGGTAAAACACATAGAGACTAAATTTTATGCTCACTTACCATGCTTAGGGTTAACATAAGATGCCAAAGAAAGTCCAAAATTTTAACACGTCAATCATTTAAGAAATATGTAAAAAAAATATTTTTGAATGAACAACTCTCTGCCTGAATCCAGTTTAATGACACACTTTTATTACATATCTATCATGGTAATTCAGGGTGGTTTATTTTTAATTCTAAATTAATATCCTTGTTGGTCTTTTATTTAAGTGCTATTTTCCTCCAAGATAAATTTACCTAACGATGGAATAAATGCAATTATGTGATCGGTATCGGTGATCGGCCCTCCTGGGTGATTGGTATCGGCAGGAGAAAACCTGATCGGTACATCTCTATATCTAGTCATCGTTTAGCTATCATTACCTGCATCCAACAGCTTTACTCAACTCAGTCGGTTAGTTTGGGGGAAAAACTGTAAAAAGTTATTTGCGTTTTGCTAGTTTGCTGTCATGATTCTAACACAAACCTGCGTAGCTCCGCACAGCATCATCAGGTCTCCTTCACTGCCGCACAGGTGTTGTGTTTAAAGGCGGCTTGGAAATGCAGGTTACCACATGTTAACGATCAAACAGTTTTAACTGCTGATAAAAGTGACAGGGGACACAGATATGGGAAATGCAGAAGCATTTCTGCATTTCCCATATCTGTGGGAAATGCAGAGGATCAAATTGTATCAAATTGTCAGAGGAATAACAGAGAGTTGGCCATTCTAAGGTAAAAACCCATCACATACTTCATGTTTTTTTTTTTTGGCTTCCTGCGCCCCCCCCCTGCAAGTAGGTAAATTACTTTGACATTCTGTACCAGTTATTGATTGTAACTGGTACCAATCCAGAACATCTGTTAACTGGTTGATCAGAACCTTCTCTAAGATCTCAGCAGTAAATGGAAGCTTGGAGATGGATCTGTGACTGCCAATGAGAAAAATAGTGTTTTTCATAAGGGGATGGGTGACAGCAGTTAGAAATTAGTGTTTGAAAACTGGTTACAAATCCTTTTAAAATAAACCACAGAGTAACAAACTTTCTTATTCATTTCTTTTTTTTCTTCTTTTGTGTTCCCTGTTAGTTTGAACAGAAGGCAAAGGAAATGACAACTGGTGCAGAAAACATACAGGGCTGTACACTCAATTCCAAAAAAATCGACAACTCTCATCAGAGTGTGGGCACCACACACGTGTCTGCGGTAGACCAAGATGGAACATTTGTTGCCGTCACCAGCAGCATCAATGACATGTAAGCATCTGATCTGTTTTGCTTCAACAAGGGCATGTATAGACAGTTTTCAAAGGAATGACCAATTGAGAGTCACTGATAATCTTGGGGTGGGGAGTAAAGAGTTAGAGAAACGCCTTCTGTTCTAGAACTACAGATTATTTTACTCATTGATTGAGCAACAATGGTGCTAAGAAAATAAACAGTAATAAAAATAAACAGTAATGATTCTAGATAATCACATTCTTGAAATGATTCAAGATTCATTGTTGTAAAAAAAAATATTCAAAGAGCATAAAAACAGCATGAATAACAATGGCTCCATAGCTAAAAAAATTCCCTTCTCACCCTCTGCGGGTGGTCTCTTTCATCCTCTGAGCTCGGGTCCTCTACCAGAGGCCTGGGAGCTTGAGGGTTCTGCGCAGTATCTTGGCTGTGCCTAGTACTGCACATTTCTGGACTGAGATGTCTGATGTTGTTCCTGGGATCTGTTTTAGCCACTGCTCCAGTTTGGGGGTGACTGCCCCGAGGGCCCCGATGACCACAGGCACCACTGTGGTCTTCACCTTCCAGTTCTTTTCCAGTTCCTCCCTGAGGCCCTGGTATTTCTCCAGTTTCTTATGCTCCTTTTTCCTGATGTTGTAGTCACTTGGTATAGCTACATCTACCACAACGGCTTTCCTCTGTTCTTTATCCACCACCACAATGTCCGGTTGGTTCGCCATTACCATCTTGTCTGTCTGGATCTGGAAGTCCCACAGGATCTTAGCTCGGTCATTCTCCACCACCTTTGGGGGTGTTTCCCACTTCAATCTCGGGGCTTCCAGTCCATATTCTGCACAGATGTTCCTGTACACTATGCCCGCCACCTGGTTATGTCGTTCCATGTACGCTTTCCCTGCCAGCATCTTGCACCCTGCTGTTATGTGCTGGACTGTCTCAGGGGCCTCCTTGCACAACCTACACCTTGGGTCTTGTCTGGTGTGGTAGATCTGAGCCTCTATTGCTCTGGTGTTTATATATATATATATAATATATATATATATATATATATATATACTGTATATATATATATATATATATATATATTGACTGAATAGCTCAATGGGTAAGTCACCAGGCTGAGCTGTCAGTGTGGGTCCTTAGGCAAGACCCTTGGAGCTATATAGCCGACCTCATACCATGAGAGACACTGATAAGCACGACATGCCGGCTCAGACGTCGCCCGGCCAAACAAGGTCTGCGTCAGGTGCTGGGGAACCAGAGCACCTAGATGAAAAATGGGCTACTGCAACAAGACGGAAATGGGCGAGAGGTGAAAACATGGATCTGTTGGAATGCTACTACTCAAGTAACCCTAGTCAGAGGGGCTACATGCAAAGACTGTGGGAGGAATGGTTACTTCGACATCCCCAGTCAACACTAACTGCTAAGCAACTAGTGGCTCAGTGTTCCAACATCCGCAAATGGCAACTGCTCTCACAACTTGAGATTGACGAGGTACAACACAAATGCTATGGCAAAGGGGAGGAGCCAGAACGCCAGGTCAGAGGGGAGTTAACTACCCACCCAGAGACTGGGTATGTAGCCCCAGTAATGAACGAACCATCAGAGCTGAACGAGGCAGCAACTGACCTGAGAGAGAGAATCGTGGCCGTAATGAACACCAGACAACCCCGACGCCAATTACAACGGCTGAGTGAAGCACCACCAGAAAGCCTAATTGAAGATGTGGATGCGGCATTGAGAACGATCCCTACCAACACCATAACAGAAACCAATGAGCTGATATACAACTCAGCATCAGTGATCCTTGAGATGCTATAAGAGCAATCATGAGACCCAATACCCACCATGGAAAAGACGGTTAGAGGCTAAGATCAAGATAACAAGGAGGGAAGTGAGCCAACTGTCAGAGCTCCAAAGGGGTGCAATGAATAGATCAGTACACAAGAAGTACAGCCAGATGTCCATACCTGAAGCACTCAAAACTGCCAAACAAAGGCTCCAAGCCTTGGCCAACCGCCTGAAGAGATACATAAGAGAGAATGAAGCCAGGAGGATTAACCGGCTCTTCCACACCCAACCAGCTAAAGTGTACTCTCAATGGCAGGGTACTAACAACAGAGCAGACCCACCAAGGCTGGAGACTGAACAATACTGGAAAGGCATATGGGAAAGGGAGGCGACCCACAACAGCAATGCAAAGTGGCTGACCTCTCTACGAGAGGAACACAGCAACCTCCCTGAACAAGCCCCAGTAACCATCACTGTGGCAGATGTCCAAGAAAGAGTCTCGGGTATGAAAAACTGGACAGCACCAGGACCTGACATGATCCATGCCTACTGGCTAAAGAAACTCACTGCCCTCCATGAGCGACTGGCAGCTCAAATGAACCAGCTGCTACAAAATGGGATTCACCCTGAATGGTTAACTGAAGGTCGCACAATCCTGATACAGAAGGATCCCTCAAAGGGTTCAATCCCATTCAACTATCGGCCAATAACCTGTCTCTCTACAACATGGAAGCTCATATCAGGCATCGTAGCGGCTAAGATAAGTGGTCACATGGATAAATACATGAGTACGGCACAGAAGGGCATTGGCAAAAATAGCAGAGGAGCCAAACACCAACTCCTTGTAGACCACACAGTCGCCCGAGACTGCAAAACCCGACACACCAACCTGTGCACCGCTTGGATAGATTACAAGAAAGCCTATGACTCAATGCCACACACTTGGATCAATGAATGCTTAGAGATGTACAACATCAATAGGACTCTAAGAGCCTTCATTGCAAACTTGATGGGGCTGTGGAAAACCACCCTTGAAGCCAACTGCAAACCACTTGCACAAGTGTCCATCAAATGTGGCATATACCAAGGAGATGCTCTGTCCCCACTGCTGTTCTGCATAGGCCTGAACCCCCTCAGCCAAATCATCGACAAGACTGGCTACGGATACCGACTGAAGAATGGGGCCACAATCAGTCACCTCCTCTACATGGATGACATCAAGCTGTACGCTAAGAGCGAGCAAGACATCGACTCACTGATCCACACCACCAGGATATACAGCACTGACATTGGGATGTCATTCGGACTAGAAAAGTGTGGTCGGATGGTTACAAAGAGAGGGAAGGTCGTCCGCACAGAAGGGGTCTCACTCCCAGAAGGAACAATAGCAGACATAGAGCACAGTTACAAGTACCTGGGAATACCACAAACAAATGGCAACCTCGACGAGGTCACAAGGAAAGGAGCCACAGCCAAATATCTCCAACGAATAAGGCAAGTCCTGAGAAGCCAGCTCAATGGCAAGAACAAGATCCGTGCAATAAACAGCTATGCCTTACCAGTAATCAGATACCCTGCCGGAATAATTAGCTGGCCAATAGAAGAGATAAAGGCCACGGATGTTAAGACTCGGAAGTTACTAACCATGCATGGAGGGTTCCACCCCAAATCCAGCACCCTGAGACTGTACACGAGCCGTAAGGAAGGAGGCAGAGGACTAGTGAGTGTGAGAGCCACTGTCCACGATGAAACATCCAAGATCCATAAATACATCAAGGACAAAGCCTCAACGGACGATATGCTCAGGGAATGTCTCAGGCAATGGGGAACACAGGATGAGGGGCTAGAGGTACCATCATGGGAGGACAAGCCCCTACATGGGATGTCCACAGACAAATAACTGAAGTGGCTGATATCAGGAAATCCTACCAATGGCTGGACAAAGCTGGACTCACGGACAGCACAGAGGCTCTCATCCTGGCTGCACAGGAACAGGCCCTAAACACCAGAGCAATAGAGGCTCAGATCTACCACACCAGACAAGACCCAAGGTGTAGGTTGTGCAAGGAGGCCCCTGAGACAGTCCAGCACATAACAGCAGGGTGCAAGATGCTGGCAGGGAAAGCGTACATGGAACGACATAACCAGGTGGCGGGCATAGTGTACAGGAACATCTGTGCAGAATATGGACTGGAAGCCCCGAGATTGAAGTGGGAAACACCCCCATAGGTGGTGGAGAATGACCGAGCTAAGATCCTGTGGGACTTCCAGATCCAGACAGACAAGATGGTAATGGCGAACCAACCGGACATTGTGGTGGTGGATAAAGAACAGAGGAAAGCCGTTGTGGTGGATGTAGCAATACCAAGTGACTACAACATCAGGAAAAAGGAGCATGAGAAACTGGAGAAATACCAGGGCCTCAGGGAGGTACTGGAAAAGAACTGGAAGGTGAAGACCACAGTGGTGCCTGTGGTCATCGGGGCCCTCGGGGCAGTCACCCCCAAACTGGAGCAGTGGCTAAAACAGATCCCAGGAACAACATCAGACATCTCAGTCCAGAAATGTGCAGTACTAGGCACAGCCAAGATACTGCGCAGAACCCTCAAGCTCCCAGGCCTCTGGTAGAGGACCTGAGCTCAGAGGATGAAAGAGACCACCCGCAGAGGGTGAGAAGGGATTTTTTTTTTTTATATATAGATATGATAGATAGATAGATAGATGATAGATAGATAGATAGATAGATAGATAGATAGATAGATAGATAGATTAGATAGATAGATAGATAGATAGATAGATAGATAGATAGAAGATAGATAGATAACAGTACAGATAAAAGAGAGAGAATCAATAAAAATGCTCAATAGGAAATAGACTGATTGGCTTGTGTGACCGGTGGATTTCTGCGTTGTGTGTTGTGCAGTGATCAGACAAACCACAAGACATCAAGTCTGGGTTTGGAGGGTCTCCGTTTATTCAATCTGTCAATCGGGAGATATTAGCATTAGCACTTAGCATGTGCTCCAGTTCTCCAACCCGATCTATACAAAATAATAGTTAGCATGCATCAAATGATGATATAAAGGTGTAATAGCAACTCAAATGAAAATATCCAAACACTTGTTATTAATACAGAAGGAAAAATAAACATTTGAACAATATAAATGAAAGGATTACAACAGATTATAAAACTTGCCTCTTCCCAGTGGAACGAATAAGAAAAGGGAAGAGGAAATCAATATCTTAATATTTAGAGAAGTTCTGGAGGACCCTGAACAATAGAAGAAGAAAATAAGGCGGAGTTGGAGGACCAAATCCCTTATAGTAGACACAGAGGAACACAGCAACAGTCAAACAGAGGCAGACAAATACATTAAAGAACACATTTTGTGGAAATATATACAACTATTAAAATAGACCCAATTACACTTACTTTTAAGCTTGTTGTTCTGACAAGCTGAGAACTAGAGTACTAAATGTTGGCATTACAACATTTAGTTTTTATTCTATCAGTAAAAGCACAATGCTAAACACTGCAGAAGTGTTGTGGATGATAGAAGACTTAAGTTGCTTTTTCCAGTATTAGTTCTGATTAGAGGTAATGTTCAGATACCTTACAGGTAGAAATAGTGTGTTGTAAATATTTATTCTTTATTTATTTTGTAGGTTAACAATCATTGAAGTTTTAGTTCAATGATTGAAGTTTTTGTTCAAAGTAACCACAGTGATGTAAGAGCTATTACTGGTAATAGTTTACAAGTGACATTTTCAGCAGATAACAGGAAGGCTCAACAGAGCACATTCTTATCCTTTATCAAAATTCCAACTTCTGTCACGGAACTTGATGAAATTGGAAAATTTTGGCAAGCTTTTAAAACTTTCAGCATTAAAGCTTTAAGGCTTTTTTTTTTTTTTTTTTAAAGAAAAAAAGCCTCCAGCCGGCCCTCCAGAGTCTTCTCGACTCTGCTTCCTGCGGCGTGGCCGGCCCCCAGAGTCTCCATCCTGTCCTGTCCTGTCCTGGTCGTGTGTTCTTTTTTTTTTTGTTGGGACTGACTTTTTTGTTTTTGTTCCCTGTGGACTCTTGAACCTCCGCACATCCTGGTTGCATTGTTTTTTGTTGTTTTCCTGGACTCTGGCCCCCTGTCCAGCGCCCCACCGCCGCCAACCCTTGTTGTGTTTGGACATTTTTTCGTTTGGGCATCTGGTAGCTGCTCTTGAGCGGGGGGGGGGGGGGGGGGGGGGGGACTGTTGTGATCTGTGTTTTCTGTTTATTTATTTTGAGGTTTTTCTGTCTATTAGTCTGTTCCCCTGTGAGTATCTGTGTCTTCCCTATTGATTGTTCCCAGCTGTGTCTAGTTCCCTTATTACCCTCCCTGAGTATTTACCCACCTGTCTTTGTCTCTTGTCTGATCCTCATCATGTGTGCATCTCTGTCTTCACCATTGCTCCCTGTGCAATCTGCTTTGGATTCTGTTAATTTGTGGATTATTCATCATTAAACCATCATTCATCTACATCCTAGGTCTGCCTGCGTCTTCCCTCACCTCACCAAACCACAGATCATGACAGAGAGGCTGTTTTAGTATTGCTAGCCATGCTAATCGCAAAATATTACTCTAAATTGAGTTAAACCTCTTTTTTAACAGATTTGGCTCCAAGGTCTACTCTCCAAACACTGGAATCCTACTCAACAACCAGCTGTTGGACTTTTGTAACAGATCTATTGATAAAATATCTCCAGGTAATTACCTTAATATGTCACCTTTTAACCTTTACAAGTTAAGTTAAATCGAAAATAATCCTAATACAGTTTTTGCAACAACCTACAGTCCTGGAATTAAAGAATTTACACATAATTTGTATTTTTAATTGCAGTGTCAAAGTGAACCTTTCTGACATGTAACAAGCTGTCATTAACTCTTTTTTATAGTCAGTTCATATATAATTTCCAGTGATTGGCGATTTCCATTTTGCTTCTATTGCTCATACACTCGGGTTTAATTTCATATGTGACAAACATGACATGTGTGATATCAAGTCTTTCTGTATCAGATTACATACTCAGAACTGGTACCTTGACTGTCATGTCACTTGTTTCTAATGAACCATGAAAACAGAGCTGTTTGCTTGGCTAAATCCAGAAGACAACCTTTTTTTGACCAGCTGTTACCTCATTTCTTGGAGGTGATGGAGATAGAGAAACCATTTGTGCTGATTTTGACATTTTCAAAGTCTGGAACTGCAACCATTGTCTCTTTCCCAGAGTTTATATGTACTAATAGAATTTATTTTCAGCTCTTTGATTTACCCTGCTGGCTGGTTTGTCTTTTAAGCTTTCATAAAGAGATATTTTTACAACTATGGTGAATTAAGCCACTGAATGCCTTCATAGTTTTAATTTTCACAAAACGTTTGAAGATTTTCCTATACAAGTGGATTAATCAAGGTTCATTTAAACTCTTCATTAAACTCCTCTTCAGTATAGCAATAGTTTGTTTGGTAAAAAGACCTTTAGCTTAAAGTGTTGTCTTGGAAAAGTGTGCTCACATATGAAATCCTAGAATTGGGGAAAGAAAATGGAGAATGGTTAATTCTGAGTGCACACTGCAGAAAACAGTTCTTATTTACTTATATTCACTAGAAGAACTCTGTGAGAGAATTGTACAGGAGTAATAAATATGTAACCAAGATTTGTGCAGAGGGAAACAGAGAAAGCAGAGGGAGAATTGGGCTGTGACAGTCACTAGTTTCTGACAATGTGAAATAGAAAATAAAACAAAACAAGAGTCAGGAAATACAGTAAACTTAAATTTACAGAAAAATAAAGTAGAATTTGAAGAGACATCAAGATTAATTCAATGTCGTTCTCTCTCTGATTCACATGTATTCACTGGTGTTCCATTGAAAGCATTTCCAATCATTCCTCTTGTTCTCCTGACAGTGATCGGTCTGAACTGCAGTTGTCTGTGTTGTCACTCATTGCTTTTGTTGTGTTTCCAGGAGAGCGGCCCCCCTCCTCCATGGCCCCTGTTGTGCTGAAGTCTAAATCGAAGACACTGGTGATTGGAGCGAGTGGCGGGAGCAGAATCACGACAGGGATAGCCTCTGTACGTGTCGATCACACTGAGAGCATTTAGCATTATCTGCTGCACATTGATGCTCATAACTAGCTCTGTCATCATGATTATTTGTGCTGTAATCTACATTCCCATCAGTGTGTTTTCTTTCTCTTCCAGGCTCTCATCAACCATCTTTGGTTTGGAAAGAGCCTCAAGGAGGCGATTGATACTCGTGTTGTCTATGTAGATTCTAACAACAAAGTGAATTTAGAACCCAGCTTTGACAATGTAATGTATTTGTGACTCTTTCAGGATCAGACAACAAACTGCATAGCTTTAAACTCATCCCAATTTTCTTTCTTTCTCCTCAGGCTTTAATGAAAAAACTTGAAGGACGTTTTCATAAACTAGCAAACAAATTCTACAACGTGGTTAACGCTGTGGAGAAAAAAGACGGCTGCATTAGTGCTGAGTCTGATGACAGGAAACTAGGAAAAGCAGCTGGTTACTGACAAAACCAGTCAGTAATACTGGTTATGGAGGATGTTCTGAAAATGTGTGAGATCTTTCGCCAGTCTGTTGTTCTTGAACATCACTAAACAACACGGGGTGAAACAGGTTTAATTTGCTGAGTGTTTCCCGTAACATGGCTTCCTGTACTAGAATGAGCTGACAGATTAACCCATGATGTTATCAGGGGGAAAAATATATATTTTTTGTGTGTAGAAGTAAGTCTTAAATATTTTTGCCCTTTCATTAATGTTTTTTTGAAGATGGTGAAGAGCATGTACTAATGATCCGCATAATCTCTGCAGCAACTTCATATTTTTTTATCTGTAAAAAGGGTTCATGAATACATAACAGGGAAATTTAGTGAAAATACTGTATTTTAAACATTAATTGCAATTCCTTCTTTTAGTTGTACTCCACAGTTCGTTGAATTTCTTGTGTTTGTTGCAACTTGAACATTACAGTAATTTTATTAGGAAATATTTACTTCTCGGAGGCTTCATGTTTTTAAGTTCACTAAAAAAGGCACTAGGGCTGAAAACTATCTACAAAAATTAACTGAAATTTATGAAGTAGGCAAACAAATCCTGAAAATGGCTTAAACCACATTTGAGATACATGTCCTTCATTTGATCATCTGAAGGTTAGTCACCTAATAACTGAACAGTTAATAGCAGTGAATAATAAGTTATTATTCATTGTTATAAGTAATATTGTATAGCAAGAGTTTACACTTCATGCATGGATTGGATCAATGTGTATTAAAAACCTTTTTGGTCTCATACAAATATAATAATTTTAATTTGTATCTGAGGGATTTACTCCCTCCCAGGTGTTTTTTTTGTGTACTTTATATATTCTAATTATTTAGTAAATTTATTTTGTGTTTGGGGGAAGTAACTTGATTTATTTACTTTATTTTAATCATCTTTTCATCTCTTTGAGGTCACTTGGTCATGTGTTGCCATGGAAGCACGCCTATGAGCAGTGCTGACAAGGACCTGGTGTTTTCAATCAGCCTCATTGGGAAAATCCATTTTCTGAGAGGGAGGAGAAGAAGTTTTGATTTTGTTTGGATCCAAATTGTTTTTTTTTGTTTTGTTTTGTTTTTGTTTCTTTTAGCTTTGTTTGAGTTAATTGTAACTATTTACACATATTTTACGAATATAGTTTAGTACAAATGTTTGTTCTTTCTTTCTTCAAATGTAAATGTCTCCACTCCTTCAATTAGTTATGGTGGAAGCCAGTCCCTTAAAAGCCAGGTGGTTCAGATGAGATGGAGAGTCTCCATCCTCTTGTTTGACTGCATGACATGCTGTAAAATGGATTAAAGTGTGTGAAGCTGCAGGTAAAGAAAAACAATTGAGAGCTCTAAAACTGCTGGTTCCAGTCTGCTTTTTGGCCTCAAACTAATGGTTTCAAAACCTTAAAAATCTGAGTGTATTTGTGTTTTTTTTCTTTCTTTTTTTCAAGGAGCTGAAACACAATCCTATATTGAGGACCTTGTATTGTCTTCTATTCATTTTAGTTCTGCATTTATGCCTAACCAATTACTAGTCTATTCCTAACCCTAACCTTGACCCAAACCTAAGTCACACCTTACCTCTGAACCTAACTACTAGAATACAGCAAATATTGCTAAATATTGTGAAAGTGGTCCTCTGTATGAAGTATATACCCTAGTATGTACAAGTACACCTGCATGCACACACACAGTGTGTCTTTTGAGTTTCACACAAACCTTTCATTCATTTCTATAGTCTAACCTTGATACTTACCCTAAACTGTCACCAGTAAATACCTAACCCACACCGTTGTCCTAAACCTCTAATCTCTAACCTTACGACAGCTCATCTTTGTGTGAAACCTGAGTTTTGGACCCTGTATGGAACAGTTGATCCTTACAATGTAATATCTATTAGGAAAATGGGCCTTACAAGGTGAGAAATGCTAAAACACAACCACAGTTTGCCTGTTCTCCCTGTGCATGATAGGTCTCTCACTGGATATTCCCTCTCTGCACTGACCACAGGTGTTAGTATGGGGGTGCATTGCTGTTCATACTGTTTATCTCTGTGTTAGTGAAAGCAGACGTAGACAGATGAATATTGGGGCAATTACTCATCAACTGGCGAGGATGTAGTTGCATATACTAAAGAGAGTTAAGGAGATCATACACTACATCAACATTATATTCTCTCTTAAAACAAGAAGCTTTAGTAATGAACTTCTGGAGCATGATAAACTTTCTCAAAAATAAAGAGAACAATTAAGTTAATCTGGGAGTGAATGCTTTGCTCGAATTGTGTTGTAAAATGAGTTTTCCACTACATATTAGAGGCTTTTCATTATGACATTCATACAGAATGGGGTCTTAGACTAAACTCTGAATTTGTAATTCTGGACGTCCAGCGGTGGAGAAGTTTCCTCAGTGAAGCTCCATCAGCTTAAAGGTCTGCAGCTCTGCTTCAACAGTAGCACTGAGGAAATTGATATTTCACTGGTAACACAGAAATAAACCAATCCTGCAAAGGAAAGGTCAAATAACACAAACCTGGTGATTTCTTGGGGCGGGCTGTGTTGCCTTGTCACACGATATTTGGACCTCGGGAGGAGTGTGTGACAGTCACACTGTGCCCTGACCTTATAGGAGCCACCTGTTGCAAATGCCACATTACCATGTCTGGCAGCATGAACAAAAGGTTGCCAGGAGAGGATCACGGTCTGGGCCTCACGCAGAGACCGCCGTCCCCTTCCCCGGCGAACGGCTAGAAGCTGAGGCGTTTCCTCGACAGCACAAACATATACAGCTTCCCGGCTACAGGTCTGAAACACAAACTCAACTCCTTTAACAGGTTAATCTGGAGAAATCAATCAGCTGCTTGTTATGTTTTTGTCTGTGACCAGATGCATGTTCTGACAGTGACCCAGCTGGTAAAAACAGATCAGTAAATCATTTTGACCACACCAGAAAAAAATCACAAAACGACGTCACTTTTGGGTTTGGAAAGGTTCTTTTATTGGCAGTCATTGAATGTCATGAGACATATATACACAGACCACAGCTAGGAAAAGGTTTGAGACTTAACGACACATGAACATAAACTGCAGAACGTTGCAAAATCATTTATATACCTTGAACCTTTTTCACACAATGTTACAGCCACAAACTTTAATGCATCTTAAAGGAGCATTAAAGTAATAAATGGAAGGAAATTAGACATTTTTTATATTATAAAATGAACATCTGACCAATGTGATGTGTGTTTGTATGTAGCTGCCAGTTCTCAATGAGCGATGAATGGAATGTAGCAAATGTGTTTAGAATGGACAAAAAAATGGATGCAGACGGTCCTGAACACCTCCCTTTCACTGTGAAACATGGCAGTGGCAGTATCATGATGTGGGAATTGTTTTTTTCTTCAGGAAAAGTGAAAAGAAGGACTTGAAACTGGTGGCAGTGGCTCATCTCTCTGCAGCACCACGTAGGTAGCCAGAGCTACAACCGAATGGTCAAAGCATATTCAGGTGAAGTGGCTCAGTGAAGGTCCAGATCTAAATCTAATTCAGAGTCAGTGGGAAAAGTTGAAAATTGATGCTCATGGTCACTCTTTTTCCAGTCTGACTGAGCTTGAGCTATTATGTATAGAAAAACAGGTAGATGGTGGAGACTTGCAAAAACTCTTCTTGCACATCACATCTTAATAAATATGTTCTTGCCACGTTTCTGTTCTGACTCACAAACTGAAACAAAATCTAATATTTAGTTAAAAATATTCAAAATCTAATATATAGTTTGTGGATTTAAAGTGACAGTATGTGAAAAGGGACAAGGAGTATAAACACTTTTGCAAGGCGCTGCTTGAACCAAGAGGAAACAAGAGTTTAGTCTGGGAGGATTTAATATCCCACATAAATATCCTCTGCTGGATAACATATAGAGAGCAACTCTCCATTTTATTGCATTATCCCATCAAATATCATCCGTTCGGTCCAACAGCAGGACTTCTTTGGGCTAAATTTTATTGTTCTTTGTCATTACGTACAATTAAATACGACTGCTGAATCAGACGAGAGACAAAACAACAGCATTTAGACAATTAACAGACAAAAATACACAAATAACACGTATTGAACATTTATTATATATCTGTTGAGCTTGTTATGATCTCGCTAACAATCATCAGCTGCGCAGCTCGTACTGTCTGAATGTGGGATACTTTCAGCTTCTGCCTTGTAAAGACTCAGGTACGAACTATGTGCACAGAGTAAATACGCTATGGAGGAAGTGTAACGTCGAAACGACAGGGCCTTAAAGTGCGTCGCAGTGTTCTGGTCAGCCTAGGTGATCATGTAATGCTACTGCAGAAAGACTGGAGCCGATAGATAACAGTCAAGGAAGTGCCTCACAACACAGGGCCACTGATATACGGCGACGTTAAGTGGAAAGGACGACACCTGTGGAGACGGACGGCAGTAGGATGAGCGGCTTGGCCCCCCTTGCTCTGACTCAGAAGCTGCTTCGGCTTCCGGAGCCATAAAAGTGTCGAAATACTGTGGCTATGACCCTAAAGAGCGCAGTGATGTCAGCTTTAATACGAGTACAAAAACAACAGGAGACACCTCTCCATTGTCGAGTCCTACCCTGTTGTCTTCTGAGACCACTTTGTCTGCTAAGGTGCACAAAGAAAAAAAATAAATAAATAACCCGTCGAAACACAACAGCTGTTTTGTCTCCTGTTCTCGTTTCCATTTGCACGTGGGCATTCACGGGTGGACACTAGGAAAGGACGGGGGTGAAAAAAAAAAAACGTAAAAAGTCGACCAAGCAGTTTTGCCAGCGCCACGTGACGGGTCGCTGGTTGTATAGTCTGTTGAACTTGTGTCATAGCTTTTGTTGAGAGATTAACAGAGAACACAGAATGTGGAGCTAGGCCCTGTCGGACAGAGGGAGTCTCAGTCCTGGTAGAGAACCCACGGTGGGCCGACTGTTTCCAAACCTCACTCCAGGTGACCCCCACTCTCTCCATCGGGATGCGGCCCCTTCGTCCGACCAACTGATTTAAGTCTCCTGGGGATTGGCTCTCGACAAAGACCGAGATGGAGCGATAGACGTGGATAAAAGGACAGAGAGAAAGAGAGAGAGAGAACTGGCACCCTGACTCCTCCAGCCACCCTCCAATGAAACCGCACCTTTTTCCCAAGAGCGCCATCCACCAACACAGTAAGTCTGCCATCCAGGCCGTCGGTTTCTTCCTCGCCGTCTTACGTGGGTTAACTCAGAGATGGTAAAGATTAGCTTTAGTAGCTGTGTTGGGACAATTAGTTCGTAATGTGGGCACCGGGCTCCCTCATCGCCTGTAAAGGGTGACGTTCTCTCGTGGTGTGAGGGCAAGAGGGTGAAAGAAGTAACAGAGTGCTGCGGGACGTCATTTCAACCGCAGCCGAAAGCTCTCCGGACGGGAAGCGGCCCATCACCTCTCACAGTAGTGAAGGGTAAAATGTTTAGAGAGCTGTTTCTCACCCAAACCCCACGACTCCAGCTCAAACCTATCCCCCATGTCTTCCTCCTCCTCTTCCACCTCCTCCTCCTCCTCGTAGTGGCTGGGCTCCTCGATGGAGGTTCCCAGGTGGTAGGAGTACGGCTGGCCCTCCGTGTACTCGTAGATGGTGGGCAGGCTGCTCTTCAGGCTGCAGCGGCGGCGCAGCGCCACCAGCAGCGGCTGAGGCATGGTGAAAATGTCCACGTTGTTGCCCAGGTCGATCCAGGCCAGGCTGGAGAACATCTTGGGGTCCTTGAGCAGTTCGGTGAGGTCTTTGATGATGGCCAGCGTGAGGCGGTTGCCGTTGAGAGCCAGGGTACTGAGTTTGGGTAGCAGGGCGAGGAGAGGCAGCAGCAGCCTCAGGTTGTCGTCCGTGAGCTCGGTGAAGCTGATGTCCACGGCCACCACACTGTCCCTGTTGCTCTGGAGGTAGAAAGCCACTTGTCGGACATCGCGGGTGGACAGGGGGATTCCGGACAGGTCCATGCTGTCGCTGGACAGCTTCTTCTGTAGAGTCGTCTTGAGACTGTAGAGAAGGAAACAAAAGGGACCCTTAAAATCTTTGAACTTGCAGAGCGAACACGCACCAATCAAGATAGGTTTGGAAATAGAAAGGGAAAGGATGTTTAGCTTGGATTAAAGAAGTTGTGATTTTATTGCATATTGTGTTTATTAGTAGTGGTATTTTAACTTTAGAGTAAAGAAATAATTAAGAAAAGCAAAGATGTGATCATTCTTAATAGATGAGCAGATCTATGTGGGAATGTATATATTAGTGAGCTAGTATTTATAGTTATAATGTTTAGCATGTTGGCTTAATGTGTCAGGAAATTTATAAAATCTGGAGGTTGCAAGGTTATTTATGAACATGTACAGAGGAAAACATGTATTTTTATAGCGTCTTCATTTATGGATTGTACATATTTTAATGTATTGGTTTTGAATTTGGAGGCTGCAAGGCTGTCTATATGAATATAAAGGTGCACAAACGTGTGTATTCTTACTGTCTTCTGATTCTTAAATTTTATGTATTTTAATACATTGAAATGCCAATCCACTGAAGTTGCTAGTTACTTGTAGCTATATACTCAGACTTGTTCTCTTCTATGTCTTGTCTAATAAATGAAATGAAACGATAATGGAGGTTCTTAGTGAAATCTGGTAGAGGGTAAAGCAAAGTTACACTGACGTAATCAGGGGTTTGTTTAACAAAATAGTAATAATTTTGCTGAAGTTTAAGGAGCATTATTGTAATTTGAAGACAACTTCTGACAAATGACTGACTCACACTTCTAAGATCTTTTCCAAAACACTGCATTAGTGGATTAGGGATGGTAGAGATGTATGGTAAAGCCTTGAATAAATTTCTATAGAGCTGTGTGGAAAGCCGCATTTACTGGCTGTTATTTTCCAAGTGCCATGAACTCATGATTTGCATGCCTGTTATAAATCTGACCTGGTGGATGGAGTCTTAATGCGGTAAAAGGTCACAGTGAGCGTTGGGAGCATCATAATTACCAAAGGGAAATGTTGAATTATCTAAACTGATATCAACATCGACACACTATTACTACAATGACATGACTTTCTAGACTTTGTGACCCTGATATGCCACTTTTTTAACCTCTAAAAACAAGAAATGGAGAATATGTATGTAATGATCCAATATTAATATCTGTATCGGTCCAGATATTGAATAAAATAGGGTATCAGTGACTGTGTGCCAGAGCCATAAGGGCAGATCTATTCAGTCTAATTCTATGTTTTTTGCTGTCAGTTCCTTTACTATTTATTGTACATTGCCTGTTCAACTCCTAATTGACCTGACTGAATAAATCAGAGCTGTATTGTTTTTACAACATGTCTGACCAAGCTTGTAAAGCTACTGTTGTAGCTAAGCTAAGTACTGGTGCATAGCTAACAAATAATTTTTTTATTCAGTGAAGTTAAGCCTGTGTTTTAAAGAAAGAAACATTTTAAGTCAACTCAGCACTGTTTCTCAGTATTGGATCGGTATCGACTCATACTAAATCTCAGACATCGGTATCAGAAGTGAAACAAAAATGGATTGTGAATCGATGAGGCAGCGACTGAATCAGGAAGCACAAATATTTCTCCACTCACTCACTTATTCAGACCTGGAAAAACCTCAGATACATTTCAGCCCTTACAGGAACCCTGGGTGAAGCTGTTTTACTTCTCCCTTGGTGATTTTAAGAAAAACATCTTCATCTGTCACCTGAGAAGTATGTTGAGCTGCTGCTTTCTTCGCTGCAGGCTGAGGATATCCAGCAGTGGTGTAACACAATAGTTATTGATTAACATTACAGATGAAATCATATCCATTATTCATAGCTCCACCCGGCTCGGCCCTTTGTTCTCCGTCGGCTTAATTTTGCCGGAGCCCGTCTCGGCCCGCAGAGGACAATGCGGCGTGTCGAACTCGAGCTCTTCCTGAAATGGGCTGTGATTCTGGTGTGGTGTCAGAGTGAATTAGAGCATCCACCGCTGCCTGGCGACTTACAGTTTCATCCTCAGCGGTACCTGTCACTTCTGATGCTTTGAAGTGTTTTTTTTTTCCCCGTCATACTGAAAATAGTCACGCCCTCAGCAGCTCTTGCTGTGCGGCATAAGGAGCAGGTATGGGTTTGCAAAGATGGAGGAAAACCTGGATGTAGAGCCAAGATGAGAGGGATCCTAACAGCTGTCCATGGTGACATATTAGTCAGGCTGACCGTATCTTTTATCAGTCTTGATTCGGTCCTTGTTACCTTTTATGTGACAGAGGTGTAAAACCCTAATAGCCGTGGAGATGGGTTTCTCCTCAGGTGTTAATAGCTTGGATCACACAGCTCTCAGATTGATTCCTCTTTCTGCACCCAGAAAGCAAAGAAATGGATTTCTGAGGCAATCTGTCCAGAAACTTCAATCACCTGCTTTCATAGATTCATTTGACACCAGAGAACCAGGGCGACACTACCGCTGGTTATCAGGATCTGTCATGTGTTGCATACTTTTCAGCTTTCTTTTGGTTTGTTTTTGGCATTTTTACTAAAGACGATCATACCAGAAATCGGGCAAATCCTAACTAACCCTAATACCAGACAGGATGTTTGTTTTTAAGTTATTTTTAAACCTTGTGAACTTTGAGGGCAAGTTTAGAAAGATCCAGAGCAAAGTGCACAAACAAAACAGCTAAACCTACAAGGTATCAGCACTGAGATAACATTCATAATTAAAATCTAATACTATGGTCTAGTAACAGATGTCTGATAAAACGATTAAAATAAATTTACATTTTAAAAGGTTTTTCTTTGCGAACAGACTGCAAGCCTCTGGTGGGTCATCAGTCTCCATAAGTTTGAATTCTGTATGAAATTGCTGCAATGAGTTATTAAAATATTAATTTTCAAATTGTTTCTGGAAGCAAAGTCAGTATAACATTATGTGAAAAAGAATTTCAATAAGATCCAATTTCCCAAGAGTTTATTTTCTTTCCCTTCGGCTCAACTCTGAATGAATATTGCATTATTGGCACCATTTTGTCATTGCTCCTTTGATGACGTTTTTATGCAGTCATAATTTTTTTCACATTTTCCATGTCAAATAGTCCCAAGCAGTAGTTTATTAGGCTTTCTGATGTTTTTTGTAGATGTTTCACTTTTTTACTTTCAAAAGACTAAACAAAAAGCTTATTAGGATTCCAAATAATAGAAATGTGAGAGTGAATGTACCCTAATGCTATGTTACAAATGATTAATAACCGATGAAGTCTCATATTTTGTCACATTATAAAGATACCTCAGCCGCTAACTTAAATTTACAGGCCAGGCTAAGAGATTATTACTGAGAAGTGATTAAGAGGCTCTGGAGGAGCTGCAACACACACCAAATCTATCCTTCAAGGAAGAATGGCAAGAAGAAAACCAAAAATCTGAATTGCCTCCATGAAAACTGCAATGTGTGGTGAAAAACTAACACTTTTTACTACAACATCTGCACTGAAGCGGAAACAAACAACTGGAAGACTGTGAAGTGGAAAAATGTGAGGAAACCATGCTCTCATTTTAATGTCACAGTAAACACAAACATTCAGTGTCTTCAACACATGACCTGGGGAAACTCACTAATTAAGCTCAGCTGAATACAGCAAGCGCTTCGGAAGAGAGAGAGAAAAAATGCTTCATAACATATCTGTTATTGTTGCAAAGAATATACAAGATTAATTCTAGATAGACAGACAGATAGTGTCTTATATGAACTGAATAATAAATATTTATCAACGTACCGAGACAAGCATGTCACATCTTTTACTTTTGTTGGAGAAACTCTAACCTGCTTTAGCATCCTGCTGTCACCATCAGCTGTGTCAGCCCGGTAACGTTCCTCTCTGTATGCAGAGTACAGGCAAACGGCTCGGCTCTTTGTGGCACCGCTGGACGGCTCATCATCCCGCTATTGTGCAGCAGTAGCGCTGAACATTAGTCGCTCCAAATGCTCAGAATTAACAGAATCCTGTTAATCTATCTAATTAGTTTGTTTGAGTTTGGATTTCCTGTTTTTCCTTTTCTCGATCAGTCAAATAGCTTGATGAGAGCAACGACCCAGAGCTGAAGCCAAGTCGCTCTGATTCACTTCTTCAGATATTAAAGATGGCAGCTCTAATATTAACAGAGCTTCCAGTGAGACACCAACACAGAATAGAGGATGTTGTGTTTTAACAAATCATAGTTATGAAATTATGGTAGCCTTTCTGTACAAAACAACCCAGGTTTGTCTGAGTCACTCTCACACATGGATTTGATCTGAACTATGGACCTTACCACAGGGGCCGCGATTCATTGGCTAATGCCCATTTCACGTCACAGCACAGCTATCACGTGCGTGACCATCTCACAAACACAAGCTACAGTAGTGAACTTGCGTTTACTAGCAGACCGGCAGAAAACTTTTGCGACAGGAGTCAAAAAAGAATGGCTCTCCACCGTCAGTGGGGTATCTGTACAGGCGATGTCTGGTATCCTGATTGTATTTGTGAAACTAAAATTCACAGATTTCCAAAATCTGAAACGGAATGCCTTGCTTGGATCAAAGCTTGTGTACAACCGCATTTGCAGCTCAACTGTCGTAGGATCAATAAGAACTAAGGAGTGTCTGCTGGTGTAAGTATTATTGCTTTGCTTTCTTTGTGATTAGTGAATGAAAAAAAGAAAGTCAATAATAAACACTTCCATTATGAAAACCTTTTAGCCAAGTACAGCATAATGGCAGTACCGATACAATGTCTACACCCTGAAGCCTGTCTGTTACAGTCTTACGTTAGCTGAACAGATCAATATGCAACGTGTACCGTATCTGACATACATTAAAGATTTTATTTCACCTGAAAAAGCTTTTTACTAAACTGTAATCGTGTTAGCCACGCTAGCACCGAGTACCGTTTAAAGGCATACTAAAACATTTGCCAACAACAGAAATCACTGGTTTCAAAAGTAACCCTCAAAACCATGAATGTCCGACTTACCCAGCCTTGCAAGAACAATAGGCATCAATGATCTTATCCACAGCTATATTTATGCTGAGGGTGTGAGGATCTGCTGTGTTCCTCATCAACCGGTAGCATTTAGCTGTGACGCGCACAATCTTGGAGGCATCGTGAGGCTCAAACACCTTGATGTTGTCCAAAAAAGATGACATGAACTTGTTGGTTCCCCTGTCCATTTTGGTGGCTGATATTTTTGTGAAAATCCGGCAGAAATGCTACACTAATCAATTCAGAAATACTCTGCAGAGAGTCAGTCAAAATGAAAGACGCCATGTTTACACTTAGAAAGTAAGCACCGCGAGGCTTTGTTTGTGAGACATGCAGCCACATGGGACTTTCGAGGGGCGTTTCTGGGCGGAGCTTGGTAAGGTCCATTGTTGTTCCATCTGGACCTTTTGGATCGTTTTCTCCTCTGAAAGGTGAAACTCCAGATCGGTCTCAACTCTTTTAGGCTAAAGGTTTTTTTTTCTCTCAGCAGTCTAATTAGCTTCATCCATCTTCTAATAAACTCTTTGACTATTTAGTCCCTGCTAAAGAAAAGCATCCCCACAGCATGATGCTGCCATCACCGTGCTTCACAGTGGTGATGATGTGTTCAGAATAATGTAAGGCTGAAACGATTAATCATGTTTTTATTTGTGATAAATCTAATTTAATAATCGATTAATTGTTAACTGGATTACACAGATAAAGAAAGGCCATTTGCGAAATCAGAGCAGAAATTAATCCAAAACTGTATGTATATATATAGCGATGAAGATTAAAAAACACTTCTATACAGAACAAACATACACTGAAAAATGTTATGTTGTTGTATTTTAAGCAACAACGTTAATTTTCTCATTCAAAAAGAAATTAAAATAATCAAACAGAAGAATCGATCACTTAGAAAAGTGTAAGATTGACGTGCAGTGTTAGTTTTACACCACATGATGTTTTCCATGGATACCAGTTGCCTAATTTTGCCAAAATCTGTCCAGAAAGCAGCTGGAGACACAATTGTTCAAATTGGCTTTTAATCAGTTTTATTTTGTTTCATGTCACATGTATGTTGTTTTATCTCTCCTTCAGTTTTACCTTCTGTGATTTTATATTTTGTACAGAAATTTGTGGTTGCTGACTTGTAAAAAGTGCTACATAAATAAAGTTTACTTACTACTTTTGAACTGGTGAACTACATGGCTTATGTCGACTTCACATTTTATTACACAGTATACAGTCATGAACAGACATGAACAGACAGAATACGTTTCCTCTCAGTAATAACGAACAAGGATGTGCAGCCCTCACTCAGGGGGGAATTGGGGACAAGGCGAAGAGCAGGCTGGCCTTGTCTCGTCTCTTCAGCTCTGACAGATTTTTGTTCTCGAATGCAGCAGCAGGTGAAGCTGTCAAACCTCCACCCCAGCATCCTCTCTATTAGTATTCTGTTTTAGGGCGGATTTCAGTGTTAATGATTCATGTTGCTTCTGCTGGTGCTGCTGTCTCTGCCAGCATCAGCCCATGCCTCTGCAGATTTATGAAGCTCCCAATATGACTAAGTGGGAAAAAAAAAAGCTGTCAACTGAAGAATAGTTGCCATCTAATGTATTTACAGTCTCAAAGACGCTGCGGGTGTCAGATTAATCTTTGATCCTTTTCATTTTTTCGGGATGAATTAAAACTTCAGCAAGCGCAACAAAGCACGGCTCACGCAGATCGACAGCTAGCTCTATGATCCTGTTGATGCTCAACTGACTCATAAATGAACCTGTCGGATATCACAAAGCTCACATTGTCTTCCTTTTCTGTCTTATGATATGAACGCCTTACTTTTAGTGTCTGCAAAAGCATCTACAAAAGAATTGCGAAGGCTTTTGTTCCAAATGGGATTGGGAATCTTATTTTCGGAAAGCTAATTCCGCATTAAGCAGTTCACTCTGTGACGAAAATCTACATTTTGTGGAATAACTTAGGTTTGTGTGAGCAGGAGGGAACAGATTCAAAGAGATATCAGCGCCGGCTGAGGGCACCGAGCGCCGGACTCTGTTGTGCAGATCTGCAGATTAGTTACAGACTGGATGTCTGGACACGAGGGCTTACCAGGCCTGGGATTTCCGCCTGGACATGCTCTGCCTCAGCCACTTTGAGTGTGGGGTCAGGTGGTAGATCAGTTGCCTGCAAATCTTATCAGAAGACTTTATGGTGTCCGTATCCTGCGAAAAGGAGAGCGAGGAATTAAAAAACAAAACAAAAAAAAAGGGAGAAGGTTGAAGCAGTGAGAGGAGAAACAATCGTTGGAGCTATCGATGCAAAACTTCAATTCATTTCCAAAAATGTGTCGCGCGTTATCTTTCACATGAAAAAGAAGGGGGACAAAATAAGGTCCAGCGTTATCCTCGACGCCTTGAGCGAGTGCACAACAAAACCCAATTTAGCCGCCTCGTTGGAGCAGGAAAATCTAATCACATGCAGGGGAGAGAAACACAGGAAGTGCGGCGAAGAGGAGAAATTAGACACAGCTGCGGGTGAAGGCTGCAGAATTTAGGTTAATATCAGAGCAGGAGACACTGGAGGCCACATCTATAGGCACACCTGGGGAGGAAGATGAGAAACAAACTGTTAAATAGATTCATCTTTTATTGCAGAAGCATAATCTCATGCTGCAAAACTTTGAACAATACAACCTTTAATTTCAGTGCAATTATCGAGTCAGGAAAAAAAAAAACATCCCACGTCGAGGAACCAATTTTAAAATGCCTGGCCCAATAATTGGTGGCTTTAAAATAAATTTAACAGAAACATCTTTTATTTATGTCTTACGCTTTGATGTTGATCTTTTTTTTTTTTTTAGGAATTGTGAATAAAAAACACTCGACTTTTTGTTTCTGTTGGATTAACTGCCTGACATATTGGGGTCACTGTGCCTCCATGACAACTGTTAGACTCTATTTACAAGCCAACTGGTTGTTTTGGAGTGATGTCAGAAACAAGCCTTTCCTGTCCAACCATCAGAAAGGAAAACATGGGGTCATCTGCTTGAGACTTAATCAGCTCAGATGAGACAAAGGCTCAGATGGGAACACACACTCCGGGTGGGTTTGGTGTGAGACAAGTGGAAACTGTTAGGTATGGTGGAGGATCTGTGGTGCTGTGGGCCTGTTTGTTAGAGTGCATTACTATTACACAAGTGCATCTGATTTTAATCCATTGAAGAGTTCTTATTTTAAAACATAACCTCTTTAACCTAATTCAATAGAGATGGTCTATTAATCTACGTTCATGCAGAGAACAATAAATACAGAAACGGTTCGTCAGACATAAAATGTTCCACTAGTTTTGTTTAAAACTCTTAACTTCTTGTCAGGATTTTAAAAAATAAATAAATAAGAGCAGATGTGAGGGAGTGGCGTCTACTGTTGACTCATTGGAGTTTGAATGTTATGAATAATAAAATCCAGGTTATGAATAATGGCGTAGGATTTTGTTTTAAAGTTGCAGTATGAAACTTTTATGCAAAGTACGTTATAAAACATATTTTTATTAGGATTGACTATGTTGTGACAGCATAATATGAATCGGCCAATTTATGAAAAGATTAGCCGGTTCTCCCTGTGCTACTATTGCCGTCTGAAGAAATGCACTGATGCCTAACACAAACATCCAATCACCCTGCCAGCATGCCTAGGTGGGCCCCATGTGGGAGAAAGGAGGGCTGATATATGGGCCCCATATGTATTTGTCCGCGGGTTCCACGGTGGCCCTACATGGGTTTGCCCTACATCGGCCCTAAATGGACGAACCCATGTGGGGCCACTGTGGAACCCGCGGACAAATACATATGGGGCCCATATGGTCTGCTGTCCTTTTCCCCACATGGGGCCCATCTCTGCATGCTGGCAGGGCAGAGCCTTGAGGGGGGTCTTAGTGCTTAATCAATCAACTCGTTAATATGCCGGTAAACGTATTTAGCGGCATATTGAGAAACAACTCACTGTTAAAGAAAACCATGTGGATGCTAACTAGTTTTAGCATCCATGACAGGCTTTGCTGACGGGGAGAAGCTGTGTCGGGCATGATTGACAGCGGTAAGACCTGCCTCTGGACTCTGATTGGTTGTTTCTAGTCTGCACTGGAAGCACTGGCGGAAGGCTGAGGAGCTCGATTTTTTTCACAGATTATGTCTCATACTATGGTGTCACAACACAGTGGCATTTCCTACAACTATGCAGAAGTTTTTTTCTATATAGCTTACATACACTGAATCGGTAGAAATTAGCACCAGACATACAGGTACAGTGCATCTTTCCTTTTAATGTGTGTTACTCGTCCCTGTTTTACATAAATTAAATCTTAAATCATGAGGAACCTTTGTCCATGGCTGCCCCAGACATCAGACCAAATATGGACCAATAATTGCTCTCTAGAATAGCTTGATCTAGAGAGACTGTTCAAAGTTCCTCCTGTCTCTAATCCAACCCTGTAAAATATTAAAGCAGATGACTAAGCGCTGTCCTACTGTTAAAATAAGTTCGTACAAACACAGCCAGCAGGGATATTTTTCATCACTGAGTAAATGCACTCAAATTAAAATGCTGCATTTTTCAAATTGATTAACTGTGAGTTTCCTTTTCTTTCCTTGCGGCTTGATGCTTTCAACTTTTCCTGTGTTCATGGATCGCTCTATTTTTGGGTTTGGAAAAAAAACACACACACATCAAAGAGAGCAACCCGTGGTGCACAGCGAGCAGAAATGCAACATCCGTCTGCAGGAAAGAAAAAAACAGCCTCAGATTGGATTGTTTCTCCAGCCGAAGAACCGATCATTAATAAAAGTAAATGTCTCATGTCGCGGCGCACACGGGGCATACTGACCTTCTTGGGACACTGCATCTCTCGAGCCAAGCTGAGCAGCAGTTCATGTGAGATGGGGTCCACCAGATTGAGGAAGGCGGCGTTTTTGTACAAGATGTCGTTGAGCGAGGTGCCCTCCAAACCCAGGTCCTAGCGAAGCAGGCGAGACAAGAGAAATGAGGAACAACACAGCCAGAGCGAAAACGTGACCGAACCAAAGGAGGTCATGACTAACACTCTCAACGCTTGGCCTGGGTACGGGGTGAAAGGAGCGGGATGGAAATAGGCGCCTTCAGGGTCGGGGAGGGGAGAGGAAAAAAGGAGTGCTTTCCTTTAAATATTCATTAAAAGAGACAAAGAGTTTTTCATCTACAGTGGACAGTGAGATCAGCGGCGGCGTGTCAGTGGGAATGTTATCCAAATACATCGCTAAAAATACCACTAGATAGAAGGGTTGGGCGTTTATCGTATTGTTAATCATTTATTGTGATAAGTTTCTTATCGGGATAAGATTTTGATTTATCGCTGTCACAATAAAATCACAATAATAATGTTTTAAAACCCCTAAAACTGCCTATATTGTCAGGACTTGTACAGTTTTTCTCCAATGTTTGCTTAATAAAGGTATATAAATGAAATCACACTTCTTTATGTGAGTGCTGACTAAGGCTGGACAATAAATCAATAACAATATATTGTTATTGAAGCCATTGATCATGTGTCTGTACACATGATCAATATCAATAGATAATACACAGTCCAGTCACATTAATGTGACCATCTGTCGAAAGCCAGAATAACCACCTTTCGCAGAGCGAACTGCTACGAGACGTGCAGGAAGAGAGTCACTTAGGTCCCTGAAGGTCTTCTCTGGGATGTTGAGCCATGCCGACTCTAATGCCGTGGCCAGCTGCGCTAGATTACGCGGTTGAGGATCCATGGCGCGAACAACTCGATCGAGATGGTCCCACAGATGCTCGATTGGGTTTAAGTCAGGTGAGTTTGCTGGCCAGGGGAGGACGGTAAACTCATCCTGGTGCTCTTCGAACCACGCACGTACACTGGCAGCTGTATGGCACCTCGCATTGTCCTGCTGGAAGATGCCATCATCCTGAGGAAAAACAATGCGCATGTAGGGGTGGACATGGTCCGCAAGGACAGATGCGTACTTGTATTGATCCATCGTGCCTTCCACAATAATCAGTGAACCCAGAGAATGCCAGGAAAACATTCCCCAGACCATAATGCTCCCGCCTCCAGCTTGGACCGTTCCTGCAATGGTTGCAGGGTGGTTCCTTTCAGAGGTTTCACGCCTTATACGCCAACGTCCATCTGTCCGATGGAGCATAAAACGCGATTCATCTGAAAACGCTACCTGTCGCCACTCAGTGGACGTCCAGCTGCTGTACTGGCGTGCAAATTCTAGCCTTCGTCGTCGATGAACACCAGTCAGCATAGGTGCACGAACCAGGCGTCTGCTTCGGAGGCCCAGACGCAGCAATGTTCGCTGAATAGTGGTTTGGGAGACACTTGTGGTAGCCCCTTGGTTCATTTTAGTGGTCAGTTGCTCAACGGTAGCCCGTCTATCTGCCCGAACGCATCTCCGCAACCGTTGTTCGCCTCTGTCATCTATGGCCCGTGGTGCACCACATTTGCCACGTCGTTGATTTTGGACAGTCCCATTTTGCCATGCACGGTACACTTTTACCACGGCGGCACGCGAACAGTTCACAAACTCAGCCGTTTCGGAAATGCTTCCACCCTTGGCCCGAAAGCCAATGATCATGCCCTTTTGGACGTCGGATAAATCGCTTCGTTTCTGCATTACGCCAACGATTGAAATGTTTTCCGAAGCCCACACACACCCTTTATATACGCTCAACTGCACTGTGCTGCCACCTGCCTTCTGTGATTGGTTATTTAACTCTGAAGTGGAAAGTACGTGGTGGTCACATTAATGTGACTGGACTGTGTACGTCTGATAGAATTTTCAGTAAATTTACTGAATATCCAGAAGCGCTCTGCATTCTGGGAGATGTAGGCAGAGGAGATTATTTAGCTACTCAGCCTCTCATAGCGAGCTAAACAAAGCAAAAGTCATCAACTTTCTGGCCTTTGGTTACCTAGCAACAATCTGTTGCTAACATGAACAGCAGCAGTTTCAGGTTTCACCACCGTGCCTCATAACTTCACAAAATGATGTGGAGTGAAAAGTTTGACATTATCTCAGATATTTAAAACAAAAAAATGGATCAATAATTATTGATATTGACCAATATGAAACGCTGACATGGCGATACGTTTTTCAGCCAGTGTGGTCCAGCAGTCCTGGCGTTCTAAAGAACCATAATGTTTTTCAAGAGTAATATTTGCTCTTGTGGGAATTTAAGTGAGTCATAGACTTACAGTTACCTAATAAAGAAGTAATAAACAGTTCTTATTGCCACTTTTATAGTACCACAAATGCTGTGATAAAACTTTAAGTCCATGTCGCCCAGAATGCTACACTCACTCATAACTCGCACTAACTCGTAATAATTTGAGTCTTTCAATGATAAATTCGAACAATTCTTTTTCCAGGTTGAATTGTTTTAAAAATCCAATAATGCAACCACCATAAATCTGACTTTATATCCGACCAAATCCTCCTCTTCCACGGTTTTATCAACATGTCCACGTCATTGTGCTGCTTTAATGAGAGAATAAAGCCTTCAAGATCATCCATGCAGCACGCACATACGTGCACAAAAGCATCTGCATAGATTTTCTGCCCAGCGCATTTGGCGTGGATTATAACAGACAGTCTGAGTGGGCGGCTGGAAAGCTCCCCTTTTTTAACAAGGGCAACAGTAAACACAGACTGAATCCAAAGCGGAGGAGAAGAAGAAGCTGCTGCCCGTCTGAAAAGGAAGGTATAAAAATATAACCCCCCCCTCCTCCATCTGTCCGTGTTTAGACACGATCAATTGTCATTTGCAAAGCGTGACATGACAGAACAAATCCTTTTCGGATCTGCAGGCAATGCTCAGATCTCTGTTTCCTTCCTGGAGCAGAGCGAACACTTCTGAGAGCAAAATCTGTCATAAATCCACTGAAAAGCATCATAACGTAGAGATAAATAATACAAAATGGAACAGATTATTAAGAGAGAACAAGGCTGCATGTGTGTCCCATATGTCGCATGGAGCCCAGCCACTTCATTTTCTTCTTGTCTTAATTAAGGAGGTGCCATTTTTTCCCCTCCCCTGTATGGAGACTTCAGAATAATTAACACAGTACTGAGCGGCTAAAACGCAGACCCAAACAAATGAGATCCCCATGGAGATGCTGCTAGATCTGGATGCACCTACTTACATTTTAATGCAACATGTCATAGCAGGTGAGAAAAGCCTTTAAAAACAAACGTCTAATTAAGATCTACTCTGTGTCACTGGATGCTGCCTATTTCACATCACAAGTGGAACGACTGGAATATGCAGCAGCAACTAACATCAAATGTAAAAAGAAAAACTAATAAAAAGAGTGGGGTTGTTTTTAAACTACATGTATTTTACAGTTTTGTATAAAGCGTACTGTTATTAAGTGAAAAGGCTGCTTGTCTTCTTTCAAAATAAAAGAGTGTGTTGTGGATTTGAAGCCTGAAAAGTCAGAAAATCAAATGCCAAGAAGATCTCCAAGAATATTAGTGAACAAAAAGAATCACAAAGACCAAGAAACACAACAGACAGTGCATGGGGGAAGCTGTGGAGATGTTTAGAGGGAGCATTATTTCACAGAACAACATCCTCAACTTATTGTTCTGTGGTGGAAATCCATCGTCAGAAAGTAGAGAGAGAACAGCACAACGGGAAACTAAAAAACAAGTAATATAGACGTAAAACTGTGTTATGAAGACTTTCTGGCATATATTATGATAAATGTAATGATACATCATCTCTAGAGCAACAACGTATGCTGCTCTAAAAATGACCCTATCGTCAAATAGACTACTTCAGTACACCAGTCACACTAAGTAGCGCACTTGTATCTTTAAGTAATAAATAATAACTGAATTCAATCATGTGTTTCAAATATATTGACAAATAAAGATGATGGTAAAAAAGACAAAGTTCAAACAGTAAAAGTACCAGAATGGGGAAAAAAATGTGATTCTAAATGCAGGGAGAGCCATGCGACACAAGACCCACAGCTTACACAAATCCTAGCCACACTTTTCAGACTTGTATTAATTGCAAAAACCTCTTTTTGGTTTAAGTGCTAATCTCTCAAATAAAATACACTTACGTTTGTATTTGAAACGTCACAAATGTGGAAAAAGTCCAAGAGGCATTAAAGGCGAAAGTAAAAAAAGAAAGACTCACACACAGAACAAAGACAGTCTATGCTGCAGAGGCAAGGACAGCGCTTAATGTTTTGTTTTTGTAATATTATTTCTGTGACCTTATTCCTTGTAGTAAAGAGTAAATATAACCTTTAAAGAAGCATTTGTTTTTCTGTTGAGGTAAACAAAGCCGCGGGCAGGGCTTAAATTGTCGCAGCGGAGGGAGATAGCCATTAAATGTGGGGAAGCGATAAAGAGGGCATGTAGCTGTAATGGCAGCATTAGAACAGCCCGAGGAGAGACACGAGTCTGTCTATAGAGGAGGAAACAAAGGCGCGGACGCTCGGGGGTCGGCGTGCGCGTGGAAATATCCAGAGCCCATCAGCCAGGGAGAGAAAATGAAATTAGAGGAAACGCAACGACACACACACACACACACACACACACACACACACACACACAACACACACACACACACACACACACACACACACACACCACACACACACGGCGCGCGGCTTGACCGACTATCCTTTCGAATCTCATGTCAACGCGCTGCACATCTTACCGCGCTGAGTCACGAGAAACGGCGTGTCACAGGTACGCTGCTGGGAGAGTGGCCTACTTTACATGCAAACTAAACAGAGAAGGGTGGGGGGGGGGGGGGGGACAGCGACGGTCAATGCCACACAAAGAAAGAGGCCAGGGTGGAGGTGAGTTAGGGTCAAAGGTCAAAGGCATCAGGAATTGAAGCCCAGCCCAGATGACAACAAAATATGAAACGTGGTCTAATAGCTTTTACAACAGAAAAAACTGATGAAATATTCTCACTGCATATTGATCGTGATACTTTTAATACTTTTAGTTCTCATATTCTTTTAGGCAACAGAGACGTGTGGCAAAATATCGACTAAACACCAGTTAAATTTAGTCTTGGATGCACAGAAGGTCTTAGTTTTGTTGCCATTCTGCTGTTTATGGTGTAACACTAGGTGTAAATGAAGCTGCCTAATTGGTTGGCTGTTTCCTCTGGTAACTAGCCTGCAGTCTGCTGCTTTACCAACATGTAGTTTAAGAGCATTTGTTTTAAAACAGCATTATCACAACTAGATGGGTGAATGGCTTCGAAATCATGATTGTCAATGTTTTTCCTCACTGGGAAAGTTTCCAAACAGCCAAATACATGTTTCATCCAGCTGACCAGCAGCAAGGAAAATACAGGAAATGATGACTGAAAATAGTTTAATCTAAAGCAAGACAAGGAAAAAGAGAACAACAAATGATCAAAACTACAAATCCACCAAAAACCAAAACCACCCAAGACCCTGGCAAAAGTAGATCCCACATTACTAATGCAGCCAAATCTGGCACCACATTTTCATTGGATTGTTATCTGATTTATTGACCCAGATTTCCTGATACCTGAAACTGATCTTACCCACGGATCTTATCTGCCTCCATCCAGCTCTGAACATCAGTCGCCCGTCCTCTTTTGCTCTAAAGTGAGCTGACCAGGTCCCCTGGTTGGCAATTGTCGCCCCACTGTTACGAACATTACCAACTCTGTCACTTTATTTACCAGCTTTACAGACCAAAGGCTAGCACTGGTCAAAACTGTACCGCGACTGGCGTGTCACGCTTTTTAAAAATGGGTGATGGGACAGAAAACTGCAATCGCTGCGCTCCTTGATCGGACTCTTTAAGAGTTGTGAAAACTTTTAAAGATATTGGTAGACTCTGATTCCAGTAACTGGCACATGCTTTAATACAGTATGTACTTATATTTAAATTAGAACATTAATTAACGCATCTGTAATTTTGTTGTTGTCTTCCATAGCTAAATGTCCTTCATCTACTCCCACTCTCTAACATGAGTGCAGCCTAATAATAATCAATCTGACCAAATCCGTGCCCCCCCCCCCCCACCCCCCACCCAACTTGCCCACCCCTTTCAAAAAGTTTCTGGAAGCGGCCCTGCCATGCACGAGACCAAAAGTGTTTAAACATGCTAACATCAGCCCCTCAGCTGTTGCTCCTTAACGGAGAGAAGGACTCGTGGTGGTCAGGACACCTGACCTCTCCGTCTCCTCCTTTACCTTCCTCAGCAGCTTCAGCACGTCGGTCGCCTGCTCGATCCTGCGCTCGCGCAGCAGCTTCTGGATCTCTTTGATCCACGCCACCCTCCTCATGTAGGGGCTGTGGTTGGCCCTGCGCAGCATCCCGGGCAGCTTGTCCGACTTCAGCATCAGGGCAAACAGAAAGTCCCCGCCGCCGCGGCCGCCCCTGTCGCCCTCCCCGGCGCCGTCCTGCAGCCTGCGCCGCTTTTTGGAGAAATTCTCGTTGTCCAGGCTGCTCTGTCTGCTCAGTCTGGAACCCATGGCGAGCCGCGCGAGGTCGTTGTGCGCGCGCGCGCGCGCGCAGACGGCGTCTTTCTGTTTTTCGAGGAAGCGATGCAGCTGCGACAGTTTTTTTTTTTTTTTTTTTTTTTACCAGAAGGACAAACACTTGACACCGACAATCCTCGTTGTGTTCCGGGTAAACAGCGGCGCGCCGTCTGGAGCTGCGAGGAGGAGGCCGGTTGGCAGCTGCTGCTTGTCCGGGGCAGAGCTTCGACTAACAAAATAAATACAGAGCGGCGTTTTACGCATCCGGCCCAGAGATGCTCGCTGGGCTACGTGCCGTACGTGTGATGCCTGGGATGGTGAGGAGCTCCGACTGCTTCATCCTCCGATGCTGTTTAGGTTGGTGTAACGTGGGGCGTCTGACCAATCACAGCGTCTGCAGCCCGCTGAGCATCTCTTTAAAAGCCCTCGGTGCTTCTCGGCAGAATACGATGGTTGAACTTGTCAACATTCAGTTTGTTAACGTGAGAAGCACAACAGTCAACAACGAGCAAAAGTGGTACTTGTTTTTAAGATTTAGAACTGTTTTATTAAATGTTGGAAGCAGAATATGGGGGAAAGAGATTTTAAAAACGTAACGAAGGATACAAAACAACAATTTAAAAAAAATACAACAATGACATTCAATAATTAAAACAAAACATTTTAAAAGAAATTTTGATGGTACCTTTCGTTTGGTGCGGACAGCCCAAAATATATGGAACTAAATTGGGAACATAGTTTGTTAAAAGGGAAAAAAAAAAAAAAAAAAAAAAAATATATATATATATATACACAGTCCAGTCACATTAATGTGACCACCACGTACTTTCCACTTCAGAGTTAAATAACCAATCACAGAAGGCAGGTGGCAGCACAGTGCAGTTGAGCGTATATAAAGGGTGTGTGTGGGCTTCGGAAAACATTTCAATCGTTGGCGTAATGCAGAAACGAAGCGATTTATCCGACGTCCAAAAGGGCATGATCATTGGCTTTCGGGCCAAGGGTGGAAGCATTTCCGAAACGGCTGAGTTTGTGAACTGTTCGCGTGCCGCCGTGGTAAAAGTGTACCGTGCATGGCAAAATGGGACTGTCCAAAATCAACGACGTGGCAAATGTGGTGCACCACGGGCCATAGATGACAGAGGCGAACGACGGTTGCGGAGATGCGTTCGGGCAGATAGACGGGCTACCGTTGAGCAACTGACCACTAAAATGAACCAAGGGGCTACCACAAGTGTCTCCCAAACCACTATTCAGCGAACATTGCTGCGTCTGGGCCTCCGAAGCGGACGCCTGGTTCGTGCACCTATGCTGACTGGTGTTCATCGACGACGAAGGCTAGAATTTGCACGCCAGTACAGCAGCTGGATGTCCACTGAGTGGCGACAGGTAGCGTTTTCAGATGAATCGCGTTTTATGCTCCATCGGACAGATGGACGTTGGCGTATAAGGCGTGAAACCTCTGAAAGGAACCACCCTGCAACCATTGCAGGAACGGTCCAAGCTGGAGGCGGGAGCATTATGGTCTGGGGAATGTTTTCCTGGCATTCTCTGGGTTCACTGATTATTGTGGAAGGCACGATGGATCAATACAAGTACGCATCTGTCCTTGCGGACCATGTCCACCCCTACATGCGCATTGTTTTTCCTCAGGATGATGGCATCTTCCAGCAGGACAATGCGAGGTGCCATACAGCTGCCAGTGTACGTGCGTGGTTCGAAGAGCACCAGGATGAGTTTACCGTCCTCCCCTGGCCAGCAAACTCACCTGACTTAAACCCAATCGAGCATCTGTGGGACCATCTCGATCGAGTTGTTCGCGCCATGGATCCTCAACCGCGTAATCTAGCGCAGCTGGCCACGGCATTAGAGTCGGCATGGCTCAACATCCCAGAGAAGACCTTCAGGGACCTAAGTGACTCTCTTCCTGCACGTCTCGTAGCAGTTCGCTCTGCGAAAGGTGGTTATTCTGGCTTTTGACAGATGGTCACATTAATGTGACTGGACTGTGTATATATATATATATATATATATATATATATATATATAAAATATAGATTTGAAGAAAAACAAAAATACAGTTTTAAACATTTTGTTTCAAATCGTCATCTTCAGTTTCAAAATAATTTTTCTGTTTCAATTTTTTTCTTCTTTTGAACAAACAATTTATCTTCTTATGAATGCTATTATTGCTGCTGGTGCACACATCACTTTAGGCTTTTAAACTGATCACAGGACCTGCCTTTGCATTAAATGGTGTATTAAAAACAATTTTATTTTGGAAAATATCTGAGCTTTATTTAAAAATAAATAACAATGCTTTTTGTGTTAGTTTTAGTTGTATTAGAACTCCATTCTTCTCTTGCATTAATTCAACCTGTGAACTATGTTTGCTTTTATTTTGAAAAGTATTTATAAACTTTATTTTGAAATAATTTTTTGTTGATGCTAATTGAGCTCTATTAAACTGACACTTGTATTCCTATATTCATGTTCTTTCGAACAACAGCAGCTTTTGTTTAATACCTTTGGAATTTTTTAATTGTTTTTTTTAGCCGCAACATCTTTAAAAACAGGAGAACTCTTATTTTGAAGAAAATCTGTGAGCTTTGAAAGCTTTTAACTTCTCCTGTCAGGGACACACCTGGCACATTTATGGTCATCGCTGTGTTTCCTGATTTTTTTTTTCTGGCAGCATGTTAAAGAGGGACGACACATCAGCTCACTTTCTGTCAAAGTAAACTTTTAAAAATATTGGGGTTTTTATTTTGAAGAATTTCTGCGTGCCTGGGTTAGTTCGCTTAGAACTGTTAAGGTTACATTTCCAACAACTCAGTCCATAAAAAACTGAAGGTTTTATTTTGAAGAGTTCCTGTGAATCTTATTTGGTAATGATTTATCTCCGTCAGACAATAAAAACCTGCTCTTTTCTGTTTTGTATTTAACCTTTATTTCACCAGAAAAATCCCACTGAGATTAAAAAACTCTTTTTGTGAGAGAATCCTGCCCAAGACTGGCAGCGGGACACGGAGGTTACAGAACAAAAAAAGGTTCACAGCAAAAAAAAAAAAACCCCAAAAAACAGGAAAAGTTAACGCCATCATAAATAAATCCATTCAAAGAGTCCTCAGATGACTCCTTCTCAAAATTAGTCAGAACAGCCTTAAAAACATTCAGTGACAACAGCATCTTTAGGTTCACGTCTTTCTGCAACTGGTTCCAAGAAGGTGGATTTATTTCTACGTTCATTTCAGACGTTACAGCCAAAAGTGAGAATATCCTCTGGTGGTCTTACTACAAACATCTTGTCTCGTTTTTTTTTTTTTTTTTTTTTTGAGGTGTGGTTGCTATGGTGATTCCAATCTTTTTCTCAGACGCAGGTTTAAAATCTCACAAAATACAAAGACCTGCACCAACAGCTGCTGCTAATGGTTTCAAGAAAAGTTTGAAACCATTGAATGGCAGAAAAATCTGGTGCTTATCTATTGTGTGTGTTTTTTTGATAGTACTAATGATTTTTAGAAAAATGCGATGCAAATACATTTCCAATTCCATGTCAAATAACACTACAGTTTATGGGTGAAGTTCTCTCACCAGTGTAGGCTTTTCTCATCTTTCTTTAGGCACCAACAGGTGAATACATCGCAACTTGTTCAGAGTTTTTCAATTTACAGTTCAGATGAATAACAGACGTGACACCTGTGTGTGGCCGCTGAGCTTCCCCTCGATGGTGTCACCAATCCAGCCTTCAAAAGGGCTAAAAGTACATCTTATTACCAGCTGTTAAAACAAGCTCTGCGCTCTCCCACCGGCCATTAGATAAGTAGGAATTTCTCTTTTGGACAGTCCAGCTGTCACTTTGCTTTTATACAAGCTGTCAGATCCAATTTGCTTCTGTAAGTGCTCTTTCTTTGAGGAACTTCCATGGCCCAGTTTTTCGCAGTCACTCTCTGGATCACTATCTGTTTCCATGGGTCCTCACTGAGAGGGGGGAGGAAAGGAGGATCGGTGCCCCAGGGGGGCTTCAAACTACAAAGTAGACGGCTATCAGTAATTTCTCCCGTCTCTCCAGCCTGGTTCTATTTGTAGCTCCAATCCTTGTGGCTTAAAGCACTTTGATCCTGATTTGACCTTATTCTCTTCTATGATTCAAGCTTACCGTATTTGGTGTGGGATATACACGATCTGCTCTCCAACACCTGTTTCTCCTCCTGAATATCCCCTGTTGCTCACTTTGCTCAAAGCTGTATTTCTACAATGTCGTCCTTTCTATAATGCTACTTATTGGCACCAACAGATCTACAATTCTGCAATATTTATCAGACATTCCTGTCCTTTTTCTTCATGTACCAAATTGCTTTTTCTCATGCGGTTCAGGTTTTGCTTTTTTAATAAACAAGTCCAGATGTGGATCACCAGGATATGAGTGTTAAAAATGATTTTAATCACAAAGCAGTCAGTAGAAACTGTAGATAAAGTTTTTTTCTCCTGTCTTCCAGTGGGAAAACCCTCTAGTGGCAGAATGAAGTATTATAAAAACAATCAATTTGATAAAGAAGTCTCTTAAAGAAACTCGTTTTCCTTCTGTCTACAATTAGAGAATTTCTCTCCTTATGCAAAAATACTTCAATAATTCACATCATAGAGAAATTGTAATATATGTAATGTAAACATGATCTAACTGCTTTAATTTAAAACGTAAAGACAGCAACATCCTAACAATATTAATATAACACATTGATTATTGCACTGATAGATAGCTTACAGTTTCTATTTATTGTTGATTGCTAATTTAATAATGTACCTAGGCAAACAGCTACATTCACACAATCTAATAAAAAATTAAAAGCAATTTTCAAGAGAGAAATTACACATTTCACCCTTCTGAAGTTTACAAAGCTGAAATGAGCTGGTTATTTTAGTTGAGTTATCTGCTGATATTTGCATATCTTCTGTCAGAGTGATGATATTTAAAAAGACCTGAATTTATCTTACAAGTGAACAAAATATGAGCCTTCAATCAGCCTGCTGACTGGCAGTGATCAGCACTGTCTCGTTCTGCTCAGTCCAACACTTTCTCTATCATTTCTGATAAGAACAGGAGCAAGAACATGTTCATTTTTAAGTAGAACTTTATAAACCTTTCTAATCTTGAGACTAGGAACCATAATGCGTTTCCTCAACACATTTACACAAAATCAATACCTGATGAACATTTTTAATCAGACAAGTCCATCTGAAAATCCAAATTGCACAGCATTTTGTCAAAAACAGCTTTGAGGTATATTTCTACAATGTCTCCTGCTTTACATCTGTTGGAGTTGAACATAAATCTTGCATCGCTGCAGAAACGACACACATTTCTCTGAACAGAGACGAGTTTGTGTGTGCTGGCTAACATGTGGCCCCGTTTCCAGCGGTTCTCCTTCGGCTTCATTATCTAAACCCATTCGGTTGTCGGGTGGAAAACATGAGCATGCGGTAATGACATTTCGAAAGGACAACAGAAGAAATCAGGTTTGTGAAGAGAGCACACAGCTCATGCAGAATAACGGGACAACTGGAGGCAGCAAATCATTCATGCCTCAGTTGCATATATGGATTTGGATGCTGATTATGAGCATGATGACCTCAATTTGACTCTTTTGAGTTCTGCACACTGAGTCCGAGCCAACATATTACAGTAAAGCAATATTACTAAAAAAAAAAAAGATAATAAGTCAGATCTGTGCTACTGGATTTAAGTGTAATTTTTTTATCCCCCTTACAGAGATGTGGTAGCATGATATTAAACTGGCTGTTCATTCTCAAAAACCAGCCAGTGTTGCTGCACTAAAACAGTTTTGCATTCAGGAATGGGCCAAACTTCCTCCACAGCAAGGTGAAAGACTTATTTATTGGTTTTACTCTGATGCCTGGTGGGAGTTTTGGCCATGAAGGACAACCTGTTATTAGCTCCAGGAGGCGTTTCCTTTCTCACACAAGACCTGGTTGGTTTGGACAGCTTTATAAATAAAAATAAATCAAAATTTGAAAACTGCATTCAGTGCTTTACTCCGGTTCTCTTTGTCTAATCTTTGGTTTTAATGATCTGAAACATTTAAGACAAAAAAAAAAATAGAAGAAAACTGTAACACCTCCTTCACAGCAATATCTGCACATATGTTGCCATCTATATCCTGATGTGATAATGCGGTTTCAAAACCCAGCCGCTCATCACTGCTGGTACATAAAACACAGCCGAGATAACAACAGAGATCCTGTCATTAACAGCCCAGCAGCTGACCATGAAAACACGTGACATCACCTCCTTCCTCCGCCGCCGCGAGTCCCAGCTGTTCATGTTGCTGCGGCCGACTCGTGATTAGATTTTGCTGCTGCACGTACACACACCCTTTTGTTGTTGTTGTTGTGCATAAACAAACTGGGGCAAATCATGGCGGAAAGAGAGACACAGAGAGAGGGAGAGAGGGAAAAAAAGAAAAAGGGAGAGGGAGAGGATATCCTTCCCAGTTAATCCCAAAGAAAACCTACAGCTGTAAGCGTCTAGATCTGGGGATAAAAACATGTAGATGTTCAATCATCCAGAGACAATCACGTGCAAGAATACTTAAGGAAATCTTCTGTGGCCTGCTGCAGCAGCGCTCAGTAATGTGATTGTCCTCTTTTGTAATAATTCAGCTGTGACTCCTGAATAAACATCGCTGCTATGAAGTTGAGAGACGCAGAACAAGATAGAAGTGATTCGATTTGGAGCCGATTCGCAGCTGGACATTAATGCCGGAACAGCTGACGGAAACGGGGTGTGGGGACGGCATTCACACCCCTCGTATGATGGTTTACGTTTAGTCAAGCCTTAAACTCTATGACTCTTCAGCACAGGGTTGAAAATGCTGTGAGAATTGGAAGAGAAAAAAATTTGAAAAGGGTGGAAATCATTTTTACTCATCCCCGTTGAATCAGTACTATGTAGCACTATGCTATTGGGTTTCAATTGGATTTAGCTCTGGACTTTGACTGGGCTTTGGCTGCATGTCTCGACAAGAGATTCTCCCAACTGTGAGAATTCAGATTTTTGTAAAAAATAAAAGAAACACACAAACACAAAGACACTATGGCATAAAATCCCAGTGGAACACAGTGAAGAGTGTGGTTGTAGCATCACAAAGTGCAAACAGCTCAGGTTTTTGCTTCTGTAAGACACAGCGTTAACTGCTGAACGGACGCATGAAGATCACCAATCACAGACTGCAGAGTCAGGACTTTAAATAGATCACGCTCACCTTCACGCTGACAGGCCGTGGCAGACTGATAGCAAAGTGAAATGGAAGGTTATGGATGATTTGGGAGACAAACCCAAGAGTTTCACTCTAAAGAAATGAGAGGAAGGCATCCATCACTTGGAAACTCCCATCATTATCAGTGAAATGATGGATTAAACAGTAACTACCTCTGATTTTTGTGAAGATTTGATTCAGCAGTTTAGCTTTTGGAGCCCATCTTCAATTACAGGGTCATATCGAGACAGAAGAAAGTTGCAATAATTGTTATTTTTCTGTATTTTGTTATCCGTAATCTTCCCTCTTGAAGCACCCAGGGGGAACGCAGCACATGTTTAACAAACACAGTATGACAGTGAGCTAACACCTAAAAACATGGATGACACACCCCGTGGCTTAAGCCAGACATCTTTAACACCTTAGAATTACAGCTGATGCTCATTCAGGCTCTGGTCAGCTGCCGTTGTTTCTCTTCAGCTTGATGTTTTTTTTCCTTTTAACCAGCCTGTGAAACATAACAGCATATCAAAGGTGAGCAAACTTAAAAATTATGGGGAAAAAAAAAAATCTGTGGGTGAAACTTTACCCACCTGAGCTCCAGGTCTGATGAAGGCGGTCTGATGATTTTCTCAAACAGGAAAATGGTTGGGAAGTCCCTGATTGCTGGTGTGGTGGTCCTTCTGGTGGCCACCGTGAGCCTGTTCTTGGGGGTCTTCATGGGCTTAGGGAGGAAAAACACGCCTCCCCCCTCAGACTACTTCTACTCAAAGGCCGCCGTGGCTGCTGATGCAGGAAAGTGCTCAGAAGTGGGGAGGTAAGAGCAAAGCCAGAGCGCATATGTTGAGCTACGTGTGTGTGGGTGTGTGTGCTTCTCATCCGGTAAGTGCATTCTTGTGTTTCCAGGGACATTTTGAAGAGAAATGGCTCAGCTGTGGACGCTTCCATCGCCGCCCTGCTATGTGTCGGCCTTTTAAATGCTCACAGCATGGGCATCGGGGGAGGGCTCTACTTTATAATATATAATGCTTCCACAGGTGAGTGCATACCGCAGGTCAAGAGGTCACAACTGAAGAAAACGTACGAGCGCTTTCCCATCACTCCCCGCTCTCTGCCGAACAGGGATGGTGGAAACGATAGATGCGAGGGAGACAGCGCCCATGAATGCCACTGAAGACATGTTTGGCAACAACACCAAACTCTCTCGTACAGGTACCGACTAGCTGTGTGCTCGCAGAGTGTTGTCTAGCGACAGATTGCATTTTTGCTCCTGTCTATCCTCTTTAATCTCTAACAGCAAGAGACGGATTTAGGGTGGACATATTCTAGTCTTAAAGTTATCCAGCTATCCAGCTTCTGAAGAGTACTCACTTTTCTGCAACATTCCTGTCACATCTCTTGCTCTATTCATAATAGGATCGTTCAAATAAAGCAGCAGGAGGTGTTAAATGTAGGCAAGCAACGATGCCTTGTGTGCTTTTACTTTAATCAGCAATGTTTGACAAAGACACGGCTTCTTTTTGCATGACAGGTGGATTATCCATAGCGATCCCAGGAGAGATCCGAGGTTACGAGATGGCACACAAACGTCATGGCAGGCTTCCCTGGAAGGAGCTGTTTGAGCCCAGCATCGCTCTGGCCCGTGACGGTTTCCCCATCGGGAAGGCTCTGGCTCACGCCATCTTTAAGAGCAAAGAATCCATTCAAGGAGACGCCAACATGTGGTGAGGGGAACAGAAAGAGTTGGCTTTGACATTGTCTTAAAGGAACAACTGCTGCATTGTGTTGTTAATGTGAATGCTGGGTTCATGCTGTTAGAGAAGGAGTTGATTAGTTTTAAACATGGGCTCAAGGCCCCAGTTAGAGAAGATAGTAGAATTAGCCTCATCATTGATCACCGGCTGCAAATTTGAATTATGTAACAATCTGGTCAAAACCTCTTCCAACAGGAAAAATAAGATGGCGAAATGATTTTTTTAACAATGTATTAGAAAAACTGGAGAGTAAATTTGAACATTTACATTAGCCTTTTAGCTGCTAAGTGATTAGCTCAAGTTAGCTGTGTTCCCACTTGCACCAAAGAATTGCTCATAAAGTCAATAGAGACACTTAACGATACTATGCAACATGAATTTTCATACCTAAACTGTTTGTCAATAAAAGTCTAATTATTATGAAGTTGTTGAGTTGAGTTACACACATTGTGAGACCTGGTAGTTAGCGCTCTCACCTCAAACAGTATAAAGTCCTGCTTTCCATCTCAGGTGAGGTAAACCATCCAGTGAGAAGTTTACTTGTTCCTTCTCTACAGGTTTTCTACCTAAACATTTGTGACTTCTCACTGGGTATCCAACTTCCTCCCACGGCTCAAAAACATGCATGTTAGGTTAGCTAGACAAGTCACCAGTCCACACTGACTTCATTCAGTCAAAGTCTGAATGCTGAAAATTATTAACTATGATGTTAGCTAACAGTTAGCTAGTTAGAAAATAGTTAGCATTTCATAGCTTTCAACCCAACCCACGACCCTTAACAGCAACATTTCTCATCTTGCCACTACTTGTTTCATTGTGTCAAGTAGGTTCAGTGAAGTCATTTAAAGTTTCGTTTAAAATGGCGGTTGGTCAGTAACGATGAGGCTCATTTCTCACAATGTTTGAACTTTGTTTGGAATGATCCACCAGACTGAACCCAGCAGTTGAGATAAAGAAATAATAACCCAGCAGTATTTTATGGGTAATAATGTGCATACACAGGAGCTTTTTCTTACTGAGGCTTTGTGAGCTCAGGGTTCCACATTTTCAGTCATGTCTTGCTGTCTTTAATTTTCTCTGTCTTCAGACACTTGTAACATCTTTATTTTGTTGCTTTTTTTTGTCATTTTCATAGTGAGGTGTTCTGTGATTCTGAAAAGAGAATCCTGAAAGAAAATGATATTGTTAAATTCCCAAAGCTGGCTGAAACGTATCAGAGGATAGCGGACGAGGGACCTGATGTGTTTTATAATGGGACCATGGCACAAAGCATCGTCGAGGACATCCAGGCGGCAGGTGCTGTGCTCAGTGTGTTTACTTTTAAAGTGAAAGGAAGAGGGAATTAATCAAAACAGACATAGAGGAGTCCTGATGAAGTTGCACAAAGTTTTAAAAATAGACCGTTTATTTGAGTAGAATTAATTACATGTAGGTGGCAGAGTCTCATTTTGTCTACAGGGCAGCACTTGGTCTTTTCCTTTAAGATTTCACAAATTTGGTGCACACAGAGAGAGCCAACTTTCATTTTATTACAAACAATGTCCGGTGGTCTAACTTTTCTCTTACATTTTCCTCTGCAAATTTTCTAAAGGTTTCTGGTGTGGAGATTAAGACACCAGCAGAAGGTGGCTGATTTTATGTCTGTTCAACCATTTCTTTGTTTATTTGGTCATGTTTTAGTACACTTCCCAATTTTGACTAATTTTCAGCTTAAATGTAGAGCCCACCTTTATTTTTATTATTCAAAACATGTTAGTATTTCATAGCATTTATGATGCCATGCTCTCTAAGGTCCGGGGCTTTTGAAGAGACACAGATCTACAACGTCACAAACCTTTAACCGTTTTCCACATATTCCTCCTTGGTTTCATCCCAAGTCCTTCTTGAGGGGTTTGTTCTAAAAAAAACAACAATCTTAATGTTTGACCAAAGCACACTGTTCCACTTAAAATTCCAGTGCAGCTTAGACAACTCCACACTCTTACATTTACAATGGACACTATCTGATTGGCAATTCTGTAGCATGTCATCATAGCTGTTTCAAAGATTTGTTGAACCCAACATATTAACTACTGTATTACTGCAATTATCTAGACAGCAAACTTGACTTCTCCTATTATCTTAATTTATACCCCAACAGAACAGAAGCCGAAGGTTTGCTAACTCCGTGTCCTCGGAACTCTGATGAACTTAAATTTTATTATTACTAAGAGGTGACAAAATGTCCTAATATGAGATTTAAAAAAAATAAATAAAGGGTGGAATTTTCAACATTATTCAAGCAAACAATTTGCACAATAAATACATCAAGAAGTAGAGTAAAAAAACAAACAACTTGAAGCGCATTCTCAACCTTTTCATCTGTGTTCCAGGTGGCATCATCACGCTCGATGACTTGCTGGAGTACCAGCCTGTGCTGAACGAGAACCCTCTGAAGCTGAACGTCGGGGAATACACCATCCACGTTCCAGACGCCCCCTCCAGCGGGCCCGTGCTGGCGCTCATTCTCAACATAGTGGATGGTGAGCAGGCCGGCTGAGTGCTCGGGCAGCCATGTGGAAGAAAGGATGTCAGGTTTCCCTAGGTCATCCCGGGAATGTTTCCCCGCCTGCTGTGGAGGCAGAAAACACTTGCGCTTGCCAGATAGAAACGCACCCTCACCGCTCCATCTGTTGTAGCAGGGAAGCTGCGTTCCCAACAACAAAAAGATAGCCTTGAAGTATTAATGTTGCATAAGGGAAAACTAGGACATACCTATAGATTCACAACCATTGCAAGTTATGAAACAATTTCAGTAAAATGTGAATATTTAATGATGTTTATGTAGAATACAAAGCTAGGATAGCGCGTTAAAAATTGTGTTTGTTGCTAGGAAATGTTCACAAGTTGATAACTAGACTGATTTCCTACTTATCCCTCAAAATGAAAGTGATTCAATCTGGTATAGAAAATCTATTCATTTTACTTGTAAACTTAAAATGCTTTTTCCAGTGAGTTAAAAAGTTAGGCCACCCCGACCTTCCAATAACTAGTGTTGACACCTTCGGTTGTAACACCTTCAGTGAGAATCTCCTTGTAGCCATCTACCAGTCTTCGACTTTGGAAAGTTTGTCCCACCCCTCACTCTGAGCTGAGATACGTTTGAGGGGTTTCTTGCATGTTCAGATTTTACGTTACTCTCAAAAACATCAGGGTTTAAACTTTGACTAGACAAAGAGCTTTCCAATCTTTGTTTTTACCAGGTTTACCGGTGGGTTTTGGACGTTGTGACTCCAAATCAAGACACTTCAAAATTAGTGTTAGGACCTTTTCCTGGAATGTTGGGTGAAGTTTATATCAAACATGTCCTCTGTTCTGATGTCCAACTATTTTTTCTTTAAACTCATTTGTCCCAGAAACAACAACAACAAAAGTCCTGGTCCTAGTCTATGTTGTCTCCTGCAAGCTGCAGTCTGAACTTTATGTCTTTCTTGGAGAGCAAAAGTTTTCTCTTCACACATCTCCCATAAAAATTAAACATCTAAAGTTTCTACTTTGATCAAATTGGCACCCACTCACATATGAACGAGAGTCATCTGTAGATTCTGTAATAACATTTTAGGATTTTTTTTAGGCTACCTTTAGCATCTTGCGGTCTGCTTTTATGGTGGAGTTTTTTTTCTATGGCCAGAACTCAAGGATTTCAGACCATTTAACCTCATTTAGAGCAGCGATCTTCTGATCATGTGTACCTGATGTGATGTTAGTGTCAGGATTCATTTTTTGATGTCCTATTTGAACAAATAGGGGTTTGCAAAAGAAGGTTTTCAATTGTCTTTCCTTCAGTTTGTCTGGTAATTACTGAATTTGCCAGCATTGTCAAAACTGATCAAACAATCGTCTGTGTCAAAATATGTTTGAAAACATATGGTTTGATAGGATTTTCTATGTATATATTTCATTTTCCCATAACTGCATAATTGTATGTTTCTGTTTTTGCAGGGTATAACTTCACGGACACAAGTGTCTCAACAGCGGAGAAAAAAACTCTGACCTACCATCGCATCGTCGAGGCTTTTCGCTTTGCCTACGCCAAGAGAAGCAGACTGGGCGACCCGCGGTACCTCAACATCACTGACGTAAGCTCGCCCAATTCATGCTTTCCATTCACGCCTTTCCAATTTAACTGGAACATCTGTGGCCACAAGTGTTTGAGATCCTCTCATCATCACTTCCGTCTGTTTTCCTCTCTAACACAGACTTGTTTTTTTCTCTCAGCTGATAAACAACATGACCTCAGACTACTTTGCTGACGGCATACGAAGTAAAATTACGGATGACACAACCCACCCGGATAACTACTATGAGCCTGAGTATTTTGTTCCAGAAAACCACGGCACAGCTCACCTGTCTGTCATAGCCGAGGACGGGAGCGCCGTCGCTGCCACCAGCACCATTAATCTATAGTGAGAGTCCTAAATGTTCAGCTTTTTAAGACACTTGATTTTGATAGATAAACAAAACCTTTCTAAGAGCTGCTTTTGCTTCGCAGCTTTGGGTCTAAAGTCCTGTCTCGGTCCACGGGTATCATTTTCAATGATGAAATGGACGACTTCAGCTCTCCGTACATGACCAATGGATTTGGGATCCCACCGTCGCCCAATAACTTCATACAGCCAGGTTTTACCAAATCAACCAATCACATTACAACAAGCCTCAATGTGTGCATTGTGTATGACATACCAACAGTGTAGGGGATGATTGTGAGCTAGAAGAGAAAACAATCTTTTCACAAAGTCTGGTTTGAATTTGTGTACGTCCCCCCTCTACCCTAGCACCCTTAAATCAAATCCAGTGAAAACAAAAGTTGCCTGATCTCAAATGAAGTCCACCTGTGTGAAATGTAATTTCACTGTAAATACAGCGATTCTGTGAAGGCGACAGAGAAACAATAGAGAGTCAACAGACTCGCATAGACTCAGGAACACAGCAGCAGGTCAGGGATGAACTGGTGCAGAATGTGAAACCACGGTTTGATGATAAAACAATTTCCCAGGCATCCGGAGACATCTAAAAGATGCAGTTTCTGAGTTTGAAAACTGCAGTTGGTATTTGGACAAAATCCAAATAAAATACATAAATGCTTGTCATTGCAACATGACCAAAAATGCCAATTTTGCAATGGACTTTAGAAGAACTTTCTGTTTCTCTGTTAAGGTAAAAGACCTCTGTCCTCAATGTGTCCAACAATCATCTTTGACAAAGACAACAGAGTGAAGATGGTTGTAGGAGCATCTGGAGGCACAAAAATCACCACGGCTACTGCTCTGGTGAGTACAACACAGCCGCTCTCGTCTCCTGTAGATTCCCACTCTGCGTCCTGCAAAACTTATGTAACGTGTTGTGGTGGCAACAGGTTATCCTCAACTCCCTTTTCTTCAACTATGACCTAAAAAAAGCTGTGATGGAGCCGCGAGTTCACAATCAGCTCAACCCCAACATGACGGTGGTGGAGCAGGGCTTCGAAAAGGTGAGCCAGGCGTGGACGCAGCGTGCAAAACGACAGGAAAGGATGGAAAAGTTAGCATTAATGATACAAGGTCAAACGACCTTCCAGTAACTTCTATTATGTAAATCTAAAACTGTTGCAAAATGTCACAGCAAATCTAGCAAATTTCTTAAAAAGGCAGAAGCCCAAGATGAACTTTCTCCGAAAGTAAATATAACTGTATTTCTTGCATTTAGGCAGCGCAACAAGTATCATATATTTAAGCAATTTACATGGTAAGACTGGTACTTTAGGTACAACTGGTACAACTTATTATGTTAAGGTATTTTTTAGATGCCTATAAACTTTATGCAAATTTTGTTGAAGGATTTAACAAAATAGTTTGAAGGTCAAAACACCTAAAGTTCACAAGTTTGATAAAATATCAAAATTAAATATTGGTATCAGTATCGGTGATACTTCCCCTCGTTTTACTTGATATGAAATCGATATCAAAATATGCAGTATCGCACACCTCTAACCTATAGCAAATATTCACACGATATAGTGTGTGATAACAATATGTATGGTATTCACATACAACAGGTATTCACAATATGCTTCATTATTGAAAAAAAAAACAAACAAACAATTGTTTTCAATAATCCTATGTAACTCATTATTCGGCATCTGTGCAGAGCGTCCTTGAGGGGCTGGAACAGAAGAACCATGTGACCCAAACACTGAGGACTCCAGACTCCGTGGTCCAGGCCGTGGTTCGGCAGGGAGAGCGTCTCTGCGCAGAGTCCGACCCCCGGAAAGGAGGCTATCCAGCCGGATACTGAGCCTGGCCGGTTTCCCTCAGTGATCAGTTTCCACATAGACTCTGACAGAAACAGAAAACTTACGGAAACCGCACCGAGGAATGAAGCTATGTTTACACTACAGAGACGCCTCTCCTCCGCTGCCGAAACATGGGAACTGACTCAATCCTACCACCTGATTTTTGGCAAAACTTCTTATGTAAATTATTATTATTTTGGGATGTTTAATATGGTAAAGAGGTTAAGTGAATGTATAGCATCTTCCGAAATAAGAAAACATGTGCAGATATATTTTTCTAAACATGCATTGTTCCTATGCTATGTTTTGTTGCCATGCTTGTTATTAAAACATTGAGAAACTGAAATATGTGTCTCCTGTAAGAACTGAAGGAAAACGGAGACTGCGTTTCACACTGAAGGCATCGTCACGGGACAGAGATGTTTGAGACATTAGCGTCTCCAAAAAGGTTTACAGGGCCTCCATGACGTTTCCATACAAAATTTTTTAATGTTATTATAAACATTTTCCAAATTGAGTTTTATATTTCTTTAAACTCCAAGTCAAATAACACAGTGCTGAAGTTGGCTTTCGATTCATTGTGGTAAAAGGTTATTTCAGGTTTTGGCATAGGGAAAAGCAGCAGTTTGTTTATACATATATATAACAATCTGTAATTTCAAATTGCACTTTGAAATCTGAAATATCTTCATTTCACACACACAAAAAAAAACAACTAGGAAAACTGGTGAATTGCAGCTAAATACCAAACTCGGAAACTGGGAATCTGGTTTAAGAGCAAAGAGCTAAAGGTCAGGAGGCAAACAAAAAAGAAAAACAGCAACGCAATGTGTTTGAATTTTAAATGAGTGTGTTTCTCTATCACTGAGTTGGGAAGAAATTTCGAGTTGTGGCGAACCGTTAATAGTTATCCAGCATTAATAACAGAAAATATTTTGTTTTGTTTTTCAGACTTATAAAATACTAAAAATAATCTTCCAGACTGTTCAACACTGTTGGAACAATAGGAGTGGTATTTACCTTTGCATTCATTATTATTATAGTAATTTGAAATTGTGTTTTGCATGTTATGATTTTAGGAGCCATAGGAAGCCTACAGATAAAGCCTTGAATCATAAATTTGAGGTGTTTTTTCTGTTTTTAGAAAGTTCATGTCTTACACATTCTCAGGTAAATTGCTTAGTTATAAAGTGGGAGGCTTGTTTCTATAAATCTTTTTGACAAACGGCCCGAGTACAAAAAACAACAAATCAAAAACAATTTTTGCAAACTAAATGAGAGATGACGTAATTTCCCCGTCAGTGAACACACACTCCCTTCCCTCCCGTACACCTGAAGCACTGGCAGTAAAATTCATGTTAAAACATGTAAAATCCAGGCACTATAAGGACACATGCCTGGACCGACCTCGTTATCCAGCGTTTCCACTGTTAAAGGCAGCTCTGACCTATATCTCTCTGGGATTTGCATGCTAAACAAAGCTCATTCTGCAGTAATGTAATACAATTCAACTGTTTATCCATAGGAAGAGAAGCGAAGCAAACATATTTGAGACAATTCAAGACAACCAATCAGAACGCTGAAGATGGAGATTAAGAAACTTCAGTTGAAACATCCATAACAAAACAGTCAAACTAAAGATACAGATCTGAGCTTCCTTCTTCAGCTTTATCGGTATTCTGGAGACAAAAATAAATCGGCTGGGCCCCAAAACACAATTCGCCTTGCATGTTCATCAAAACATGAAGGAGGAATCAGAGAGTCCCGATGAACTTCAAACACCTTCTTCCTCCAGGTAGCAACCCGGACGGCTGCACATGATTCATCACTCAAACCTGAACAAATCAAGACACAATGTACAGACTCTCGCTTACTTCTCTTTATTCATGACTCCTGTCACTGTTTTGTCACATTTTGTGCTGCAAGTTCCTCGACGACTTCCTATTAAAATTGAAACGATTAAGAAATGAGATGTTCACTCCAAGCACACAAAATCTTACACAATATTTTTGGTTTAGTTCCAGTCCATAATATCTTTGTACACTTGGAAAAAGACGAAGCTAAATAGTAACGATTTGGCAAGATGTAGGAGCTTGTTTTAAGTCAATAAATCCTTAATATGAATAAAAACGTACTAGTTCAACTTGTATTATTTTGCTTATGTGGATAAAATGTCATGTTAAGTGAAATCTGCCAGTTAAAATAGTACTTTTTTTTTTCTTTTATCAATATTTAGGATTATCTGACTTAAAACAAGTTGCTCTTTCTAAAAGCTACTTGTAATTTAGTTCTCAGTTCAGGTGAACTAATATATTTATACTAGAAACTAGACTAAAAATACTTTGAGACTGTCGTCTTTCTGCTGTGTTTTAGTGCCGAGACAAATAAGGACAGGGCTTCATCCCCCCCCCTAGTGGTGAGCCGCGGTACTGTACGTGTCGTGTTGGGAGGTAATGCAACCAGTCTGATGACGCTGTGAGGGCAGCGCTCTGTCAGAGCTGCATGAAGACCGACGGGGCTGGAGACTGCAGCTCCTGGTCCAGCAGCCTGAAGTTCATGGCGCTTTTGTTGCTCTGCGCCGTCTGTCCCAGCGAGCGCTGGAGCTGCGCCTGGAGGTAGTGGACGTCCCGAAGGCGCTCCTTACAGTTCAGCCTGGAGAAATAAGACTCGGCCTCGTTGAGACCGTCGACAGCCAAAGCTGCCGAATGCTGACCTGCCAGGAGACGAGAAGCAGAAGCAAAGAGTCAGATGTAAGATCTTCCACGTGGCTTGATCAGATTCAGGAGGTTAAAGGTCACCTAGATGGCCCTGTCCTCTCAGCCTGAAGCCAGCAACAGCCATGTGACAACGAGCTGCCAGCAGCATGGCGCGGCCTTTGTCGATGACGGCTCCGTGGGCCAGGATGGGCTCCATGGCTTCATGGAGAACGGTCAGAGCCTGCTCAGGGATGCCCAGCATCAGCTGAGGGGGAAGAAACAGAGTCACCTGATAAGGTCATGGGATTAGAGGAGTCAGATTATTTCAGTTGTACATTAGCTATTTTTTTGCTCAGAGCTTTAGCTAACTGAAAATGTTTAGCTCAGCTTCTTCTAGCTTTAGTTTAGCTTAGCTTCTCCTTTATTCATCTTTCTGAATAAATTCTAAACTTTAATTTACTTAAATGTTTTGTAAATTTCAGTCGAATCTGTGCTGACGATTTACTTATTGACTTTGATATCCATGCTCTTTATTTTGAATAAATTCTGCAGTTCTGCTTCCTCTCCTTTATTCCCCCCCATAACTTTATTTAAAACACAAGACATACAGGAACAAAAATAAATTGTAGAAAACAAGACATAAACAAAAACACAATATCAAAGGGCATTACAAAAAATGTAAATCCTAATGTTAAAATGAAATTGGTGCTTTGAGTGTTGTAGTCTTTCAAGGGCTGATATCATTTGAAGTGAAATTAGCTCTTTAGAATTAGCTTCTTATAATTACAGTGATTTGCTAAAAATCTTTTGTTTATCTTCCAAGCTCTTTATTTAACAGTTTAAAGCACAAAAATGGTGCTAAACTAATCTTAATTATTAGCGCCTTATGGTTAGCACAACTAACGTTTTAGCTAGCGATGCCCACATCTGGTTCTTGAATACCAAGATATTTTTTGAGCATGCATCTATGAATAATTTTTAGCTTTTCTGCTTGTGCAGATTTTATTTACTCTACAGGTTTATTTTAGTAAATGCCCAATCAGCCGTCAAGTCTGTAAATTAAATACAGAATGACGGAAAGGTCTCCCTATTTATTTTATACACCAACTTGACAAACACTTTTCTGTATTTTCCAAGCAGATTTATTCTACATGCGAATAAAGCCTGTAATCATGCCAGCGATTCTGGAAACATTTGAAAACATTTACTGTGGAGCTTAAAATCTTGCAAACCAATCTGCTTCGGACGTGAGCTAATGCATGGCAGCTTTCATCCAGCAGTAACACCTCCCACGCTGCGTGGAAGCTGCTGATGGACAGACAGAGCAACAGGCTTTCTTGTTGTGGCTGACCTGAGTGAAGGCCAGATGAAGGATGGCCTCCGAGGCCAGGGACTGTAGGTGGTGCTGCCTGGCCAGAGCCAAGGCCTGCAGGAGGAGAGGAAGAGCCGTGGAGAAGCTGGACGACTCCCAGTGGAGCTCGGCGGTGGACAGCATCACTCTGCGGGAGGCAGGCGACAGTCAAAATCAGACTTGCCGGAGTAAGTTTGGTGCTTTTTCTTCTTCACACTGCAGATTATCACAACGAGAAGGTGTGCGAGAACAACGTAAGAGCCGAACCTGATGATGACCTCCGTGCACTTGGTCTTCTCACAGTGAACCTGCAGCTGCTGCAGGATGCCGTAGGCCTCGGTGCTGCGGTTCAGGGCCTTCAGAACTTGGGCTTTGCTGCCAATAAACAAACTTTAAACACTGCAGCAAAGAGAACGGATCCTCCAGGATGGTGTGGTGGTTTGTTGGGACAGTAACAGCCTACAAGGACTATCTACGTTTCCATAACAAATGAGCGCAAATCTTTACCAATATTCTGTTTATGTCGAAAAAATACAAGGTAGTAATGCTACTGATAAATAAAACTAAATTAAAATCCTGCTTGGATAAAGGTTGTTCATGTGGTAACTCATGGATGTTGCATGAAATTACATTCATAATCATAGTTCAGTAACTGCGCTCATCATCCATCATTTGATTTATTTTTAACTGGAGTTTAACCCTTTAACTTTTTTTTTTTACATTATTGCATTTATTTATTTATTTATTTCAAATTTGTAACAACTTTTGTCCTTGCCTATGCTTTGACCATCACTGTGGTTACAATTGTTAGAATTGTGGAACATAACCTGTTCAAAAACAATAGGATTTCAACGTAGCCCGTATTTAAAGAGAAAATAAAATATTCAAGCACTTTCATGAAATGGGACCTTTAATGCATAATGTCTTGAGAAGTGCAAAACAAGAACGCCATTCAAGTTAGCATAAACTAAACACACAGAATAAGCAAATCCTACAGAGAATCTCAGAAATGATTCTAAGGGAAAGAAAATCTCTTAAAAGATTAACATCCAAGAGACACTGTGAAACAAGAGATCGACAAAGATTAGTCAAAATTCAGCTGAGCTGAAGTGATTGGTCAGACAATAAGAAAATACAGAAAAAATGGCAATGACTTGTGAAAATGTCAAGTCAGCACAAACTTTGCGATTGGTGTATTTGTAGTAATAGCTTAATAACACCAGAAATTCCTAGAGGGACTGAAGTAGCACTGCTGTGTGTGGTTTGGCATTACCTGTACAGTCCCTCCGTTTTGTTTAAAGCAGACATGGCCTTTACAAGCGGCTCCGCTAAATGGTACTTCCTGTTGTTCATGTGCCTCTCAAACTGGATTTTCAGATCGCAAAGCATCCAGAGCTGAAGGAGGAGGAGTACTAGAGTTAAAGGATGGTAGATTGGACATTTAAACATATAACATTTGAGTACCTGAGGAAATTAAATACATATCTGCCAGGCTGTGAGCTAATGTATTAGAGCAAGAAGAAAAATACCTTTGAATGTTGTGTGTGAGGAGGAAATTGTTCCTTCAGATGCTGAAAAATCTCTGAAGTTGCACTGTACAACCCCTGCATCAAAAACAAGACAGACGGGAAACGCAGGCCAGTGTTTACAGTCCAGCCACAAGCTGCAAAGCTGTTTAACATTCACTACCTGTGTTTACAGCGAGATGAAAGCGCAGCTTCCCAGTGAGAGGCGGGACAGAGAGCAGCCGCGTTACCTGTTCGGCGTGCAGCTCGGCCAGGTGGCACAGAGCCACAGCGAACGCCTCCGTGTTGTTCTGATGGACCCCGAAGTTCACCGGTTCCAGGCTGCTCATGTTGAGGAGGAGCTGAGCCTGCTGCAGAGCCATGGTGCTGCAGGGCGTAACGGAAGCAGCATTTAGCGCTTATAAACAGCATGTTTTTGTTTTTACGCATTTGTTTAAACTGTCAACATGTTGTGGCAGTAAGGCAGATAATCTGTGAAAATATTGATCTGCTCCACCTTCTGACATCTACAGAAATGCACCGGTCAGAAACAACCAATAAGAGCCAGAAGGAGGGTCTTAGTGCTGTTAATCATATTTGTGAACATGCTGCTCAAAATGGCAAAGAAACACCTTACCTTTCCTGGAAAACTGTTAACCCTCAAACCCTTATCGGTGGCAACGCTAATTAGCTTGAACATCCACCACAGATTTCTTATTGTGAACCAGCTGTAGGAGAGTGTGAGCAGCATGTATATGAGGATGATTGACAGCACTAAGACCCTCCTCCCGGCTCTGATTGACTGTTTCTAATCAGCCGGTGTATTTCTGCAGATAGCAGTAGGACGGCAGGGAGAAACCAAAGGAGCTTGATTCCCACAAACAATCTGTTTCTTATTATACTATCACAACATAGTGACAGATTTAATAAATATGACAAAATATGCATTTTTATAAAAGTTAATTCTGCAGCTTTAAAAAATTTATAAGCTTGTTTGATTTTGAATAGTGAGCATTAGCTCATCATGGGTGGATGGACTGATTTTAAAACAAACATCTGTATTGCGTTTCTAAAAGAACTTGGTTTGAACTTTATGGTTATGCAAGTATTAGAGCCAGTATGTATCATTTGGATATGAAATAAAGGAAATGCATGTAGAATCAAATCTGTGCGTTGAATTACTGTTTCTTTAAATTGTTGAAGTTTTTGGTTTGATGATCATTCTCCACTAGAAAAAGAACCATTTCAATGAATCACTAAAGACAGAAAGTGGTGGAGCTTCATGTCAGTGATGACAGCATGAAAACCAGAACTGTAAACACTGTTTTATTTTAGAGAACACTGAAGAGCGTGTGTGTGTGTGTGTGTGTGTGTGTGTGTGTGTGTGTGTGTGTGTGTGTGTGTGTGTGGAACTGAAAACCACTCATTAGCGGCGCCGCGTAGCTACGATCCTCACCTCTTGCCGTACATCCTCCATATGGATGTGGTCTGAGCCAGGCTGATCTCGATCAGCTCCGACAGGCTGTGCTTCCAGTGCAGGATCTCCGTGTCCTTCAGAGCGTCCATCAGCTTGTGCGCAGCCTTACCCTGCATCGCCCCCTGCTGGACCAGCGACTGAATGTCCAGAGATCCCAGGTACTGCAGCGGAGAGGAGAACAAGTCGGACATGTTTGCGACAGATGTCGACCTCGGCTGGGGGAACAACTGGAACTGATTGTTACTCAAAATAAATACTTAATACAAACAAAGGAAGAACTGAGTCCACTGGATACAGAACGGTCATGGATTACAGAGCCGCTGCTCTGTACTTGAAAGGTTTTCAATGGCTTTGGTTCAGTTATACAAGAGACTCTCAGATGGGAACTTAAAAGGAAATTATTTATCGTTTTAGGCTATGTAAAAAGCTTCAGATCTGACCAAAACACAACATAAATGTGTAGAAACATTTATTTGTTGGTACTATCCTGCTAAAAGAAAGTCTCCGACATGTCTGAACTGCATGGACAGTAGCCCAGGTTGCCAAGGTTTTTTTTTTTTTTTTTCTGAGGTCACAACCACTGACGTACCCACAGAGTGTTGGACACTAAAACTGGCTCTGGACCAGAAGCCCACATCTTTCTAAATCTGGTTCTGCTGTTTAAAGTCAAAAATGTGAAGTTTGAAAATTAGAATAAATCAACTTTATCAGTATTGCACATATTCAAACTCTATTTTGTCAAAAATTATTAAAAACAAGTTTTTTTTTTAAAACTTTCCTAGATCTAGACCAAGTCTAGTCTCTCAAGGTCAGAGCTTTATCGCCTTACTGATGGAAATAAATTAGCCGCTGGAGCTTCTCCAGACATTCATTATACATATAATCAATCTACTGAATTCAGATAGCCTCATTAATCCAGATACAGTGAAAGCACCACCGATGGAAGCAGCAGGCGGCAGAGCTCAATTACAGCAAATAAAACATCTCTATGTCTTTCTTAAGGTGTTTTTAAGGTACACAGAGATATAAGAGGGTGATTGAATTTGAGAAAATTTAAGTTCAAACAGTTCTGACTGAGAGAAATACCAAAATTGACCTTTTTTCTGTCCATACATAAGGGTTTCACTGAAACTGAAGATTTTCTGCTGGAGGTGAAAATTGCAGGTAAAATAAATGATAAAGGGTATCCAAAGAAGAACCAAAAATAAAAATAAATAGAGTAAGAAAACGTTCAGGACTTTTCAAGCATTTTCAAGGTCTGTTTTCAAACTTTTAAAGCACCAAACTTTGGAGATAAAAACAACACAAATTAACTAAAAAAAGATTCACTATTATATAATATAATTTATCACCTTTATTATGCATTGTGATAACAATCTGCATTCTACAGCAGGAACAAGATAAACTAAAATATAATAATTCTGGTGATTCCAGCTGACCTAAAACAAAAGTTCAGTCTGCTTTAATTTCAGACAGCGAGAAAAAACAAACTTGCATGTGGTTTTACTAAGGTAACACAGTACAGACATTCCTCAGAGCGGAGTTCAAAATCATAAAAATTAATCTGCAGCACATACAACAGCCGACGCCAAACCAGTGAGCAGATTCTCTGCTGAAAGGTCATGTTGACTCACCGGCAGGCAGAAATGAGCGGCCATTTTCACCGAGTCCTGAGTCAACACCGTGCTTTCCGATCCCTTCATGTGCTCCAGTGTGTAGAGCCAGCTCTGGGAGAGAAATCTCTATGAGGATCAAACCATTCATGGCAACGTTACAGTGGAGTCAGAGCACAAGGCTGTTTGTTTTACCAGACAATGCTGCAAGCACACGTGGTCGTTGGACTCCTGGCAATGCGGATGGCCTCCTGCAGAGCCAGGTCGGCCTGCTGACTGGAAGAACCAAAAAACATGTCTTCATTCTGTCTGAACAAGCTCAAACTGCGGTGCTCCAGCTCTGCTCTCACTAGTGGCCGAAGCGGCAGTGCAGGCTGGCCAGGTTCAGCGCGGCGTAGCGGAGGCTTCGGCCGTAGCCCTCGTCTCCGTTGCTCTTTCCCTCGTTGCCGGACAGGATGAGGCGGTCGAAGTAGTGCAGGAGGCTGTGAGCAGAGAGGAAGATGTCCTGGACTCTCATGCTGTTCAGGTAGTTCAGGTAATGCTGTTGACGGGAAGAGGAGCAGAGAGCTGCAGTAGGATACTCAGGTAGCATGAAACCGCTACGCTGCGGCGACTCGCAGCGCAGCTTTTCAAAGCATGCACGTACAACTCTTTCACAAAACTGTCCAACACAATCCAATTTAAAACAATAATGTGGCAACAACTCTGTGCACAGTAAATCTGCAAAACAGAAACCCCGAGTTCCTTTAACTCTGGACTAAAACCTCTCCAGTTTAGAGCAGCTTTGGACCCATAATCACTGAAACACTGAACATTTGTTTTTAAGACGTAGAGCACTTTAAACTGCCCCGCTGCTGAAATGCGCAACACAAATAAACTTGGCTGATTGACAGACTGATATTTACTGTCTGATAAATATAATTAGGCATATCTGTTCTGAGTTATAGTAATAATCCTATCTGCAACATTTCTTGTTTATATTTTAATTTAGAGACACTGTAAGGAGAACGAGTGATTTATGACAAAAGCATCTATTACACGCATTCACAACAATGAATCACAAATTCAATTTAATTCAAAAACACTTTATCTCAAAGGGAAATTAAATGTCACTGTAGCTCCTATCGTCTAAATATCTTGAAAGAGTCACGATGGATGGTGATGTGGGAAGGGATGATATCAAATTTAATGTTAACTAAAACACAGGATGAAGAAGTTTGTCTTCATCCTCCAGACTGGAGAATAAACAGCGGCTACATTTAGCTGCAGTTTTTAAGTGAATGCTCTGTCAGTGCAGAACAGCGTTGGCCTGTGCTGGGAGAAGAGCAAGGTCATCAAGAGCTGGTTAATTAGTTGGACTATTTCCTCATGTAGTGAGTCTACAGCTGGCAGCGCTGCTTGCCAAGTTTCTCTTTTAAAACGACGTGACACAACGACCCGCCATGAGTTTTTAAAGCTGCGTTTCTTCTAAGCGAGGGAAAAGCGTAGCGGTATTTGTTCAGTCAGCTGACTGGCAGTGCGCAGCATAAGGTCAGGGAGGGGCAGAGTTAGTCTAAGTTCACGCTTTCAACCGTATCTAATTAAAACAGCTTTAATCCGCATGTTAATATTTTGACAAAACCTTGAGATACCATGGAAACGGTGACATGCGTGATTGGGGATGCAGCTAAAAGTTCTGCCGGGCCTCACCGCTTCTGCAAAGTCCGGGTTAAACTTCAGCATGTTGTTGAGCTCCTCCTGCAGCGCCGCCGGCCTCAGGCTTTGTTCTCGTCGTTCTTCAGAAGGTAAGCCTGCGGAGGGACGTTCCCAGGGTCAAAGGGGGGAAAAACACATCTGTGTCCGACGGATCCCTCCGAGCGAAGTTACAAACAATACTTCATTTAGACTTCATCCAGACTCACCTGTCTAGCAAGAAAGTATTCGGCCTGTTTTTGAGAGAGGGGGCCCCGGCTCGGCGTGTTGTCGCATCTGAAACAGACACACAATCTGATGTCAGCTTTTAAAAACGTCAAAGTAGGGCTGAACTGATTAATTATTGAATTAACTGCCAACTAATTTAGTAACCGATTAACTAAAGCATACAGACTCAAAAAAAAGGCCATCTGTGGAAACATTTCATGTAGTAACTGAGCCAAAACTCTACAGAATATATATACCAAAGTTTCCCCCAGAAAACGTGCTAAGCCCTGTGGTTAGGCACTAGGTCAGTCATTCATCCATTTGTGTTTTTGAGTTAAAAAATGTTTAAAGTTGTCAAGAAGTTTGAAAATATCACTTGATAATCATGTGTTATTAACACCTGAACACCAAATATAACATCTTAGAAATGAAAACATTTTAAAAAGATTTAAATAAATAAGCAATGTTTAGCCTGGTGGCCCGCCAGGCTTAAAATACACTGGGGGAAAACCCTGTATGCATTTTCCATTCAAGATAAAAACGCCCCTGCCTGTAAATACGTCTTACCCAAAATTACTCAAGTATTACAGTTTTAGCTTGACTAAAGGAATGCTGTTGTTGCATTTTAGGCTATAAAATTTTCTTTTTCTTATTTAAAAAATGGTAGTGATTATTTGTTTTATCTCCATCTTTTAATGCATTTCTAATATTGCAAAACAAAAAATCTAATCATATATATTATTATATATATATATATATACACAGTCCAGTCACATTAATGTGACCATCTGTCAAAAGCCAGAATAACCACCTTTCGCAGAGCGAACTGCTACGAGACGTGCAGGAAGAGAGTCACTTAGGTCCCTGAAGGTCTTCTCTGGGATGTTGAGCCATGCCGACTCTAATGCCGTGGCCAGCTGCGCTAGATTACGCGGTTGAGGATCCATGGCGCGAACAACTCGATCGAGATGGTCCCACAGATGCTCGATTGGGTTTAAGTCAGGTGAGTTTGCTGGCCAGGGGAGGACGGTAAACTCATCCTGGTGCTCTTCGAACCACGCACGTACACTGGCAGCTGTATGGCACCTCGCATTGTCTGCTGGAAGATGCCATCATCCTGAGGAAAAACAATGTGCATGTAGGGGTGGACATGGTCCGCAAGGACAGATGCGTACTTGTATTGATCCATCGTGCCTTCCACAATAATCAGTGAACCCAGAGAATGCCAGGAAAACATTCCCCAGACCATAATGCTCCCGCCTCCAGCTTGGACCGTTCCTGCAATGGTTGCAGGGTGTTCCTTTCAGAGGTTTCACGCCTTATACGCCAACGTCCATCTGTCCGATGGAGCATAAAACGCGATTCATCTGAAAACGCTCCCTGTCGCCACTCAGTGGACATCCAGCTGCTGTACTGGCGTGCAAATTCCTAGCCTTCGTCGTCGATGAACACCAGTCAGCATAGGTGCACGAACCAGGCGTCTGCTTCGGAGGCCCAGACCAGCAATGTTCGCTGAATAGTGGTTTGGGAGACACTTGTGGTAGCCCCTTGGTTCATTTTAGTGGTCAGTTGCTCAACGGTAGCCCGTCTATCTGCCCGAACGCATCTCCGCAACCGTCGTTCGCCTCTGTCATCTATGGCCCGTGGTGCACCACATTTGCCACGTCGTTGATTTTGGACAGTCCCATTTTGCCATGCACGGTACACTTTTACCACGGCGGCACGCGAACAGTTCACAAACTCAGCCGTTTCGGAAATGCTTCCACCCTTGGCCCGAAAGCCAATGATCATGCCCTTTTGGACGTCGGATAAATCGCTTCGTTTCTGCATTACGCCAACGATTGAAATGTTTTCCGAAGCCCACACACACCCTTTATATACGCTCAACTGCACTGTGCTGCCACCTGCCTTCTGTGATTGGTTATTTAACTCTGAAGTGGAAAGTACGTGGTGGTCACATTAATGTGACTGGACTGTGTATATATATTATATATATATTATATATATAATATTATATATATATATATATATATATATATATTTTAGAGGTGTGCCGATGATCGATCACCGATCATAATTGGCCGATTTCCGTGAAATCAGTGATGATCGGGATCGGCCGATCATTGGCTCTTGAACCGATACCGATCACCTGCATCTCATTTCTCAGCCTGTCTGTCCAGCTGGTCTCGTCTTTCCTTCACTCTGCGCAAACGCGCAGCAACAAATCCTAAGCGATGTGTAACTATATCGCACTGAGTGAATGAGGACGTTTGCGTGTTGCGGCGGAAAATAGAAGCAGGTGAAAATGCATCAACACAACGAAGCTAATATGACAACGAAGCTAATACGACATAAAAAACAATGACGGAGTTTGGCTACATCGAGGCTCAGTGCAGTAAAAAGACACGGAGGATCAGACAGCAGGTAAAGCAGCACAGCTACAAACACTCACCAGGATTAGCATGACGGTCAGAAAGCTAAACTAATAACCTGTAAAATGATTTAAGTCTTGGAGCTGCGATGTAAGACGCTGGTTCTGCTGTTGAAACCGCTGCTACACTACAGGTAGTAATATTTAATATTTAGTAATATTTGACATGGAGTCGCTTCTGCTCCACCTGGTAGTGACTCTCACACCGAAACCTGTTTAAAGCTGCAGCATCTAACTTAAAAAAATTACATTTTATATACGTATTAAAACTTTCTCTGTCCTAACATGAGACAGATAATCTCTGAAAAAATTATCGGTACCCTGTTATTCCGCTCAGTCAGAAAGAGCCAATCAGAACTAGCAGTAACCAGCTAGCCGCCATGCTAACAGGAAGTTTTCATTCAGTAACTATGGATTGTTTATTGTAATGGATCCTGTTTTTGCCTTTGAATGTTAAGTTTTATACTTGAATATTTTGGCAATGTTGAGAGGTTTTATTTTGGCTCTGCATTATTTAGCTTCTTCAGAGCCTTCATATGTTATCAGTCTGTTAAAGATAGTAACAGACTGATACTATACTGATACTGCTATTTGATAGCAGTTCAATTTGCACAATGCCTATTTTGTTTAGTTTTCTTCTTGGAAAAGTTATTAAAAACAAGTTTTTGTCTAAATTAAGGTGAATTCATGGTTCCTTTTTCTACATAATGGAACAGTAGTGTTTATGATAAAAAATAAATAATAATTATATATATATATATATATATATATATATATATATATATAATATATTATATATATATATATATATATATATATATAAGGGAATGTGCCGAGCAGGTTTTTTTCTCCCGATACCGATCACCCCTGAGGGCCGATCGCCGATTCCGATCCCCGATACCAATCACATAATAATTATTTATTTATTTTTTTATAATAAACACTACTGTTACATTATGTAGAAAAAGGAACCATGAATTCACCTTAATTTAGACAAAAACTTGTTTTTTAATAACTTTTCCAAGAAGAAAACTAAACAAAACAGGCATTGTGCAAATTGAAACTGCTATCAATAATACTATCTTTAACAGACTGAAAACATATGAGGCTCT
>CM065361.1:9263938-9533003 GCA_033032245.1 Poecilia picta
GCAGTTTTTATCCCCTTTGGATTTCAACAGCTCTGGGTTGACTCACCCATGTGGGAAAAGCATCGACTGTAAATTAAAAAGAAAGATTTACTAAACAAAATCTAGCAATTTGGTATAAATATTAGGACCAGACACAATCCTCATAAGCAAACCATTCAATAAGCAATCATATTGGGTCATTTTCCCCCCACAGTTAAAGATTTTAATGAATAGCGGAGTTAAATAACCATAAAATACACATCTCAAACATAAGTCAGTTCAACTATATTCAACTACCATTGACTGGCTCCTCCGATTAGACCAAACCTCCTAGTTACTGCAGTTCTACATGACATATTCATACACCAAACTATACGTATAGAGAGATAGAAAATTTCTTGAAATTGTCAGTTGTCAAGATAACATTTTAGTTTTTACAAGTAGCTCATTCCTAACTATTCTGAGTAAACGCAGTGGGTGACTTGCCCAAGACGTCACACTGTGAAAAATAGTTGCCGACTTGAGTCAAGCAAGTATGTGAACTAGAAGAAGCTGAAAACAGCAAATATATGATGCGCACGAGCGTGATCTCATTTTGTGGTTCCTCCTTTCCCATCACAGCTGCTGGGCTGTCGTCATCTTCATTACAGCGGCGCAGATGGAACGACCCAGAAAAGCCAACGTGGTTAAATGAGGTGAGGAGACTTCTTGATAACTCTGCCTCAAAATAATGGCTTATCGTGTCGTTTTTTTGCACACAAAACTTCAATTCCCCAGGACCATGGATAGTGTGGGAAAAGTAACGAAAAAAGGAACAATTTACTAAACAAAACCTAGCAATTTGGTATAAATATTAGGGCCGTAAACAGGCGCTGCCATTCTTCAAACAGTGCACCTGGTTCATGTTTCAGGCCCGTTTATGCAGGAGCCAAAAACATGTGTGGCCATAATGATTTCGTTTGTAGGTTTCTTCGTCAAATGTTTAAAAATGAAATCTAAATGATAGATTTGGTTGTTCCTTTGTGTGAGGATTTGTTGCTCGGAAAGGGAAACAAAATCAGCTTTGCGTCACATTTTGGCTCAGAAAACAATTCATGCGTGTGACTGATCGTGTGTTTCTGGTTACGGTGGAGGAAAGGGGAGAAAAAAATAAATAAATTATATATAAATTATTGCCCAATAATTGCAGAACCAAAATAATTCAGTTGTTAGGCAACAACAGGAAGTGCTTCGGCTGAGCCGTTTTGCTGTCAGTGTTTAAAGCATTACTTGATGCAATGACATTTACCCCACAACTAGACACTAGCCGTTTATTGGTATCAGCGGACCCCTTTAAAAAACTGTAAGAACAAACTGTTCTTACAGTGTAAACTTTTTTTAATGATGTTCCAGAGAAAGTGTTGGAGAGAACAGACTTCTCTTTAGCTGTATGGAGCACAGAGTAGAGCAGCAACGCTACTCCCGCACTTGCACATTTTAAACTAAAAGAGCACCACACATTACTCCAACTAAGATGACATTTGGCTACGAGTGGCTTCAACCGTCAGCAGATAGTCCAACTAATTAATCGGCCAACGACAGCTCGGTAAACTCCCAGTTTTAATTGAAACAGAAACTTAAAAATATTACGGTTTACACATTTCCAGGAAACAATGCTGGATTATATTTTCTGGCTTCTTATTCTATGTCTTCCCAAGTCAAAATATAAAAATAACTGTCATAGCATGGTAATAATCGACATGTTAAATTGAGTTATCCATTTTCGCCGGTCAATACTATGAAGCATCAGTATTTTTACTCCGGTCATCAAACAGAAGAGTCTCTTTCCGCCTCATGCTTCCAAAAACACAACTCAGTTATCCCCACTGTTCTGGCTCTACTTGTCTCATTAGTTGCTAAGAAAAGTATTTTTTGTGTGGAGTATTTATTTTCCCTTTAACAAACACCAACAACCAGTCTAACTGTTCCATGTCAGCCATGTTTTTTTTTGTTAGTTTGTTTTCTCTGATTAGTGGCTTGAACTATGAATGGATGCTATAAATGTCACTGAGACAAAAAAGCGCACTGATCAAACATGACATCCCAAGATGCCGTGAATAAACGTGATGTCAATACATTTTTAAAAACTCACTGCCTAGTGTCTCAAACATTAGATTTAGTCAAAGTTCTGATTTTTACAGAACAGACATGTTGTTTAGCAGGTCTTACAAGCTGCTGCTGCCATGCTCACACTGTCACACAACACACTGTGTGCATTGACAGGCCTGCTAAAAGGACCTGCTACAATGTATTACAACTAGTCATAACCAATGGAATAAACTGTAGACATCAGTCAACATGAACATTTTCAGCAGACGAGTGAATTTGGAATGTCAGGAAGGTTCGGCTGCAGTCAGTGGTGAACTCCAGACGACTTGTACGTTTGAAACAACGACGGCGGATAAAGTGTTTTATTTGTGACAAATTACACAGATTGGAAAAGGGATTTAAAAAGTTAAACATTTTAAACTGTTTTTCTGTGTTTCTTTAAACACAGAAAAACTAAATTTGAACAAAATTCCTAAATTACACTAAATTTATACAGTATTCATCATTGTTGTGTTTTTTTCCCTTTGTAGCTACAGTCACGATTTAAATTCTCGTTTTTTTTGTCTTATATTTTCTACATACAATATGCTGTTGCCTTTTATATAAATAAACAAGGACTTCTTTTGATTTATTCATGTCATGTTCGCAAGATAGACCTCTGTTAATTCATACTTTGACCCACGTCTAATCTTTCTTTTTATACACCTTTTAATTTTGTGACATGTAAGAAATGCCTAGATTTGCCAGTTCAAAAGAGAAATCCCAAAAAATACACTTATTTCTTTATTTTTGGATTCAACAAAAAAAATTAAGACAAAATATTAAGGTGAAAAGTATGATGATTTATGACAGCTCTATAATTAGGTGTTTTGCTAGGAGCAAATCTGCAGCTGCTGTTTACACTCAGCTGCAGTGATTGCGCTACTGATTGCTCCATGCCCTCAAAAAGATTTTTTGATTTGCGACCGCAGGTTGCGTTCTCAAGAGTGGCAACGCACAGCAAGTATAACCAGAATACCATTGATTATCTTCTGCTTTTTCCTGTTAGTAACACAGCCAGGGATTACTGTTGAAGCTTCACTCTGATAGCACCATGAAGGCTTTTCCAGAAGATCTGCTAAATTATTTAAACTCAAGAAAATGTGCAAGCTAGTTGAAAATCTATTGATTTAATATTTGAGAACAAGCTCAGACAATTGGAAATAGTATTCAATCTATATTTTGGGGTATATTCGTAGTGTTTATGTTGGATGGGGGAGGGGGACTTTTGGATTAAAGCAGAAACTGAAGATGTTTTTGTGTAAAAAGGGCGACTAAACTGATATTTCTCATAAATCACAAAAGAGGCAGGACATTCATGATAAAATGTGCCATGATCACATGTTTAACATTTTGCTGCAAATCAGACTGCCTCAAAATTTCAGTTCTTTAAACCGCAGTAGCCGTCATAACCTTTGCTCTTTTACAAATATAATTCTGGTGTCATGTGAAAGGTCTTCTGCTTTTTCCAAGTGAGATCGTTCGTTATGACATGAAGGTCTTCTGAACACTGTTGTAACATGCCCACTAAGACGTATTACGTAACTAGTGTCCAGCAAGCGCAATAATGACTGTTGCTTGAATGAGAGCCAGAATGTTGACAACAGTGTCCATGCAGCTAAACCAAAACATATTCTTTTTTTCACATTTTACTCCAAGCAGTACAGAATAACATCTCTCAGTGCGATTCCTATTGCGGCTCCACGTTAGCTTCGAATATCGGCATTATATCGGTTTTAAAAACCACAGTACATTTCCGACAGCCATCCAGTGTACGCGTTTAGGCATCAAATCTGAGATAACCTCTCAACTGATGTCTACTTCTATCTTACGTCACTATATTTACAATTTACTACAGCCATAAATCCAAACTTATTACCTGCTAAGTAAATTAAAAAAAAATAAATAAACAGAATTCGCCTTCGACCACACACGAAAGACAAAGTTCATTGGGTGAACTCGTGTGGATTCTTTGTTTACAAACTCACACTCAACGTTATTTTGTACATCCTAGATAGCAAGCTAAGCTACTTAACCAAACGCAAATACAAACTGGGGCTTGTTGGAAAGTTGACAGTACTTTTTTGCGGTCAATATTAGAATTGTTGTTTGCGCGGTGGTGTTTTTAAAGAAACAAATGCAGCTGCTTAATTATTTCTTTTCGAGAACACAGGCGCTAGCTCCTCGGCTGCTCTGACAGCTAGCCTGCCTGGCTAGCACTTTAGCTCTTTGCTAGCTTAGCCTAGCCATGTAGCACGTGTTTGTGATTTATAAAATAATTAACGAGCTGACGGTGATCAGCTAAACGATAAGACTGTTAGTCTCCGAGGACCCAGCTGATTTAGCACTTTGTAGACGCTTCAATTCCACTCGGCTTAATGCAAGGCGCGGTTATAGCGCAACGCATAGACTCAGAAAAAGGTCAATAATGCTATGTATGTTTGTTCTCCAAAGAATAGCCGGACCCCGTCATCCAACAACAGAGCAGACCCCCAAACCAATGGACAGCCAGCAATGGAGGCTAACTAACCTTAGCGGCGGGGCAGGAGACACCATTCGGTGGTAACACCGTTCAGTAGGTAACGTCCCAATCCTCGTCAATCGATCCAAAGTGGCTTAGAGGTACACTTGCTTCGAGTGAAAGTCTCGCCCCAGAATTAATCCACAAGAAAGTGCTATTTTCGTTTTCATTTGCTCCGTTAGCGGATTTCTACGGTGTCGAGCCAGTTCCTGCACAAGTAAATGCTACTCCCTGAACCGCTGCTGCTCAGACCATTGCGGGGCTGAACCGCCTCTCTGGTTCTCAATAGGTCCACAGGCTCCATCGCTCCTCCTCCTCCTCACTAGAGGACCACCAATTCCCATTCCGACAACAAATTCATCCATCTATCCGTTCGCAGTTAAAGCAAGTGATTTTTTTTTTACAATGAAAAATTCAAAATGCTTATTTCTCTGAACAACTCATTGTTTTGTGCATCTTAATTTTTTTGCGGGGGGAAGTGGGGGTAGTCTTTTAATAAATACTAAATGTTGTATACTGTTTTAATTCAGATGTGTGTGACGTGATTTGAGTAGACACGCAGTTGCATAACAATTGAACCAGAAACTGTTTCATAAGATGCTCACAATTTCGTAACCTGCAGAAATAGTCACTTTATTGACCAAAAATTTTAAACAAAACTTTATTGCATGAGCTTTTACTTAAAAGAGAGAAGCAAAAATTATTCCCATTTCTGATTAACAGATATAGAATTAACAGTAGTAACAGTTACCATGTCCACCAAGATAATTATTTGTTTAGAATAGCATGCAAAACTATAGAATACATAATTCAAGCACATATTTTGCCACAGCCAAATCTTTTTTTTTTTTTGTGAGACCCTTGAGGGTGAGGGTCAGAACTGGTGTTATCTACACCACAACACTGCTACTTTCTCTAGCATGTCATCTAACAGAGTTTAAGTGAAAAAATATCATATTAAATATTAACATTATTTTAACTGTAGGGGACCTTTAACATACATAATATTTACTTTTGCCACAAACCGTATGGTTCATCTTTACAACTTAATACCTTATTAAAAGGTGTTATAACCTCTTAAGTTGTTAGCATTTCTAACTATAAGATTGTAACTCCTTGGGAAAAAAAAGGTCAGAGTCTTATAGAATATAGAAACTCTACGGTGTGCAGATGACCTGAAGTGTTTTATCTCAGAATTCACAAATGGCTGGTAAAGGAATTACAAAGATCACCAAGGGTTATGGAGCATCTGCTACAGCATTGTTGGGAAGATGATGCCAAACATCATGAATTCTCGGTGAGGAATGCCATCTCAGAATAAAGTAAAATCATTCTAGAAAGGCAGGGCACAAACATGTGGTGGCGCATTTAGTTGCACTGTAGCCTTGAAGCAAGAAAGTGATGGGTTTGGATCCTGGATTGGGTCTTTCTGCATCAACTTCTCGCTGTGCGTGCATGGGTTCTCCCCAGGTACTCTATCTTCCTCTCATTGCCCAACAGCATGAGTGTTAGACTGATTGCTCTATCTAAATTTTGAGTATGAACACGATTGTTTGACACAAACTAAAATCTCTCCTTATTCAAACTTCTATGAGCCAGTTAAGGTATTTCGGACAATTTTTGCCTCCATTCGTAGGTGATGGCCAGACTCCTCAGTCACCGCAAGATTCACTCTTGGAGTTAGTTGTCGATCCCCCGCGTTTAAACTGCAGCTCCTCTCGTTAGGACTGAACAATCTGGCAAACAAATGAGTAGACGCCATATTAGACAAAATTTATTTTGTGAGACTCCCCCCACTATGATGCAAAACCAACCCCCGCCTCTGCTCCAACGTGAACTCTGGGTCAACTCAAGCACAGACTCGCCAGGAACTCTACATCTGTGCACCTCGACTCCCATGGAGAAGTACAAGCTGTGAATACACCAGCTTAACATTGAAGGATAGTTCTCCGGTGATCCTAGCATCTCCTGCTGCGCACATGGTTGATGACTGTACCCAAGCCAATGGCCTGAAAATTATCTGAAACCTTTCAATCGGCTTCACGTGGCTACGATAGCTGCTAAAACCACCACCCATGCTGCAGCATTTGCCGTCACAGTCAATCTTTTGCGTAAAAAAAAAAAGAAATGGACGTCCGTGAAAAAAAAAAAGATTAAACAAAGAAACGCACAGTTGTGTAACATTCTGACATGTTTTGACAGACTGCAGCAATCAGTTTCAATTCATTTTGTGCTTTAAAATGTTTGATTTCAATTGGTATTTGGCATACAAGTAACTGGAACGCTTCAGACACGCCGTATCTTGAACTAAATCTGAGAAAAAGCGTTCCTTATTATGTCAAACGGGATTGTTTTCCTTCCCTGTCTTTTTCTTTCAGCTCTGTGGGTTTGGGAGCGCTTCCCCTCAAACCATCTGTAAAACCACCATCTCCTCACTCAACTATCAGAGCAGGAAAGATAACTGTTTGTTTCAGCTGTGTTATCTGGACATAGGCGGGTGCCTGAATAATACATCCACCTATCTCTGCCCTGGTTTGCAGCTCAGTGATAAAATACAAAACGCTTCTCACTCGCTAGTTTCGATATTCACAGCTGTGCTCATCTGCAGCCAGATAAACAGAATAACCACCTCAAGATCTAGTAAATATTTGGACACATTTTCACGATTGCTAAAAATGCATTTTGCAACCCACTTCGGTGGAGGGGGGATGAGGTTGGAGACCTGAAATATCTCTTTCCACTAGTTACAGGAATAACTGGAGTGGGTTGTTTTAACATATCCAGGAGCCACATGAAAGGCAGCGCTGAGAGTGACTGCATCAATTAACGGACTTTGAAGATTTCAAAGGGCGTCAGCTGTAGGATGCGATGCAGACAGAGGTTGTAGTTATGAATTAAAAGATGAGCAAAATATCCTGAAGGAAAACTAATTATGGTGGAGCAAAACAGGCATTGTAACAGATACTGTAGATCGGTGGCTCTAAGAGCTGTTCTTCTACGGTGCTCTCAGCTATTCTTGCTTACCTTTGGAAAAATTTATAAAAAGCCTGAAAATAGGTTAATCTTTTGTTGCTGTTGCGTAAGCCCTCACTGAAAACTGTTTATGCATTTTTGCCTACAGGTAATCACTTAAGTCCTTCTGCTCTCTTTGGCTAAACATTTTGGATCATCAATGTTGACCTGAAAGACCCCAAAATGATTTATTTTTGACCCTTTTTTAAAAAATCTCAAACATGTCAAAGACTTCCTGAAACTGCCATAATGCAAATACCTGTGGAACTAGTGATGTTTTTTAAAATAAAGAGAATAGTTTAAAATAGACTCAAATAAGGTTAGATTTAACTAGATTATAAAAGTTAATTTTAGCTGATAACTATACATAGCTGCAGCTAATCTGTTTGCTTAGACAGTTAGCAGCTAGCTAAATCAGTTTGCTGCGAACAAGCTAGCAGCTAGCCAGGAGTTTTTCTGTACAAGGAATGTCAGTAATTGAGTGTCAGTATACGAGAGCTTTTTGTTTTGCTGTCGTGGATAGTACGAGGATATCTTTTGGTTCAAATACTCATAGACATATTTCCCCCAAAACAGTACATATTTAATCTATAATTGCATTTTCAGATGAAAGCGATACCATGTGTCGCAATCTGTTCTAGCCGTATAGAGAGATAGCGACTTTGCTGTGCTGTATCATTTTTGCAGGGCCCTAATCCATTTTGCCTCTGCTGGCATTTATTATCAGAAGAGCAGAGTTGAGTCAGATGGCCCTGGGAAAACAATCTTTTGTTTTAAAGATTGTGTCAGAGGGGAAAGCGAGGAAGGAACCTGCTTGCTTTTCTTTCACAGTTTGCAACATCAATGTCCTCATCATATCAGTCATTGGCCCGGGTTTACGTTTCACAGTCAAATATCAGATTCGCAGCCCACAGGACTTCACCTGACTGCCTTAACTCGCCACAACAAAGAGAGCGCTGCGAGCAGAAATGGCAGCACCTCACAGAGGAGCGCAGAGACTGCCTGCATTGTTGGAATTCCGGCTCGACTTCCTGAGTCTCGCCGCACCTGGTCAACTGCCAACATGCGGTTTTCTCTCTCTTTTCCCTTCCTTCTCTCCTGCAAAGATCACATGTTGGCTAAATGTTGTTGTTAGGACATGAACCGCTCCAGCTTCACATTCTTCATCTATTAAATACTTTGCATCTCAGAGCTTACCATCTTTTTTCTATCACAGAGAGTGAATGATATTTAGTTTTTAAACTGAAAAGAGAAAAAAAAATCGGAATCCATTCTGGTGTGCTTTTAATTTGCCCTTCAGATGTGATGCTTATCCTTTAGTGATAGATTTAGATAATAATGTGTGTGTCACGGTTTCACCCATTCTTGTTAATTGTTGCTTGAATTTCTTTTTTTTTCCTTTTGTTGTCCATGGCTGCCGGGAGCATGACAGACATATTCACACTTGTTCAATATCCAAGCGCACCCCTGTAATGAAGCTGGCATCGGCACTGCCGTTCTGGAGCTCAGTCAACCATCTGTTAGCCTGCATGGATTCACGCAGTGTTCAGTAAAGTGGACATTGTATGGATGCGTTCCAACATGAATGTCACGCAATCAGTGTTCACCAGGAAATGAGCACAAAAAAAAGAAAAGAAAAATAAATATGAAAGTCACTTCCATCTGTTTTTAATGGGAAACACCTTTCAGCAGACAAGGCCTCACCACATTTCATATCAGAGTCACGCTACATACTGTACAGTACATTTAATGCACAGAAGAGTTACGTGGATTTTGTGTGATAAACCAATAAAAAGTAGCTTATAATTGAGAATGGGGGAAATGATACAGGTAAAATAAGTTTTTTTTAAATTATTTTTTTGTAATCAGCTCCCTACCAATCTGTGTTGTCAATCCACATTTTGGTGGAGGGAATATTTTGGGAGGTTTCATTACATTTCTCTTTCTTTTTCTAGCAAAAAGAGTGTACACATACGTTTTAAAGTTTTGGATTGGATTCAGGCCAGAACTTTCACTAGAACATTTTAAAACATTAATGTTCTTTGATCTCAGCCATTCGATTGTAGCTCCAAGGTCTGCTGGAGTAGGCAGCTCTGTCTAGTCTCACTTCTTTTGAATCTCTAACATATTTTATTCAAGAAATACACTTTAACTCTATTTATCTTCATCTCATCTCTGACCTGCTTTTTCCTGCCCCTGCTGCACAAACGCACCACCACAGAATGACACTGCCACTACCATATTTTACCAGCATGACAGTGTCTTCAGGATTGTGTTCAGTGGTATTTCTCTTCTGTACACACTTTTTTAAAATGAAGGTCAAAAAGTGTAATTTTGGTGGCATCTGACCAGAGCACATTCTTTCCTGTGTTTGCTATGGGGATCCCGCAGGCTACAAACACAACCTCTTAAAGCATTTTTCAATAATGAGTTTCTTCTTGCCATTCTTCCATTAAGGGCTAATTTGTATTTCTTGTCAATAGTTTCTCCCACCTAAACTGAGGATCTTTCCGCCTTTTTAGTGACTTGTATAATTAATGCTCTCCTTGTCTGGACTGTTAGTTTAGGTGTCACGTCTTGACACAGTTGTAGTCGTTCCATACTTTGGCCTTCACAGAACAGTGGATTTACAGAAAGATTAAGTTATGCATAAGTCAAGTCAGGTCAAGTCGAGTTTATTTGCATGCCACGCTTCGGCAACAAGGCAGCTCAAAGTGCTTTACACAACACAATAACCAGTTATGTTGGGAACTGAAAACAAGCGACAAACATCACATTTTGCCAAATGCCATCATTAAAATCACCATCAAATATATTAATGGATGTTCCAGTTGATGTTAATCAAAGGCAGCTCTAAACAACTGGGGTTTTAGCCTTGATTTAAATGAACTCAAGAGTGTTCTGGAAGTTTGTTCCAGATAAATGCATGGATAAAGTCAAATCTGGGATTGAACCAATGCTTTCAACATTTTCTTTGTTTTTGTACAAAAACTGTATCATTTTTCTGCTACCTGACTTTTATGCGCTACTTTGTGTGGGTATGTTCCATAAAATATATTGAAATCTGTCGTTTTAATTGAATAAAATGTGAATGTGAATTGTCTGAAGAGGCACAGTTACCCTAGATGTTTCACTGTTCGCCAAAACATGATCAGACAGCACAAACAGTGAGAATGCCGGTGCCTTGCTCAGACTAAAACTGGACCAGGTGTTGCAAACCTTCGCAGAAAGTCTACGGAGGCAAAACGAACCTTGACAGATGAGATATTAAAATGATGAAAGAGCTAAAAATCTGATAAAAAATTGAAAAGAATCTGCATATGATCTAGAAACCATCTCCAAAAGCAGAGAAGCTGAGCATTGATGATACAAGTTCAAGCAACTGCAAATAAAGAATTCCTCCCGGTTTTTTCAAGGACAGATCCAGTTTTAGCCGCGACTTTCTCGCTGAGTGACTAAGCTGTGAGCCCAGAGGTGAAGTGTTGCTGATCAACCAGCTCAAACACGGCTCAGCAGGAAGTGCTGACCTGGATGGACCAGCATCCAATGTTAAAAGCCAGCCAGCGCTGAGTCCCCTCGCCGCTTCAGAGCACAGAGCTACCTCTGCAGCCCTTTGTCCATCTCAAGACAACCGACACAGCCTCACATCCTGACCCTGATGAGGTTGAGTCGCCTAGAACTTGACAAGGTCCAGTCCCAGAAAAGTTACACTGACAGTACACCTAATAATTTCCAGGGAAAAAAGAAGGGAGAGAGGGGGGTGGTGGGGAGGACTGACTGAGGTGTACATGGGTTGCCATGGCATTTTAGAACAAGGAGAAAGGGGGAAAAAAAGCAGCATTTCCAGAGGGAGGACAAAAAGACAGGGGTTCGGAAGGGCAGAAAACCCCCATAAATAAAGCTAATGAAATGGTAGTTGAGTCTGAAGAGAGGTGGAATGGCTGGTTGGCTCTTACCCACAGTCTGATTTATCCTCAGTGTCCATGTGAGCACAGTGGGGGCAACCCATTACCTCACCCCATCAATAACATCGCACGGACAGGGAAAAAGGTCTGCTTTCCACACCAACACCCACCCCGGGGACCTGATCGGTGGGCTCTCCTGGCGGGGGTGGGGAGAAGGGGCGTAATGTAGTCACACACATAGAGAAAAAATATCTCAGTTTGGAGGGGCGAGAGAGGAGGGGTCCACCCAGGCAAGCTGTGCAGAGGCAGAGGGGTGGCTAAACATATTGCACAGAACGCACTCAGCACTTCGCCACCGCCGCTCATGATCACACGCGTGTGTTTTATGGGCCGAGGAAACCGACGCATTCTGTCTTTTCCCACGTGGACACGCTGTCTTTGCTCTCGTGGCGTGGGCGGATAAATCCACAGTCTGTGAGTCGGATGACACAGGCAGCCATCATCTGAGAGAATGACAGCACACTTGTAAATGGTGGGCTAAGGTTCACCTCATTCATAAGCAACGCCATGGATAAATTGGAACGGTGAAGGTGTATGCCTGCTCAGGACATTATTAATGTGCTATAAACAGTGGAGGATTTTTTTTTATAGAATCCTATTTAAAGGATGGGGAGGGAAAAAATCTAGACTTTTTTTATAGCTACATAGAGTAAGAATAAGAAGATAGTAAAGCTTTAGAAGTGCTTTACAAGAAATTGGGTGAAATGTCAATTGAGCTCACAGTCTAGCGAGAGCAAACAGTGCAGTGATAAGAATAGAGCTCAGTAGTACCAAAGTAATCTCTGCAACTCATCTCTTCCCCCGCCCTCCGCCCCTTGCGTGGGTGTATTTGAGAGTGATCTTTCATGTGATTTTTTATTTTTTCTCTCTCTCAGTGATATCACAAGACTGTAGCAGAGTGTGTGTGCAGGGTTCCTGAAGGAGAGGGTTTTCAGCATCACAGCTTCACAAGAGGAAGTCCCGCGCTCAAACTAAAATTCACATCAATCACTCTCCACCTTTCAATCTTTAAAAATTTAACTTCTTCCCCCAGCTGCTCTTTCGCTTAGCGATATGCAAATGTTTGAGCTTGATCACAGATTTGAGAATTTCACTTCCTGAATTAAGCCAAGATTTCAGATGAGCTCCTGGGGAAAAAAATTGCCAGACTTTCAAGGTTTTAGAGTGTTTAACCTGTGAGAATATCATGTTGAGTTTATAGAAAATAAAAGGAAGGATGTTGAGTCTCTCTTTGAAGAAGTGCTTATCAAAGCATTTTTTCAAACGCAGGTGACAAGCAAAAGTAGTCGCACCCATTCAGCTTCCCCATGTTTTTACTACTATTCTCATAATATTCTCAATATTGTGTGTGTGTATATATATATATATAATATATTATATATATATATATATATATTATATATATATATATATATATATACCTGAAGCACTCGAAACTGCCAAACAAAGGCTCCAATCCTTGGCCAGCCGCCTGAAGAGATACACAAGAGAGAATGAAGCCAGGAGGATTAACCGGCTCTTCCACACCCAACCAGCTAAAGTGTACTCTCAATGGCAGGGTACTAAGAACAGAGCAGACCCACCAAGGCTGGAGACTGAACAATACTGGAAAGGCATATGGGAAAGGGAGGCGACCCACAACAGCAATGCAAAGTGGCTGACCTCTCTACGAGAGGAACACAGCAACCTCCCTGAACAAGCCCCAGTAACCATCACTGTGGCAGATGTCCAAGAAAGAGTCTCGGGTATGAAAAACTGGACAGCACCAGGACCTGACATGATCCATGCCTACTGGCTAAAGAAACTCACTGCCCTCCATGAGCGACTGGCAGCTCAAATGAACCAGCTGCTACAAAATGGGACTCACCCTGAATGGTTAACTGAAGGTCGCACAATCCTGATACAGAAGGATCCCTCAAAGGGTTCAATCCCATCCAACTATCGGCCAATAACCTGTCTCTCTACAACATGGAAGCTCATATCAGGCATCATAGCGGCTAAGATAAGTGGTCACATGAATAAATACATGAGTACGGCACAGAAGGGCATCGGCTTAAATAGCAGAGGAGCCAAACACCAACTCCTTGTAGACCACACAGTCGCCCGAGACTGCAAAACCCGACACACCAACCTGTGCACCGCTTGGATAGACTACAAGAAAGCCTATGACTCAATGCCACATACTTGGATCATTGAATGCTTAGAGATGTACAACATCAATAGGACTCTAAGAGCCTTCATTGCAAACTCGATGGGGCTGTGGAAAACCACCCTTGAAGCCAACTGCAAACCACTTGCACAAGTGTCCATCAAATGTGGCATATACCAAGGAGATGCTCTGTCCCCACTGCTGTTCTGCATAGGCCTGAACCCCCTCAGCCAAATCATCAACAAGACTGGCTACGGATACCGACTGAAGAATGGGGCCACAATCAGTCACCTCCTCTACATGGATGACATCAAGCTGTACGCTAAGAGTGAGCGAGACATCGACTCACTGATCCACACCACCAGGATATACAGCACTGACATTGGGATGTCATTCGGACTAGAAAAGTGTGGTCGGATGGTTACAAAGAGAGGGAAGGTCGTCCGCACAGAAGGGGTCTCACTCCCAGAAGGAACAATAGCAGACATAGAGCACAGTTACAAGTACCTGGGAATACCACAAACAAATGGCAACCTCGATGAGGTCACAAGGAAAGGAGCCACAGCCAAATACCTCCAACGAATAAGGCAAGTCCTGAGAAGCCAGCTCAATGGCAAGAACAAGATCCGTGCAATAAACAGCTATGCATTACCAGTAATAAGATACCCTGCCGGAATAATCAGCTGGCCAATGGAAGAGATAAAGGCCACGGATGTTAAGACTCGGAAGTTACTAACCATGCATGGAGGGTTCCACCCCAAATCCAGCACCCTGAGACTGTACACAAACCGTAAGGAAGGAGGCAGAGGACTAGTGAGTGTGAGAGCCACTGTCCAGGATGAAACATCCAAGATCCATAAATACATCAAGGACAAAGCCTCAACGGATGATATGCTCAGCGAATGTCTCAGGCAATGGGGAACAGAGGATGAGGGGCTAGAGGTTCCATCATGGGAGAACAAGCCCCTACATGGGATGTACCACCGACAAATAACTGAAGTGGCTGATATCAGGAAATCCTACCAATGGCTGGACAAAGCTGGACTCAAGGACAGCACAGAGGCTCTCATCCTGGCTGCACAGGAACAGGCCCTAAACACCAGAGCAATAGAGGCTCAGATCTACCACACCAGACAAGACCCAAGGTGTAGGTTGTGCAAGGAGGCCCCTGAGACAGTCCAGCACATAACAGCAGGGTGCAAGATGCTGGCAGGGAAAGCGTACATGGAACGACATAACCAGGTGGCGGGCATAGTGTACAGGAACATCTGTGCAGAATATGGACTGGAAGCCCCGAGATCGAAGTGGGAAACACCCCCAAAGGTGGTGGAGAATGACCGAGCTAAGATCCTGTGGGACTTCCAGATCCAGACAGACAAGATGGTAATGGCGAACCAACCGGACATTGTGGTGGTGGATAAAGAACAGAGGAAAGCCGTTGTGGTGGATGTAGCTATACCAAGTGACTACAACATCAGGAAAAAGGAGCATGAGAAACTGGAGAAATACCAGGGCCTCAGGGAGGAACTGGAAAAGAACTGGAAGGTGAAGACCACAGTGGTGCCTGTGGTCATCGGGGCCCTCGGGGCAGTCACCCCCAAACTGGAGCAGTGGCTAAAACAGATCCCAGGAACAACATCAGACATCTCAGTCCAGAAATGTGCAGTACTAGGCACAGCCAAGATACTGCGCAGAACCCTCAAGCTCCCAGGCCTCTGGTAGAGGACCCGAGTTCAGAGGATGAAAAGAGACCACCCGCAGAGGGTGAGAAGGGAATTTTTTATATTTCAAATCGATTCGGCGATATATATCGATATTTTCCGCGCTCTGAATGTATCGATTTTTCATCCGCGAGTATCGATTTTTTAAACTATAGGGATCCATAGCCTTATAGCTCTTATTAACGTCTAGTTTTTTACGGTGTAACAGCAAGACTCCGCCTCCCTCAGTCTCACTTTCAACTTGAGTTTAAAGTGCACATTATAAACTACACACCAGTTTTTAAATTGTGTTAATAGGCCAAGTATAACCGGAGTTATGCTAAAATTAGTAAACCATATTTTTCTGAATGTCAGAGAAATGTCAAAAGCGCCGCCATTCCCCGGCTTTTCCATTATGTGAGAGGGAATGAGCTTCCAAACGTACAAAACGAAACGAAACATTAGATTCCTGTGTTTTTGGAAATGTAAAATCTTCAATAAATAACGATGGGTTGTATTTTGTTGCTGAGAAACGAAGGAAAGTTGCGCAAGTAACCGTGAAAGAAAAGCGGAAAGGAGCAGCTGCAAAAGAAGTGAGACCGCGAAATTAATGCTAATTTCTACTGGTAGCTTCACTTCGTAATTAGTTTTTAGCTTAGCGTTTTCTGTCCTGTATATTAAGGATTACCTGAAGAATGAACATGAGTTGATAACATCCGAAGCGGCGCGCAGCAGCAGCGGCGCTGTGTTTGGAGCAGGAAGAGGAAGAGAAAAAACCACCAGCCGGAATCCGCGGCGCAGTGAGGATTATTTCCATGACAACAATGGCTGATCGATCATTATTATCAGCATCAGACAAAGAGTCTCAGAGACTGAAAGTACGATGAGATCCTGGCAGTCTGAGAGGAGCTACTCAGAGATCCAAGCAGGGGAAAAGCGGCGCTGCGTAGCTGCAGGGAGTCGATCACTACGGGGTGATACGGAGCCTCTACTTTAGCAGTTAGTAGTAAACAGCTTACAGCCACGGCTAACTCCGGGAGCCAAGGTAGAAAAGCCTTTTTCCTCATAGTCCCAAAGACTGCATTTGTGGCTGCATTTTTACTCCAAAATGCAGCCACAGTGTCCAAAAGAAAAAAACATAAGTGCAATTACACAGTCCAGTCACATTAATGTGACCACCACGTACTTTCCACTTCAGAGTTAAATAACCAATCACAGAAGGCAGGTGGCAGCACAGTGCAGTTGAGCGTATAGAAAGGGTGTGTGTGGGCTTCGGAAAACATTTCAATCGTTGGCGTAATGCAGAAACGAAGCGATTTATCCGACGTCCAAAAGGGCATGATCATTGGCTTTCGGGCCAAGGGTGGAAGCATTTCCGAAACGGCTGAGTTTGTGAACTGTTCGCGTGCCGCCGTGGTAAAAGTGTACCGTGCATGGCAAAATGGGACTGTCCAAAATCAACGACGTGGCAAATGTGGTGCACCACGGGCCATAGATGACAGAGGCGAACGACGGTTGCGGAGATGCATTCGGGCAGATAGACGGGCTACCGTTGAGCAACTGACCACTAAAATGAACCAAGGGGCTACCACAAGTGTCTCCCAAACCACTATTCAGCGAACATTGCTGCGTCTGGGCCTCCGAAGCGGACGCCTGGTTCGTGCACCTATGCTGACTGGTGTTCATCGACGACGAAGGCTAGAATTTGCACGCCAGTACAGCAGCTGGACGTCCACTGAGTGGCGACAGGTAGCGTTTTCAGATGAATCGCGTTTTATGCTCCATCGGACAGATGGACGTTGGCGTATAAGGCGTGAAACCTCTGAAAGGAACCACCCTGCAACCATTGCAGGAACGGTCCAAGCTGGAGGCGGGAGCATTATGGTCTGGGGAATGTTTTCCTGGCATTCTCTGGGTTCACTGATTATTGTGGAAGGCACGATGGATCAATACAAGTACGCATCTGTCCTTGCGGACCATGTCCACCCCTACATGCGCATTGTTTTTCCTCAGGATGATGGCATCTTCCAGCAGGACAATGCGAGGTGCCATACAGCTGCCAGTGTACGTGCGTGGTTCGAAGAGCACCAGGATGAGTTTACCGTCCTCCCCTGGCCAGCAAACTCACCTGACTTAAACCCAATCGAGCATCTGTGGGACCATCTCGATCGAGTTGTTCGCACCATGGATCCTCAACCGCGTAATCTAGCGCAGCTGGCCACGGCATTAGAGTCGGCATGGCTCAACATCCCAGAGAAGACCTTCAGGGACCTAAGTGACTCTCTTCTTGCACGTCTCGTAGCAGTTCGCTCTGCGAAAGGTGGTTATTCTGGCTTTTGACAGATGGTCACATTAATGTGACTGGACTGTGTATTTGCATATTGAGAGTCTACAGAGGCTGATAATCTCCCCACTCTGGTCCTGGATTACCATTTAAACTTTTGAGTTTTATGTCAAATCCATATATATATATATATATATATATATATATATATATATATATATATATATATATATATATATATATATATATATATATATATATATATATATACATATATATATATATGTATATACTGTATATATATATATATATATATATATATATATATATATATATATATATATATATATATATATATATATATATATATATATATAATATATACCTTCAAAGCTCTCATTTATTACTAATGCAATAATACCAATACATAAATCATTATTTTATTCCACAAACCAAAGGGATACTACACCAAGTATTATCATGCACGTGATAGACACAGATAGGAAACGAATGAATTAGCTTGTTAGAAAGTCAAGTTCTGCAGAGCTCTGAGAACTATATGAATATACTGTATATTCATATCAGGTGTTGAATCAGGGAAACATCTGCATCCACATGTGGAGGGCTCGAGTTGGATAACTAGAATTACTTAAATGAGAAAAAAAAAAACAATATCCAATATCTCAAAGCCTATTCAGCAGCTAACATCCTGTTAGTGTTATTTTATTTTCCCCATCACCTTTTTAAAGTAAAGGTAATTAGCAGATCTGTAAAATATACAGGGCAAGGTCACATGCACTCCAGACTTTGTGAACAACAAAAACCCGATAGCCAGTGTTGTATTTGTCTAATATGACACTGGCTATTGTTACATAGTGCAAGTTAGGGTTTGAATTACGGCATATGACTGAATAGGAGCTTTGTTTCTCATGATCTAAGGTTTCAGGTTTTGCTCTTTCTTTCTTCTCATCTGGATTCTTGAACCGGTTCACTTCTATCAAACTTGCCTGTTGCGCGTTGAGAGTTGGCACATTCAGTCCATCCTCCTCACAATGGAGAGCATGCCCCATCCAAGGCTTTGTTTCAAGTTTGAGAGGGAATGCAGATCAGACCTAAAGATATTGTTGAACTTGTGAAAAAATACTTAACTCTGCGTATGGAGTTAAGGGAGGCGGGGTCTCGGAGTTTGGGAAAAGGGAAAATCTGTAATCACATCAGAACTTGCGGAGTTAGGTAAAAGGCTCAACACCTGGAATGGGTAAGATTCTTCCCAAAATGCCAACAACCCTGCACATTATGAAGTTATCATGGTTTACGCTCCACCAAATGGAGAACAATGTTTACATCTGTGGACGGGCAGACCTATGTTGTTGGCATCAATCTTTAAGAAGAAGGAACAGAGATTATAACCGAGGGATCACCTACTCTTCCTTGGACAGTGTTGAGTGTTGTACCTCAGAAACAGGAAGAGTAGCATGGCTTTCATCCTGGCCATGGAACAGAGCTGATAATGTCATGGGAGTTTGATTGTCCAGTCCAGGCGTTTGGTGGATCCGAGAAAGGTTTACATTTGTGTCTCTTGAGGTATTTTATGGGATAGCGATTGTTGAGTTTCTAAGACACTTTTAAGGGCTGTACTTTCCTTTTACTCCAAAATTAAGAGCTATTCTCTCAGCACAAAGTTGAACAATATGTTGTGTTGTACTCCCTCAAGCTATTCCTTGTCTGATGATCCTGTTTATTTTGATCCCAAGATGGGGTGACAGAGAAGAGTGTGTGTAGCTTAAAAAAAAACCCTCATGGTCTCCTCTTTGGCCTTTGCAGATGTACCTGTTGGCATTTTCAGGGTCTGGGGCAGTTCATTGGGATGGAGCAGGAGATATATAGATGAATTAGGGCATTACCTGCCATAACTGCCATCAGGGCTCTGTTTCCTTTTGAAGCAACAAAAAAGCTGTGCTACAATGCAAAGTTTTATATTCTGAATCTAAACTATGGTCATGAAATCTGACTTTGACTGGAAAGGAGGCGATCCTTTATGTAAGCGACTGAAATTACCTTACGCCATAAGATGACCATAAACTGAGGTGCTCCGTCATTAGGTGGAAGCTCTTTAGTCTTCGCTCCTCTGCATCAAAACGAGTGAGTATCAGATCAAGATTCTTCCTGGGAGTCTCCTTTTGAAAGGTCTCTGGACACTCTGCACCGGGAGGAGAGCCGGGAGCTGACCCAGGATCTTCTAGAGGAACTATATCTGTATTTCCCCTCCAGGGTGTGAGGGACTATTTATCCTTTTTAGGCCATATGTTATCCCTCCAGAATCCACTAAAATGACCAAATATCCCTTCTGGCCTGGGAGAATCTTAGTGTCTCCCAGGATGAGCTGGAGAATGTCACTGGGAAGTGAAATACGGGATTCCCTCCTGGACCTGATCTCGGATAAGCAGACCACAATGGAAGGATGGATAAATTGTCCCACGTGTCCGTTATTCTTAAGTTATTTAAACCGATGGAGACATTCAAACATCTTTTCAGGCCAGAGAGGATTGTACTTTGGGCCTCAGTTGTCAGCAATGCTGCCTTACAGGATCATGGGTTCACTCTGTGCACAGTTGTTTTTTCCTCCCCAGTCTAAAAACATGACTGTAAGGTTCATCTCACTCTTGCCCGTTGCTGTGTGTTTGTGCGTGGTTGTGTGTCTCTGTATTACCCCGTCATGGACAGGTGATCTGTAGGTTGTACTCTGCCTCTCATTCATTGACAGCTGGAGAACAGCACCCCCTTGATCCTGCAAGGATAAGCAATTATAGATGAACAGTGGGACGATTGAAATTCTTTTCATTACTTGTGTTTCGGATACGAGTAGTGAACTATATTTTCCACAAACATGCTACGACAATAGGAAAATACATAATTTAAAATATACTACATTACGGTTCTCATCGTGAACATGACAACAGACTCCTGGATTTGCCTTTCAGTCGCTGTCCTGTTCAGGAAGAAAAAGAGCAAAGTCTGTGTTGCTGGTTGCTGATTGTCTCCTTGAGGAAGAGAGAGACATGCTATTCAGCAGGTTTAGACTGGCTGTGCTGACACCAAGGTCAAAATGTGCAAACCTCTGTTTGAGAAAGAGAGAAAATAGCCCATCAAACAAGCAGCGAAGCAAGTGCCTGCGTCCTGGAAACCGTTGATGCAGGAATACAGGGTCCTCTGAGAATAAATGCTGCTCTGTAAGCACCTACAGCCTTCCCAGAGCATGTTCTTTTTTGTTTCCCTGACCTCAACTTCTGCTCAGCAGCACAGAGCGAAATAAAAATCCTCAATGTGTGCCTTAGAAATGTCTTTTTCTTTTTATTATTACTTCTTTGAGCCAAGTTGGATCTAAGCAGATTAGATAATCCACCTCGCATATCAAAGATTTACTCTAGGAAAAACCCAATGCCAGAGCTGTCAGACAGCGTTCACGAGAGTGTAATCAAACCCTTATTTTGACAGTATGTAAAATTCTTCTAAAACCATGTGGTCCCTCAATACCACCTCGCAAATCAGAGGGTCGAAGTCCATTGCGGTTAACTGTAAGAGCTGCAGAAAAGAAAGGCGGTGGAAAAATTCATCATATGGGAGTAATAGATGAAGAATTTAGCATTCCACTACCAGAGCTAGTGAGTCACATCCGATCTGAGAGAGTCATGTCAGAAGTGGGAGAGTGGGAGGCGTGTGTGGGCTGCAGAAATATGATATAGAAGTGCAGATCCAGCGTGTGAGCGCTCTCTCTGGAACACACAGAAATGAATCCGTCCACCTTGGAGCGTCCTCAAGGATTTTCACACAAAGGCTGTAATGTGCTGGGAAGACACTTGCAAAGGGCCTGGCGTGACTGAGAGGAGACTGTGACTGACTGTATTCCTTGGTACGCCAGTGCGCTTGTGTGAGATGCGCACTGAATGTTAATGCAGTGTTTGACTTAGACTTTTGGGGCTCACGCATCATCATGGGACTCCCAACAGCCATTATCAAGAATTACCATTGCAACTGCAGGTGTGCTTTCATCAGAGTTCTCATGCACTTTTTTATACATTTTCTATTCTGCCTCATCCCTTAACCGTCCCCGATTTTGATCCTCGGAGTGATCGGTGCCCAGCCAGGTGGCAAAAATTTGCTCTTTCTACTGTGTTTCCTTCCAGAGGTCAGGGGTTCTGGGTGATTAACACACAGGATGTGACCTTTACTCCAATGGCAGCTCCTTTCACCATTAATCTCCCTCAGCCAGCATTCGGCTCTGATAATGGCGGGTTAATTAATGACGCTCTTTTGAGGCGGCATGAGCCAGTGTTGGAAGTTTCAAGAGAGAGAGAGCCGGTTATCGCCTTGTACGTTTTCTCAAGACATTCCTGGAGGGAACGGCCGACGCAGACACAACATCATAAGACTCGTTTGACAAAGTGTGCCGCTGCGTGCTTTGGTGGCACACGAGAAAAGTTGCTGCACGGCTTGTTCGGCGTTCTGTGCTTTTGATAAGGATGTCGACACATATGATTTGACGCCGCGTGTACCGTGAAGGCATGTTCTCATGAGCAAAATGTCAGCTGTTCTATCTCATTTCTCTGCGTATCACTCGCTGCGGCTCATGCATGTTTAATCGCGTATTTACATTCGCTTGTGCTCCTTTCCCACAAAGATTTTCGAAGGAGGAGATCGGTGCTCAGCTGCAGTTTTTGTGTACACTGGATGAGTCAGAGTAATATAGAAGGGAGGCAAAGGCCAGGCTTGTCTTTGTCTGGAAACTGTGACAGGATTTATGGATCTCTGCCTCGGAGGGGAGGCTCCATCTTGGTGTGTGTGTGTGTGTGTGTGTGCGTGCGTGTGTGTGCGCGCGCGGTGAGAGGGAAGACAAGGTGATGTCTGCAGAGCCCTTTGTCTCATTTTCCTTGTAAAGTTCAGGCACTAAATGGTAATCAACACTGCCATCTCTGGCCCTAAAACATTATTATTATTATTTAGATTTTATGTATCGAATAATTTCTTTCCACTGAAACATATTCAGTCAAACATGAAGAGATTTGCCTCCAACAAAATAAAGCTCCTTTACTGTTTTGTGACCAAAAGCAAAAATGAATCAAAGCTCAAGTTTTTTATAAATGTGGCTCTTTGTCTCATGTGGATGGCAACTCTGTGCATTTTGTGCAGATTTTCTTGGAAAAGATATCAAAAGCCCGTATCTACTTGCCTTAATAACCTGGCCAGTCATCAGAAAAAAAGAAAGGATTGGAGGATGAGTAAGTACAAGCGCACTTTGAAGAATTCCCAAAAGGTGAGTGTGCATACTTCTACAAGTTGCTTCTTATTCTTTTCAGACTGCCATTACTTCACTGAGATTATGATGGCATAATAACGTTGAGCAAAAACACAAAAGTCCTGCAGTGTAACGACATCGACTCAAATGATTTAAGTAGATGTTGCTCCTTCGGTTTCCACACAAACTCTCCTCTTTCCTTCTTTAACACACATTTTCCAGACAAATTTGCACTTCTTGTGAGCAAGTGGGAATAGTTGGAGCCATTTCTCAACCAGACGAAAATCAAATTACTGTATAAGGAATCACATTTTTCGACGTAATTGTGTCAGTGAACACATGGCAGCTTGTGATTTGTATCCTGTCCTCTAGTAAAGACAAATGATTGTTCTGACACTCATCACTTCATCCCCGGTGTTGGATCCACTCTTCTTTCAAGATTTCCATCTCAGTGGTTTTGGAGAACGTTGCCTTGTGTTTCTCCTCTAACCTTGGCCTGTTTCTCCTCTAACCTTGGCCTGTCTGCTTGGATTATGGCCTGAAGAATTGATGTCATCCAAGCCTGGCCGTGGTTTCCCAGTGTTGTCTGAGTTTATGGTTGACGAGCAGAGAAGTTGCTAAGGACTAGTTGGAAAAGAAATTATCGAAAACTGTTTTGCCAGATTTCGCTCCAAGCCACAGTGAAGGTGATTGGGTAAGTCTAAAGTTGCTTGACATGTTATAAAAAAGAATTTGGAGAAAAGTTGAGAGATTTGTTAAAAATGGTCCATAAAAGGAGGTGATCAATCTGCAGGATCATTTTCTTGAAGATAACCTCCAAAGATAATGCCACTTACTTGTAGTTTGGATATTTTGTTTCATAGTTGGTAGCACCGTCGCCTTGCAGCAAGAAGGTCCTGGGATCGAACCCTGGTCTGGAGACATTCTGCACTATGTTTGCATGTTGTCTTTGCGCATTTGTGAGCTCTCTCCAGCTTCCTCCCACATTCCAGAAACATGACTCTTAGGTTAATTAGTCTCTCTAAATTTGAGTGAAATGGTTGTTTGTCCTGTGAAGTTACTGACAACCTGTCCAGGTTTTACCCACCTGTCACCCAAAGACAACTGGAGCTAGGCACCTGTGACACCGCAGGTATCAGCAGATAAATGGATGATGATTGGGTAATGGATCGACCGATGGATGAGATGTTTGTACAAACTGCGGAGAGAAGTGGTGGTATGGATTAATTTCACCAAACCCACACAAGAGACATGGTGCCATTTGATACACAGTTGTACCTTTGGAAAGTGTCACTTGTCCTGTATTCTCTGTCCTTCACAGCTGACTGGGGTATGAATCATTTAGTGCAAAAGAAAGGAGAGCAAACTGAAAGAAATGATCACGTTATCATGACAATGAGACATGAGTATGGCCTGGGTTCTGTCTCAAATGACATAACCCAGCTAATGGATGTTGGGTCTTCAAAGACAATCAGAATAAAGTGTATTGCTTTGCAAAGTTTTTCGTACCCAGTTGAAGTCAGGCCTTAACTCGTTTAGAGAGGTTACATTCAAACAGTTATGATGAAACCTTATTCGAGTGCTAGAAAGGCCCAAGGAAAGTCCAGATGCAAATCCATTGGAGAATGTGTGACAAAAAGTAGAAAGTGATGTTCAGAGACACTCGGCATCCGATTTGACTTCTATGCAGAGAAGCTATAATTACAATAAAAGGTCGTCACTCAAGGTGGCTGAAAATAAATGGACGCCACAATTTTGGTATTTTTACTTTCATTTTCATTCCACTTCACAATTGTGCTATATCTTGAGTCGTACTGTGACACAGAATCCTTAAGAAACACATAATTAGAATCGGCCATTGTTACAAAATATGAAAAGCTTTGAAAAGTTTTTCATATTAAAAAAAACTGATGAAGACCTACCACACCCCATGCTAAGTTGATCAAAGTGGTTTTTGGAGCTAGTTTTCCCACAAGCTCTCCAATTTTGCTCATAACGTCATTCAAGATAAACTTATTTTCAACCTGTTAGTGGTACTGATCATTATCAACCAGAGTGTGATCATGTTTAATACCTGAGTTAAATTATTGCCTTTGTGCAACACCACATGTGGTCGCGAAATGTTATTTCAGTCTTCACATTTCTGTGAAATCATCCTGCATCCCCCTCATATTTACAAAAAGTTTTAGCTGGTTTTGTCATAGGCTAGCATCCCTAAAGTCTTTTGTCACTTTGTGCAATCACACATTCCTCTGGATCTCTTCTAAGCTTAAATGTGAAACAGGACCATTGGTCAGTCACAGTCATGGCAGGAATAGGTATACATGCCTGACCTACAGCTTAATGCTACTAATCATTAGCTAAGTGGGTGTCTTAAGTGAGTTAACATTGACATATCTGTACAGCTTTTCAATGTTCTTGCAAGTGAACGATCGGCTTTTCAACACTTGTCTGGACTCATTCAAGAGGTTCACTCACCAGATGCCACCAAACATTCCATTTGTTTGTTGTGAGTTATTAAAGATAAGCTTAAAAATGGTTTTGTCTTCATAAAATAATACAGTCCTATTATTAGGGCCAGTACAGCACTATTAGTGTGACTGAAACGTTTTCAGGGAACAAGAGTAAAAGTCCGGTTGACTTGTACATTTAGAGTTGACTAAGAATCTCCACCAGCTTCAGCAACACCATTACAAATAATGCAATGTAAAAAAATAAAAATCTGTTACATCCCTTGAAATGGGGGTAAAGTCATTTTATAGCCTCTCCAGTGTTTTTTAGAGTAGCATGGGCGTACAATTGCAGGCCAATCTGAGGCAAGCTGTTAGACAAAGAAGCAACTAAAAGAAGCCAAAAACTGGGCCACAAATAATCTGGCAAAACAAGTGAGAAAAAAATGGAGCTGGCAGACAGAAAAGATAAGAACAAGGCAAATGACACTAACACGAAAATTACTACTACTTCTGCTACTGTTTCTGCAAATAATTCAGAAAACAAATAAGAATTTGCATATTTTAAATTGTGAGAATACCAGCTTTTCAGGTTGAATCTGCCTATATTATCATCCTCGTTATTATTATTACTATTATTATTATTATATCTATGGAATGGGTTGCTTATACATATTATATTTGAATAAAAAGAGAACATATAATCTTTAAATCCTTTACCATTAACTTAACAATTATGTGCTACTGGTCTATTACATAAAGTCTAAATAAAGAAATTTCATTTTCAATAGGACAAAACCTGAAAGGTTCAACAGATATAAATTTTTTTTAGACATTGTTTCTGCTGTTCCAGTGCAAAAGCCTCACCAGTGGTTCTCTTCTCCTGCACAGATATGCTGCAACGTTTAGTTAATTGTCCTTTCCAAATGTGTTTCTGTGCTCATCTGTATGCAACGCAGAGCTACTGACTATTGATGTCCCACTCAAGAGAAAGTGAGGGAACGGTAACACTGTTACAACAGTTTTTCTCTCTATTTGCTTTTCACAAGCCCTTGTGAATTTGAGGAGGAAAAAACCCTCCCAAAAAACCCAAACCCAGATGTCATAGTGTGCCATTCAAAAATAGACAGCACAGGAATTCAATAGGGAAATCAAAGTTGTTGTAATATTTTCGTCTGGACAACAGAGACAAACTTATTGACCTCATCAATCTATAAAATCAATGACAGCCTCGCCACAGGCTAGAAGTAACACTCAAAGCATTGTGCGTTTCTAACCGTCAAAATTTAGTAGTCTTCTGTGGAACATCATGGTTTTGTTGTTTTGTTTTTGTTTGTTTATACACAAACCACCATATTTGGCAGCTTTAATAAAGCTTGAGCTTGTAGAAGCTGATGCGATTCTTCAAATCAGTCTATAAAGATCGCATAAAGTCGCATAATCACAGTGTGGGGGCAGATGATTGCACTCAATTTACCTCTGACGCCTGAACTGAATAAAACGTCCACATACTAGAGCAGAACAGTTGTCCGAAACTCCGAGGTTGTGATTGTTTACGTTGGATGGTTGACTGGTATTCTTTGGCAACATGAATTACGAGTCATGAAAACGTGTCTACCCTTGACAGACTTCTCCTGCTTTTGGTATTTTGTTATCCTGAGGAGTTTTGCATTGAAAAAAATTATTATATAGTATATATATTATCTATATATATATAGAGAGAAATATATATATAATATATATATATATATATATATATATATTATATATAATATATATATATATACAGTATATATAATTATATATATATATAAAATAATATATATGAGTGAAAACAAAATTCTGTTTTCTAATTATGATTACATTTATTAATGAAAAGAAGCAATAAAAATCAAGGACACCCTATTCTAAATGGTATTGACTTACCTAATAATGTGACATGCTTGGCAGCCGTATAAACTTTGGAGAAAATTTCATGCACTCCTTTTTGCAGAATTGTTTCAATTATGCCACTTTACAGGGGTTTGGAACATTAACAGGGTGTTTAAGTCCAGACTTTGACTTGGCCACTCCAAAACTTTCAATTTATTGCTTTATTTTTCAAAAACAATTCAGAGGTGTACTTCCTGGTGTGTTTTGAATCTCTATCCTCCTACAAAATAGCAAATACACTAAGAGTAATTGAGCCTTGGAGCAGTTCGTGGTTCCAATAGTCATGGTGTATCATCCAGATCCTGAAGACCAGACCATCATACCATCACCTACATGTCCGACTGTGACCAGGATGTTTGTTCTCTGAAAGTGTTATTTTTATGCCAGATGTAATTCTTTCCAGAAGGTTCCTCTTTTGTCTTGCACAGCATATTTTCTGTAATGTCTCTTGGGGATCATCCGGATGTTATTTAGGTCCTTGGACAGTCCTTGGAGCAGTTTTCTGTCAGCAATGGTTTTTGCTTCACATCCTTCTGATTTCCCACCCGCCTTCCCAGTCTCGGTTTGTTGAATCACGAATAATGACCCTAACTGAAGCAAGTGAGGCTTGCAGAGCTCTTAATGATGTTCTGAGTTTTCCTGAATGAGTCACTAAGTAAATTTCCTGGAAAGGTTCACCACTGCTTCATGCTCTCTCTGTTTGGGGATAATGGCTCTCACTTGGATTCATTGGAGTCCCAAAGTCTTAGAACTGGGCATGAAGCATTTTCTGGAGCAATAGATGTCAGGGACCTTGTTTCTAATCAGTTTATAACTTAAGGTTAGTCACAGTGAATTATGATTTGAAAGGGGAGGACAATTACCTTTTGAAATAGGAGCAGACTGCTTTCAATTGCTTTTTTCCTTCACGATGATGAAGACTGCATTTTGTATTCATGCCTTCTGAAGAAGGCTCATGTGGAAAAAATAAAATAAACTTCATCTAGTTTATAAACAAATGGAGTGGTTCACCATTCCAATACGTCCCTGAAGTCGAGACGGTGTTAATGTGGGAATATTTACAAATGATGCATTCAATTCCTGGATGATTTAAGCTGAATGGCATCATGTTTAAGATCCAGATGTTATGGAAAGTCTGCAACCAAAGAAAGGCTCTTTTGCTTCGGACATAGTGGTGTATTTTTCATGCATGTTGATATTCCAAAGCCTGCAACCTCTGGACTAGGTGAGTCTTAATATCTCAATTTAATTTTTTTCTTTAATCCATGCACCTCTCTAAAAACGCAGGACTGCATTGTGCCAGATGAGAAGACTAGACGTATTGGATCTAAATATTCTCACTCCAACAATCTAAATCAGTAAATAAATAAAGGTTTAAATATAAACTATAAAGCTGAGTAATTTCTCGAGCGAGATTCTAAAGCTTTGCAAAGCTTTGCAGATTCGAAAGCTTTGGGGGGGGGATGAAACAAATGCATGAATTGCTTTTGCTGTTTCTATTGAAAACCAAACATCACGCCAAGATTTGCAAAAGCTTTTCTTGCTATCTAAAATTCCAAGTGAACAGTATGACTGGCAGGCTGCTATGGGGAAAAATAATGCCAAACTGTTTATTGTGATTTAATAACAATAAAGAAAAAGCCATCCATGTACTAACCTCAGCAAAGCATTGGTGCACAACTGCAAGATTATCAGCATTCAGTAATATGCAGTTCTTGTGTTCAAAGATACACACAGCTGGCACAAAAAAGTGAGTTTGACAAGCAAAAGACAACAGAACTTTTTATACAGTGGGCCACAGACTCTGGAACTGTCTTCCTTTGGACTTGAGAGTGGTGGACTCTGTGGTTTCCTTAGGAAATCTGATTAGAAATATACCTTTGTAATCAGATTTTGACAAATTTCTCTGCTTTTAAATATTCTTATGTCTTGGGTTGTTGTGTAAGTGTTGTATTATGAAGTACTCTGTGATTTTAAAATTTTAAAAGGTTTATTGCCATAATTTCACATGAATTTGATAGAACAAGTTATATTTAATTTTTTTTTGTAACTATAACCTTGTGGTTCTGTTTTAAGCTAGCAGCTTTTAGCCTAACAGAGGGAGAGAAAGCAACAATCTCCTCTTATGGAATTTTTATAATCAACTCAGATTTGACATTTCCATTTCTTTTTTTTTCTTGCATCTGAATATAAGCCATTAGAGAGGTTTATCTTTGTTCTGTCTGGATGTAATTTGTACATTATACATTTTTGTGGGGGTGGGGGTGCAATGCCTGGAATGTTACAGGAAACATGTGTGTTGAGGATGAGGGGGTCGGTTCGTGCAAGATCCTGGAATTTGCTGCCGCATGCATGTGCGTGCATGGCAGCAAATTCCTTATACTGCAAATTTTTGGCAGCAGTGGATCATTTTTGCACATGATCCAAATAGGTTCACAGTGCAAAAACAGAGTGGATCATTTAAAAATAAAACACACAGGTCATAAAAGTCATCTGCCTCTTCTTTATTCCCTCCTCTGAGTAAATATCACAGGGAAAACCAACCAGGGCCGGGTGAGGCAGAGGGATCACTTCGGCATTGCACCTATTTCGGCACAGAACAGCCACATGAGCTAAATGCAAACATTCCAACCACAAATACTTGTGAAATCTAAATGTGAGCCTGAGTGATGCAGAGGTCATTAACCTGAGAAAACGTTCTGCTGGTCTAACTGCCTCAGCCGGAACGATCTGCCAAGGTGCAGACTAGACCCTTGTTTCGAAACACTGGAAGCCATGTGCACACATTCGAGTACCTCCAGGGCAAGGTAGGGTGTGTTTTTGTTTTTTTTTCTTTTTTGCTGGAGCGAGCTAGGAACCAACAGTTGTCTTAAAAACAGTTTTGACACATGGAAGAGGGCTAGTCCATTTGGGTCCAGATTAAGCAAGCTGTAGGATGGACCACATCACACTCTGTTTTTCCCATTTATTTCAGTTTCAGGCCAAATATACACATGAGGTAAAGCTCAAAAGCATTGATTTTTTACATAATACTACTCCTTGAATTCGTGTAGTCCCTGCTTTCCCAAGCGCTTTGCAAAAGTATTGATCTAGTCAACTTTCTCAAATGTTGTCACTATTCAACAACAAACATTTCAACAAAATTTTATGTGATAGACCAACACAAAGTTTTGCTTATCTAGAGACAAGAGATTTTCTTATTTCTGCGTTGCTAAACAGCTAAAGCTCACACAGACTAGACAGAGGCCATCTGTGAACTGGTAAACCTTCACGCTAGTCTCAACTCTTTTGCAGACTAACAGGTTTTCTTCCAGAATGTCGCCACAGCTTAGTGCTGCCTAAAATGGTTTTTACTGTGGAAATTATGTTGTGGAACGGAGCAGAGTTTTAGCTGCTGCTGCTTTTGATAGTTATGTTCTTCATTAGCTGTTTTTACTATTTGTGCTATGACGCTTTCTAAACTAAACAAATGCATTTCTGCTTGCCAGGTCCCTCTTGAAAAAAATGTTGTAGATCTCAACAAGGTTTTTATCTAGTTAAATAAATATTATTAATATTATTAAGTTCATCTTCCACAACATCCGCAACACATATCAGTTTGAATGTAGGTCAAAGCGTTTGCTTTTGGTATCGTCTGACTAGAGCAGCTTTTTCCACATGTTTGTCATTTTCCCTACACGGCTTGCGGTGAATCATGGCTCTGTTTCAACAATGTCTTTCTGTAAGCCTTCTTCCGTGAAGGCCAGATTTGTGGAGTGCACAACTGCTAGTTGTCATCCTCTCAACAGATTCTCCCACCTGTGCGTTACATAGTATGTTTCCAGGTACCATCGAATTGGCCTCCTGCCTGCGTCTAGCGCTTACCGTCTCTTTCCTCGATCTTTCAATTTCGGTGACTGGGTTGACTGGCCGCACTAAGATTTTATTCGCAGAAAGGGAGGAGCGTTCAAATTCGCACCACACTTTCCACATGTTTGTTTGTACAAAGGAAAACCACTCATCTACTTGCTTCCCCTTTGCAATAATTTGCTCTGTTGAATAAAACCCCAATAAAATGCAGCAAAGTTTGTTGTCCAAGGTGTATGAATACTCTTGAAAAGCACTTTACGTTCAAATGATTTACAAATCGCTCTGCCACACTGGGTCTTTTTCCTGGATTGCGATGTTACTGTACGTGCTGCTGCAGCCAATCTATAATGTTCTCTGCCCTCCATGGCCATCGGGTGGCAGAGGCTGTGAGCGAGAGCTGGCTGCCGAGAGCGCCTGCGAGCATGTCGATAACGAGCCCCAGCCTCTCTAACAGAATCATTTACTGCCCGCGGGGCTTGAAGACGAAAGTGGAGTGTGCATGCCTGCCTCTAACCTACTTAAGCCGCTCGCTGCACAAATGGAAGTGTTGATCTGCAACATGAGAGGCCCTGGTGAATTCCTGCCTGTAAGCAGACTGACCAGAATAAATGTATGAGATTAATGCCAGAGGAAGTAATGATGGCGCTACAGTGTGTGCCTCGTGCTTTGCGTCATTATTTGCTCATGTCAGCATGCGAGTCCCAGAGACATAATATTTAAGAGAACGATTCCAGCTGTCAGCGATGCGTTCTTGGTGTGTTTAGTCTTGGACCGCGGGATGATCCAATCTGTTGCTTTTAATGCTCAGAAGGTGGCGTTGTGGAAAAAGTGGAAACATGACAAAGAACAGTAAAAAAACAAATGCTTCACTGGCTTGGGTGTATGCTGCTGCTGTACTATTAGCTGAGGAAGCTATAGCATAGTTTCAGTGTCTTGTTTGCGCCTTAATTCTATTTGTCTCAGAGGGGAACCTCCCCCCAAACCTCTGACATACATTTTTAAAGAGCTTTGTTGAGCAAGTAAGGGAGGATGGAAGAGGGGCGGCGGGGGTATGGGCTTGTACTCCCAATCTGAGTCTGGACAAGACACATAAATCACAGGAATATGTACACAGACACATATATGTTCGCAAGTGCTGCTATGTCAGTACTTGAGCCCAGGTGTCTGTTTTAGCTTTCCCTGGTTGGAAAACAAATGATAAAAAGAGTTGTGGGGTGGATGAAAACGAATAGGAATGGACACAGTTATTAAAGGAGTACCGTATTTAAATATAAACTGCTGCCAGTGTTGTGGATGACTTTCTTATTTGCTTGTAAGACACTTGTCAATCTACTGTAAATGATCATTTGTTGAATAAAGGCATTCTGTAGCACAGCTGCCTTGCATTACAATGGGGAATGCAAGAAAGAAAAGCTTCCGTAGTATTATATTAAATATCCTTTGACTAAGGTGGCATGTTGACATGTTGAAAAATAAGTTGATAAGCTCTCAGAGCCCACATATGCACCATATGCTGAGTGACCCAGCCATAACACCCCTCATTATCTAACAATGCTACAAAGAACTTCTGTCTGCACCAATGAAAATTCACTGGCCTCTGGATGTTGAAAGCTTGAAGTGGCTCCAAAGAATAGCAGTCATACTACTTTCAGAGGATTTTTTGCAAGGTCTGCCGATGATGTCGCAGAAACTCGACACCATCGTTCACAACTCCTTCTTATTGCCGATTGGCCAGGATGAAATGCATCCTGAGAAATTGAGCTCAATGGGATAAATTCTAGATGGAGGAGTGAAAGGAGATGAGAATCAAGTTAATTTCAATAGGAATGTAAATCTTTTTTCAGACTTTACAATTCAAAGCATGAGACTTTATCCTAGATTGTCTTCAGTCTACTTCACCCATGTCTTCTTTCACATGAGCTAGTCATTTGCGACTAGCTCATGTGAACCATATGGATATAATCAAACAGTGGTTACTCTTGTTCCAGTGCAGTACAAAAGTGTGAATTCTACACACTTCATCTCAATACACGTGCAAAATACAAAACAGATCCGCAGCAAAAGAGACGTACAAATGCCACCAAATTGCACTTTACTCATTCACTCTTAGGCCCATGTCATGTTTGTGGAATGACCAAACTATATGACAAGATCAAAAATAGTGTTTCAACATTCGAAATTCAAAAGCTATCTGTGAAATATTGTGTAGATTTAAAAGCAGCTTTATTAACAATAACTACAGAAGTATTCATTGTTCTCATCATTTCTATGAAATTAGTGGTGAATTTTGACAATATATTATTTACGAGGTGGTCAAATGTCCTGACCTCAGTCTGGGTAAAACATCTGAACATTTGACATGCTTTTCTCTTTTGGCCATTTGGTAGCAGATTTTTATCATCCCATGTCCTAATTTTAGCCGCTTCTGCTGTCAGACAAATTGACTCTGGCAAGACTTAATGATCAACTTTGTGACCAGCTGTCCATGCATGGCCTGTGGCTGCACACAACTCCAAATCACCAACTCTCTACCTCGGTGCCTGATAGTGATCCATTAATGCTCTTGTTTGTTCAGATGAAGCTTCTTAAAATTTAACCATGTTGACAAGTTGTTGTTTTTTATTGTTTTTTTTACCTCCTCCACATCAGTCCTCTTCCTCTAGTCAGCTATCTCAAATGAGCAGAAACTTTGAGTTTCGGAAATACTCTTTGGTTTGTTTGTTTTTTGCGATTTTTAGCATTGCATTGACCTCAGGCTGAACTACCTGGGATCTCCTCTCGTGGGAATAATGGAAGTTGGAATGATGGATTCTGTATAGTTAACGGATAGTCTTCTCCAGATTGATGAGATGCAACAATTACAGATGTCGTTTCCACTCAGCCTCACATTCACAAGCACCTACATGCTGCAAGCCAGCAATAATCTAGATTTTCTGCTACGTTAGAGGCACAGAAGCTTCCCAATGCTCATTTAATTAAGTACTGGAGGGCATCAGGCTGCTGCATACCTTCTTAATTCCCTTTAAGACTCACGCTCTTGGTCATTTGTTCATTTGAGGGCTGCATTAATTTAATTTCAGGCGATTTTTCCTTTTGCATGTTTTCATACATAAAACTTCATAAATAACGGTGCATGTATTTGACATCATGACCAACATTAATGAAGATGGCAAAGCTTGACCATGGCACTAGCGGCCTTGGTCGCCATAGAAGATAGCGGCTATCTATCTATATATATATATATATATATATATATATATTATAAGGTCGTCCGCACAGAAGGGGTCTCACTCCCAGAAGGAACAATAGCAGACATAGAGCACAGTTACAAGTACCTGGGAATACCACAAACAAATGGCAACCTGGATGAGGTCACAAGGAAGGGAGCCACAGCCAAATACCTCCAACGAATAAGGCAAGTCCTGAGAAGCCAGCTCAATGGCAAGAACAAGATCCGTGCAATAAACAGCTATGCATTACCAGTAATCAGATACCCTGCCGGAATAATCAGCTGGCCAATGGAAGAGATAAAGGCCACGGATGTTAAGACTCGGAAGTTACTAACCATGCATGGAGGGTTCCACCCCAAATCCAGTACCCTGAGACTTACACAGCCGTAAGGAAGGAGGCAGAGGACTAGCGAGTGTGAGAGCCACTGTCCAGGATGAAACATCCAAGATCCATAAATACATCAAGGACAAAGCCTCAACGGATGATATGCTCAGCGAATGTCTCAGGCAATGGGGAACAGAGGATGAGGGGCTAGAGGTTCCATCATGGGAGAACAAGCCCCTACATGGGATGTACCACCGACAAATAACTGAAGTGGCTGATATCAGGAAATCCTACCAATGGCTGGACAAAGCTGGACTCAAGGACAGCACAGAGGCTCTCATCCTGGCTGCACAGGAACAGGCCCTAAACACCAGAGCAATAGAGGCTCAGATCTACCACACCAGACAAGACCCAAGGTGTAGGTTGTGCAAGGAGGCCCCTGAGACAGTCCAGCACATAACGGCAGGGTGCAAGATGCTGGCAGGGAAAGCGTACATGGAACGACATAACCAGGTGGCGGGCATAGTGTACAGGAACATCTGTGCAGAATATGGACTGGAAGCCCCGAGATCGAAGTGGGAAACACCCCCAAAGGTAGTGGAGAATGACCGAGCTAAGATCCTGTGGGACTTCCAGATCCAGACAGACAAGATGGTAATGGCGAACCAACCGGACATTGTGGTGGTGGATAAAGAACAGAGGATAGCCGTTGTGGTGGATGTAGCTATACCAAGTGACTACAACATCAGGAAAAAGGAGCATGAGAAACTGGAGAAATACCAGGGCCTCAGGGAGGAACTGGAAAAGAACTGGAAGGTGAAGACCACAGTGGTGCCTGTGGTCATCGGGGCCCTCGGGGCAGTCACCCCCAAACTGGAGCAGTGGCTAAAACAGATCCCAGGAACAACATCAGACATCTCAGTCCAGAAATGTGCAGTACTAGGCACAGCCAAGATACTGCGCAGAACCCTCAAGCTCCCAGGCCTCTGGTAGAGGACCCGAGTTCAGAGGATGAAAAGAGACCACCCGCAGAGGGTGAGAAGGGAATTTTTTATATACATACATACATACATACATACATACATACATACATATATATATATATATATATATATATATATATATATATATATATATATATATATATATATATATATATATATATACACAGTCCAGTCACATTAATGTGACCATCTGTCAAAAGCCAGAATAACCACCTTTCGCAGAGCGAACTGCTACGAGACGTGCAGGAAGAGAGTCACTTAGGTCCCTGAAGGTCTTCTCTGGGATGTTGAGCCATGCCGACTCTAATGCCGTGGCCAGCTGCGCTAGATTACGCGGTTGAGGATCCATGGCGCGAACAACTCGATCGAGATGGTCCCACAGATGCTCGATTGGGTTTAAGTCAGGTGAGTTTGCTGGCCAGGGGAGGACGGTAAACTCATCCTGGTGCTCTTCGAACCACGCACGTACACTGGCAGCTGTATGGCACCTCGCATTGTCCTGCTGGAAGATGCCATCATCCTGAGGAAAAACAATGCGCATGTAGGGGTGGACATGGTCCGCAAGGACAGATGCGTACTTGTATTGATCCATCGTGCCTTCCACAATAATCAGTGAACCCAGAGAATGCCAGGAAAACATTCCCCAGACCATAATGCTCCCGCCTCCAGCTTGGACCGTTCCTGCAATGGTTGCAGGGTGGTTCCTTTCAGAGGTTTCACGCCTTATACGCCAACGTCCATCTGTCCGATGGAGCATAAAACGCGATTCATCTGAAAACGCTACCTGTCGCCACTCAGTGGACGTCCAGCTGCTGTACTGGCGTGCAAATTCTAGCCTTCGTCGTCGATGAACACCAGTCAGCATAGGTGCACGAACCAGGCGTCCGCTTCGGAGGCCCAGACGCAGCAATGTTCGCTGAATAGTGGTTTGGGAGACACTTGTGGTAGCCCCTTGGTTCATTTTAGTGGTCAGTTGCTCAACGGTAGCCCGTCTATCTGCCCGAACGCATCTCCGCAACCGTCGTTCGCCTCTGTCATCTATGGCCCGTGGTGCACCACATTTGCCACGTCGTTGATTTTGGACAGTCCCATTTTGCCATGCACGGTACACTTTTACCACGGCGGCACGCGAACAGTTCACAAACTCAGCCGTTTCGGAAATGCTTCCACCCTTGGCCCGAAAGCCAATGATCATGCCCTTTTGGACGTCGGATAAATCGCTTCATTTCTGCATTACGCCAACGATTGAAATGTTTTCCGAAGCCCACACACACCCTTTATATACGCTCAACTGCACTGTGCTGCCACCTGCCTTCTGTGATTGGTTATTTAACTCTGAAGTGGAAAGTACGTGGTGGTCACATTAATGTGACTGGACTGTGTATATATATATATATATATATATATATATATATATATATATATATTGCCTTTGGTCATGTAGACTAAGATGATGTGGAAGCACTTTCTCCAGTCCCACTGGACATCGAGTCAGGAACAAAAGGCTTTCTACAGAGTATTTCAGCAGGGCAGGGGAAGAGGGAAGGAGGTGGATGAGGTGAAGAGATATCCATGAGGGCAAATCTGGACAAGATCAATGGGAGTGACAGGGAGTGCAGGAGGCAGCAGGAGATTCAAAGTAGGCCAATAAATAACATCCAAGTGAGACAGCAACTGCTTCCCCCATACCACAGCCACCCCATTCAACGTCAAACCCCCCTCGGCCCCCACTAACGGGGCCCCCTTGATTGCTGGGCTATGAGCCGGGAGGGAGGGGGTTTGATGGCCCCTGACTGCACAATACACTTCTCATACAGGGCCCTCGCTCACCCCTTACTTCCATTTGTTGAACATCCATCTTTCAGCATGTGCGTGAGTTTGTTTAGGGGGTGGGGGCTTGGCGGATGAAGGGTTGGGGGACGGGGAGGATGGGGCATGTGCATTAACTCTGGGGTGGGGGTGTTAAGGGGTCTCCTATGTTTTTTACATCAGCTCCCTTCCAGCACAGACCCATCCCCCAGAACACCACGCTATCTGCTGTCTTGCTCACATTTGCAGACCACCAGGCTCTGCGTCGTGGTTTCATTAAGTCCACTACTGGGGAGTTTGCACATCGGCCACCTTGGGTGTTTGCGCTACAGAAACAATAAGGCTTTCAAATATTAAATATGCTTCAGTGTGCATGAAAATAGTTATAAAGTAATATAGGAATAAAATCAATTTGTGTGTAATTTGATTTCAGTATTACTGGGGAGATTAGAGAGCCAAAGAAGACTCCAGAGAGATTTGGCCTTAAGTTTTGGAGAATTTTAAAGTAGGGACATTACACCACGAGGAATTGTGTGCATCTTTTAGTGTCTGACATCAGAAAATGCAAAGAGTAAGGTACAACTGTAAGCTCCCCTAAATTGAAAGGTCAGACAAGGAGCGACTGTGACCAACCAAGTAGCAAAAAGAAAATAAAAAGACTCATTTTTCAGTTTGCCACAACATGTGAAGGACAAATGTGGAAAAGTAGGCGCACTAGTCAGATAAAGCCTAAATTAGCAATGAAAAACACAGAGTATACTTGGTAGTGGCAGCATCATGTGGAAGAGATGCTTTTTGTTCTGCAAAAGTCTAGAACTTGAACATTTATGTTCACAGAGTAATTCCACTAAGAAAAAAAGGCAAATGTAATCCAGAGTTAAAAACACAAGTAAAATGAATAGATGTTGATTTAATATCTTATTCTACAACGAGATTAAAAAGTAATAAAGTTTAAAAAAGAATATGTTTGTAAATATGTTCATAAATATTGATAAAAAAAGTGCTAAAAATCTTTTAAACCTGTGAAATATTCCTTTAATGATTGCTTTTAGTGACATTTTAAACAATCAATAACTGGCACCGTTTGATTTCACATCAGCCAATCAGGTTGATTGTCCCGTCCCTTTAACTGTAACGCTGAGATTTAGCTCAGATTGCGTCTAACTCCGGTGAGAGCTGAGAGGTGACGGTTGTTCCGTGAATCCCCTGTAAGATTGTGTTAAATTCTACAAAGGATCCTGGAAATTGGTAAGAGAATGCTAAATTAGTATCTCAGAATTCATAATTCAAAATAGTGAATCTGTTTTTTTAAAATTAGATCTCCAAAAGCTGCTAACAGCTGACGTCCGGAAACATCCCTGGTACTTGTGTAGCATTGAAGCATCGGTGAGTAATCGCACGCGCTCAGCCGTTGGCCCAGTAAATTCACTAAAAATTGGCTAAAATACCTAATTCAAATTTAATAAAAAATACAATTGTATTATAAATTTTTTATCATTATTATTGTGTATGTTGTATTTTTTCCATGTAAATTTACTTATTTTTCTATTAGTACATGTTTTAATATTTCAACGTTGTTAATGTCATGGTGCTATAAAGTGTTCTTATTACTTAGGAACTTTCTGTTCTCTGTACGTCAGAGCTAATGCGGGTTTCTAATCCACATTTTGAATGTTATATTTAGTGTTATAAATGTACTTTGGCACTTTTAGTTTGAAATTTAAATTGTTGCTTACGCTTTATTGATATTAGAATCCTGAATTTTAAGATGCTTCACTTTGACCTTCTTCCAGGTCAGGTTTTTTTTTTACCTTATTCTGCACCTTTGGAGCCTTGTGCCCAGAGACCTCAAGATCACCCTTACAAGAGCTTGGATGACGAGCCCCCAGCCCAGAGGACCGAGGGAACCGGTAGATGGTGACCCGACTGGTCACCAACCACGAAACATTGATTTAATATTTCACAGACACATTGGAAAGACTAAACAAACTTGGACAGAACATTTGACGAACATCAAAAAGACTGGTTTATTTTATTTTATTTTTTTTAAAAGCATGTAATTTTTGTTTATTAGTACAATATGGATCCACGAGTGTTGTTTATATGAAATTCTACTTTTTTATATACATTGTGTGCTCTCCTCTGTTGCTCACACCTAGGCTCCCCCCGAATTTAGAATCTCCTGATTAGGCCCAACTTCCTTATACTTTTGTAGTGTTGGTATTAGTAAGGCAAATTACTTAACTTGCCATCTACTATTAAAAGTATTTAAAGTAACCTTACTTGTGGGTTACAAAAAACTTTACACTCTAGATGTGCAAAGCTGGAAAAAGAGGGCTGAATGCAAATGGATGCCACACTTTTCAGATTACATGTTTGCCAATAAAAAATGTTTTTTCTGCTACTTCAGAAGCGTGCACCAGATTTGTGTTGGTCTTCTATGTGATCCTAACAAAATACATTGCAGTTTGTGGCTACGACATGAGAAAATATGAAAGCTGGAAGGGAATGGGTGCTATTGCAAAAAACTGCACCTCCTTCGCTAGCCCTGTGTTTAGGGAGGCTAAAGCCATGGGATATGCACTTATTTCTATAATTTCTCTTGGATGATTCTAGACAAACCCCATAGAAACAGCTCAACATGACCAACTTTCTCCTAAGCTCCAAAACACCTCGTCTTTTAGCGAGAGGTCAGATCATGTATTTAAATCGTGTAATGTGGTGGCGAGAAGCAAACTGAGTTGATTAAATTAAAATAAATCATTTTGTTTACTGAATCTCACTAGTGGCAATGAGGCTATTGTGTTCTTATGCTAGCAAATTGCTGTTTCTTATTAAATTTTTCTCGCTGTCATTTCCTCACTTCGTTTGACATGAAATAGGAACTAGATAAGTTTCGGGTGACCCTGAGGCCAAGGAAAACTGGTGGTGGTTTTCTTGCATAAATTGAATCCTGGGTTACTCCCCCACCACTACCACAACTCCAACAAAATTTGTGAAAACATAACTTCAAATTTCCTGGTTTTGCCCTGCTAAAGGTAGAGTTCAAACTCGGGGTAACTTGTGACTGACAGCAAACAAAGCCTAATTACTCTATTGTTTGCAGCAATAGGGGCTGCCTGTATATGAATAAAAGTAATATGCAACTTTCTTTCTTTAAATATGGTGCTTTTTGCACCTCTTTTTGGTGCCACCCTGGGCAACTGCCCATATGAACCATATAAAAAAACGGCACTGGATCCAATTGTCTGGAACGTTTACTCCGGGGAACATTTACTTAGGGAAGATGGAATAATGGATTCCAGATTCTTTAAAAATGTATTTTCCCAGATTGACACATTTACACATATCTGAATGCTGGAAACCAATGACCTGCCAAAACTTTCATACAGATATAGAGGTGCACACTCTTACTAATTATCAATTATGAGCATCAGCATAGTGGATTTAACCAACATCCTAAATTTAGTCCAGAATACTGCAGCTATTGTTTTGTTTTACTTTTTGTTCCCATAATATTATCAACCAAATTCTTCTACCTTCTATTTTTTGCCTTTTATTATTTATATTCATATGTGAACTGCTATTCCTGTCTTGGAGCTGTTTTGGTGTGAATCAATGATTGAAGGAAAAAAAAAAACTCTTATCACTGGTCATCAAAACTCCCACACACGTCTGACTCACATCGTGTAGTCACCAACCCTCCAGCATCTCCAAAGTTACGCTTCGAAAAGTGGAAGGCAAATTTTTCTCCCAGGGTGATTTGCATTTATTCATCTCCGACAACAAATGTACTGTATCCACTTCACAGATGTTTTGACTATGTGTGGGTTTGAACAGTGTGTTTATTTCTCAGGATCTGTTGAAGCTCTAAGTCTTTATGTCGTTTGATGTATTTGGCTAGCTTGTTGTGCATCCAGTGAACATCTCTTCAAACCAATCACACTCCGCATACATAAATATTAAAGATCACTATGAAGAAGCTGCCTCGAGTGATGAAGTTACAAAGCAAAGTTGCGTTTTAAATGCCCATTTTAAGAAAAGTTACCAAAAAGTCCCCTTGAAATGTTTGATTTTCATTGCCAAAAATACTTGAGACAGAGTAACACAGTTGACTTTTTCACCCTGAATTTACATATATTTCCATAGAAATTGGTTTTAGAGGGTTGCATGAGATAAATCATTCCCCACCAACACTTTGATCAGTACAGCCCCTTGGTTTCCCATAGCTTGAATTAACTTGGATACAGATTGCAATTCATATTTCTAAAATCATGTTGGCAATAAACTCTAAGGAACGGCACATTAAAAACACATTTTCATCAGTTTACCAATTCTACTTACTCATGTGCAAAAAAAGGGTCAGTTAGGTCTGATCCAGTTGTCAGACATTTCAATATGGCTGTCAGTGAAATATGATGAGACTCATTTTAGTCTATTATATACAGGGTTGGAAGTAATATTAAATTCTTTGCAGGTACAAAAAATAAAATAAAATAATATATATATATGAATGACGCAAGCCAAGAACTTCTAGGTTCTGGACCTCAATAAAATTATGTATAAGTGCATGCCTAGATGGCTCTTCTGCTTTTGTTTCTTATGTTTGGTAAAATAGTCATAGCATTGAATTGTCTGAAAATTCAGTGTGCTCACTGATGAGATCATAGATCACATAATGTACATCACAGTAGATCAAAGAAGTTCTAATGCTTGAATGCTGGAATCTCTAAGCATCAGTCAGGATCCAGACATTTCTTGGAGATTCAGATTTGTGTAGTGTTTAGTTTGACGAAGGTGCTTGTTCCCCTGATATTCCCGGTTGATTGGGGCATTGGATATGTTGTGACTATGTGATCGTTTCTTTCCAGGGAAGGGCTGCAACGAAGGTTATAATCACAATGACAAGGACGATGTGGTTTGGAAAGGTCTTCATCCAATGACAAAGAACAAACCGACCCGGCTGGGGAGGTTTGCTCTGAAAAGGCGTTGGATGTATGTGGGACCTCGAGCTCTATCTAGTCTTCTGTACGAGACAGTACAGAGGATGATGGTACTGTCTCTGGACAAACCAACCCGGCTGGGGAGGTTTGTTCGAAGACGAAAGTACACCATGAGAGAGGGGGTGAGAGTTCAGTCGCAGAAAAATCTAACCTGGCTGGGGAAGATTTGTCTGCAGCTGACCTTGCAGCCAAAGGTGTTGCTGAAGTGACAGCACAAGCTCTGGTTTCGTTGGTCCCATCGGTTTCCTTACAGAAGAATCCTCTGAAGGGCACATTCACAGGTGCCTCTGAAATACGTTCCCCAGAGAGGGAACTTTGTATTTCAGAAGACAACAGAGTTGCTGATTTGTCCAAAAAAACCACCTCTAAATGTAAAGATTTCCGTTGCTGTCGAGGTTTCCTGTTCTTCTGAAGTTAACTCAGTAGATATTGTTGGCTAGGATATCCCAGATGCAGGGAGGACAGCTGCAGGACAAAGACAAGCGGAGGAGAACTTCAAGTTCTCCAATGAGCTCAACAACAGCCGGGTGAACACTGCTTTCCAGAGTATCCTAAACCTGAACGTCAACAAGCAGTGTCTCGCTCAGGAAAGGGTTTTTCTGGAGGCATCGTCCATCCCGCCCTGTGGGAGTCTCATCCTCTCAGCTGTTCGTCAGCCCGGCAAGCATTTTTGCCAAAAAGACCTTTCCCCAGTTCTGATGGAGCTGAGGGAGAAGAAGCTGCCGTCAGACGTGGGAAAGGACTATGACATCAAATGTTTCTGGAGTCTGTGCTGGTCTGGATGGATTCTTTTGGCGGTGACACAGAGAGGGAGTTGTACAACAAAGACTCCTGATCTAACTTTGGAACCAGTTCCCTGGAGCTTCTGAACAACGGCCCCATGGTTGTCCTTCCACCAGCAATAATTTCAACCAGCATATTTTCACTTTTTAATATATGGTTGGATTTGGGGTGCAAACGCCGCTGTTCAGGCTGCTGGTCACCCTGGCAGCAAAAACACTGCCTGGCCGATAACAAGGTGCTGGTGTTTTTTCTGCATAGGTTGACCCGGAAACACAAAATAGAAGTCAATCAGACCATCGATGTGCCTTCAGAATGTGGAATGAAGAGGTATCACTTGTCCTCCGTCATCTGTGGGGATCCAAAGCTAACAGACTTCCACTGTTATTTAATGAAAGGAGAACAAACCGTGAAGGCAGACAACGAGAATGTCTTCACTGCAGACAGCGACTCCAGTGAAGACATATCTCAGAACGGTTTAATTTACATTTATGAGAAATGATCAGACACCAAATGTTCCTGTTTCTCCAGCCCCTCCTCTGGAAAATGATATAGGTTTCTTTGTAGAGGAGCTAAAAATATTAAATTCAGAAGAAGAAGAAAATCCTAGACGACCTAATTAGTAACCATTTTGAGGCTGGAGAAATCTGATTGGGACCAAACATGTGTCTGACTTAAATTTATGGGACAAAAAGGTAAAAAGATTTGACAGGTTTCCTGTTTGCAGGTTTTTCTCCGGGCGCTCCGGCTTCCTGCCACAGTCTGAAATCTCCACTGAAATGATTCAGTAGGCGGACACTGTCTTCACTGCCAGTGCAGGGGGCCCAGTCCTACAGCAGGAGACCCAGTCTCCTACTGGGGGGAGCACTGGAAAATGGAGCCTCGGACAGAGCATAGGGAGGCGGGACTCCGCAGCAGCAGAGGAGCAGAGGAAGACTATTTTATATATATATATATATATTATATATATATATATATATATATATTATATATATATATATATTATATATATAATTCAGGGACTCACTGAATGGTTAACTGAAGGTCGCACTATCCTGATCCAGAAGGATTCCTCAAAGTGTTCAGACCCATCCAACTATCGGCCAATAACCTGTCTCTCTACAACCTGGAAGCTCATGTCAAGCATCATAGCGGCTAAGATAAGCAGGCACATGGATAAATATATGAGCACAGCATAGAAGGGCATCGGCAATAAATAGCAGAGGAGCCAAACATCAACTCCTTGTAGACCACACAGTCGCCCGAGACTGCAAAAACTCGACACACCAACCTGTGCACGGCTTGGATTGATTACAAAAAAGCCTATGACTCAATGCCACACACTTGGATCATTGAATGCTTAGAGATGTACAACATCAACAGGACTCTAGGAACCTTCATTTCAAACTAGATGGGACTGTGGAAAACCACCCTTGAAGCCAACCAACTACTGTAAAGCGCCACAGCAAAGGTAAACAAAGGTAAAACAACTCAAATAGGCGATCAACTCAAAACCTCTTGGACCTTTTTATTCTTTCTCTGTCATTTAAGCACACCCATTGCCATGGCAACTGCCACGAGCCGAGCGGGGACAATAACAGTAAAAACATAACATTCAGTCCATTATGTCCTTAAGTTTTCAAGATATGAAATGGGAAAAGATATTTATTAACTGATTAAGTCGTGTTTTAGATTGTTGTTAAAAAACTAATCACTCATGGCTGCACAGTGAACCCACTGATTCTTTACAGCAGACAGCCGCTCTCCTCTCTTGCAGGTACTGCGTACCCCCGCTGCAGTACCCGACCATACCCACCTACTTTCACCCTTGCTTATATATATATATATATATATATATATATATATATATATATATATATATATATATATATATATATATATATATATATATGATCCAATGTTTGGCTTTTTATGATCCAATGTTTGGCTAAAACTACCCAATTACTGTCTTGACAACATAACACCAGAATTTGGGTTAAAGATTAGACCCCGCGAAGTTTCATTCTGTGCATGTGTTGCAGTCTTACTCATGCCTGAGAGGCAAGTTTGCAAAAAAAGTAAATAAATAAAAAATACACATATATAATCATCCTCAGGTCTGCCTCAGACAGTTGGCACTAATCCTCCTCCTAGTCACAGTGGTATTTGTTAAACTGAGTCATGCAGTGAGGTGGTTTGGGTTGGGAAAATGCCACACCAGAGACAGAAGCTGAAATAAGACAACCTCCAGCACAGGTAATGCATGACGCATAGAATTCTTTAGCTGTATATTAGGTCCTTAAACCCTGGAGCTCACATTGGCTCCATTCCTTTGTCTGTTATTTGAGTCTTCAGTGCTTGCAGAGCCATGTTTTGTATAATCAGTTTTTCCAAAAGATTACTTTTTGAAGTCACAAAACTGGAGAAACTATTACAGAGAGAGAGAAAAAACAAACAATTCCTACGCTAATGAAACAGCCTTTTCATAAATTCCCCAGGGGAACTTGACCTTGATTTCTTGAAAACACTCTTTAGTCATCAGGGGAGTCAAACTCCAGTCACTGAGAGGAGCTAGTGTAATGCAGGGTTTTTTTGGTTTTTTTATGCGTCCCAAGTCCAACACACCTAAATCAAATGACTAAACTACATTTTCATGCACTCAAGTGCTGCAATCATGCTAATGACCTAATGATGTAATTCAGGTGAACTGAAGGAGAGGCACACCTAACAGTTGCAGGACACCGGTGTTTGAGTGAACTTTAGGTATTGGTTCAGTTCGTTCAATTTTAAAGGCTGTGGGTTCAATTCTAACTTTTCCCTGTCACATGTGCCTCTAGGAAGCTACTTAACCCCAAGTTACCCACCAGTCTGTGTGTTAGTGTGTGAATATCTGAGAGTGTGACTGTCTCAACAATTGGTTCTGGTGTTCAGCAGCAAGTGCAGTAGGTGTGACTGGAACAACGTCATATAAAGTCAATACATTTTCCATTTCCATCCGTTTAAATGCAACAATTGAGATCTTGTCCATACATTAGATATCACATCTGCCCATGAGTAGCAAGAATCTCCCAATACTTGAGACCTCTTCTAAAAACAAACTTAACATGCATTAATATGCACAGTGGAAACCGCCTTAGTGCTATCATTTCCTTCCTTATCTCCGCCCTTGGGGAACAGCCAATCAGCAACAAGGAAAACGAATCGCATGTGAAGTAGCAATGTGTCTAGATATTTCAGTTTCCCAAGCTGCAGTATCTTTTGAAATTTTTAGAAAAAAATTGCATACAGGAAAAGTTTCCAAAAACAACTTGGAACTACATTCCAGAGATAAATAAATCCACGAATAGGTGACTCCGGGAATACTGAACCGTGAATGGATGGAAGTCCGTTGCACTTTCATTACTGCACTGGATTTTATATCAGACATTCCTCACAGCATCAGCGCATTTTGCAGTAGGACCACAGCTTTTTGATCAGAAGGCCTCCCAAAACAGCTACCTGAATAACATGTTGCTAAAGAGATAGTCAAAAACCAAAGCACAGCAGCCTCTTTGTTCAAGCTGGCTGTGTTCTGGTGGGTGTAAATTAATCTGTCTTCCCAAACCACTGGAGAAACACTAGCAGAAGAAAGCAGTGGTGAATGGGGGCGCTCTAAACACTCTATTGCGGTTCAACTGGCATCCTTTCCCATAAACTCATAAAATCCACACTTTTGAAAAGCTTGCCATGCTACTGCCCTGTGTGTTCTCACTTGGCCTGCAGTCAACCACCCAGCTCCTTCTCTCCCACAATTCATTTTCTGCCATTGCATCATCAACGGTAATCCTTATCTGCATAAGAAAAACCTCTGCAGTAGTCTATTGAACCAATTTTATTAGGGCATATGTGGACAAACCCATTCTAATCTAAGGCTTGACTCATAAAAAAATATCATTGTACAAAGACTGATGATATTTATGTCTCTTCTTTGCTCTCGATTGGCCTTATTTTTGAATTGCCTATGCCTCTCTCTAGGCAAAAGAGTGATTCTAAAGAGTTTAGATGGGTTTCCAGCATTCTGCATTAACGGAGGAACATGACACATTCGTTTAGATGTCGGAAATTCTCGATTGAATTCAGCACGTTGCATTACTGTGACTATGTGTCACAGTCAGAGTGCAGCCGAGGCGACATTTTCACGTTTTATCACGTTACTACAAACGTCATTGTTACTTTTATGGGACAGATCAACACATGTGGTGATTGTGAGGTAGGAAAGACATGAAACGGGACCTTTGAAAGTTTTTCCCAAAAGTTTCTAAAAATGTTTGCTGTGGAATTGCATCCAGCCCCTTTCATTCTGACACCCCAAACAAAATCAAGTGCAACTAACACCTCTTCAGAAGTCGCCCCAGTTCATAGAGTTCCCCTCTGTGTTAGGTGAAGTCTTTTAGAAAGACCTAAGGCTGCAGCTGATGGGCAATTAAATTCTGTTTAGCTATGTCCCAAGAATACAGAAGAAGACAATGGGGCTGACAGGAAGAGCAGGACCACACCTAAAGCAAGGTTATCGCTAAGACTTAGAGAACGAGAGAGAGAGAAAGAGAGAGAGAAAGGAGGAAGAAAAAGGCTGCCTATTTAGTCACATCACAAGGGAGCTTACAAGGAGGAATTAAGCTGCTGAGTGTAAGGAGCTGACAGAAGTAGACAGAGAAGAAGAAGCAGACGCAAGAGAGGGAGCAGAAGGAGAGAGAGGAGGCTGACTTCTACTGTAGATCTCCACGGTATGTTCTCAAAGTGCCGAGTGACACTTCCCATCACCGTGTCAAGGGAACTGGAGCGTGCCAGCTCTGGCTCTCTCTCACCCTATCTTGCATGCAGAGCTCAATTCCCCCCCCCCCCCCCCCCCCCCTCCGCCCCGCCCCCGTCACCTCTTCCTTGCAATTCAGTGAAATCCGCCAGCAGACCTGTGACTCATCATTTGGAGTAATAGGCCTGTCCCACATCGGCCTCAGGCGCCTTCCGGCTCGTAGGAAAGCTTGAGGAGCACAAGGAGATCACTAAACACAGAAAAGGGTCTGGTTACGTAAGGCTGGTCAATATAATGCCTCCATGTGTGTAATATAATAATAATAATAATAATAATAATAATAATAATAATAATAATAATAATAATATAATAATAATAATAATAATAATAATAATAAAATAAAAAAACGAAGTGACTTTGGGGTTACTTGACGTCAAAGTCGCCTGCCCGAGGGCAGCATGTGGCAGTGAAAGTACAGCCGGCGCCTGATGCCATTCAGTCTTCAAGAGGAAAAAACACCAAAGCGAGGCACACAAAAAGGACCAACATCTGAAAAGCTGCTTTGTCAGTGTGAGCCACGTAAACCATTGTTCCAAGCAGCCTTGTGATGTGCGCTAAAAAGGGGGTCGCGGTTGGTTGCTGTGGCAACCTTTCCACGAAGCCAGGCTTCCCTTTTTGTTTTTTTGGGGTTTTTTTTTCTCTTTTTCTTTCTTGGGTATTTTACAGTAGCGAAGATCAGCAGCATCATCTGAGGAGAATCAGTAAGCAGGGGCAGAGACCCCGAGGCTGAGTGATGGATGCCTGAGCACAGACAGTGGGTGACCCGCTGAGGGCGGTGTGTCGGCCTGAGCGATTGAGCTCGTCTCTTAGGCAACAACTATAAGCCCTTGTTCCACTAATACCCCCAACCCTGTGCTGTGGTTGTGTCAATACATGCAAGAGTGCAGGAATGAGTTTCTCTTTGGGGTGGGGAGACACATATTGGAAACCTGACAGATCCGTAAATAGCTTGAGCAGAAATGTATTTAGCACGTCTGGGGTCACTGTGACAAGGAGGGATCGATACAATGACAGAAACATTGTCAACATTTTTAGACCATTAAAAATAATAAAATCAAAGTAAAAACTAGACGAGTAATATCTTCCACTAATGCCAATTCTGAGCTGCAGGATTAGGTAATAATTCCAAGAGTTTGTGGCAGCACAATGCAGTGAAGCTGATCATATTTATCTGACCTGACAGATGGATGTAGCCGGGCTGCTGACAGTATTTAAAAGAAAACACCATGACTACACGTTCTGCTAAAGGCCCCTGGTGTCTCGGAGGTCGGGTTCTGATCCGGACCGTTTTTCTCCCTGAGCATCTTAACGGTGATGAAGAACATCCTTCGTTAGGAAGTTCCTCATCCTAAGAAAGAGGAACAGCTGCAGATTACAGTACTGACCCGGTTCTGGAGCAGGTCGGCAGCCCAACGGGTTTACCCCGGTGTCATCTCCTCCTTTGTGACGGGGGCTGGGTTCCGGCTGGGCCTTCATCACGCTCGGAACCAGAGGCAACAACCGTCTCGGGAAGCAGTTCCTGCAGTTGCAACCAAACACAGGTTCGGGCTGGTTACCATGGCAACCAGAGCGAGAGGAGGCTCGTTGGCTTGGTTGCCATGGTAACCTGAGAATGAGGAGGCGGGAGGGTTCTGGGTCAGGGTCCACCTGCATGGCCCGGTCCAGCAGCATTGTCACCAACTTCTCCTTGCTGATCATCTCAGCCGACAGGCTGGCCAGCTACTTCTGTACGTGGTGGACCTTCCTGCAGACAGAGGTACAACCGGGTCACTGGACCAGAACCAGGACCAGTGGACCGGAACCAGAACCAGAACCAGAGCCAGACCGTACCTAAACCAGTCCTCGTTGTCAGAGATGTAGAGCCTGTACTTCCAGGAGAACTCATTGATAAACCAAGCTTCGTCAGCATGGATTACCAACTTCTGCTATTTGGAGGAACCGGTCCAGAACCAGTCAGAACCGGAACCAATCAATCCACCGAGCTTCGATCATCAGATTAAAGCCAGGTTAAAAGAATATTTAATGCTCCATCTGATTTCTCATATTTTTGATCCTTAATTCACTCGGTGCACTCTGGCTATTCTGTAGAACCGGGCCGATCCGGGCTGGGTCAGAACACAACCAGATAGCTGTATCCTGGTCCTCCATGTTTCTTTCCTTTCTTATGAGACTTGTGTCTATTCTCCTCAAAGTTTGGCAGACCTGAAAACACAGAGGAGGTCAGTGGTCAGCCGGTGACCTCAGTGGTCAGCCGGTGACCTCACAGGTCAGCCGGTGACCTCCACCATGTCCCGTCGTGCTGTGGAGGGAAGCGGGTCTTAAGTCTTTCTGCTTGGTCCTTCTGGAATTGCTGGTAAATGGCAGTGATGGCGTCCAGCAGCCCCTTCATTCTCTCCATGGTGCAGACAGAAACACAACGCCATCACTAAAAAAAACCCCAACTAAAACAAACCCAACCCGACCCAATCCACCCTCTGCAGTGATGATCGGCCTTACTTCCTGTCCTCGGGGTGCGTCCCGACCTGCTGTGTCCAGGTGTCAGCAGACCCTCAGGCAGGAACTTGCTCTTGATGTCATCCAGAGAACCAGAGATCTGCAGAGACATTCCCCAACAGCCAACACAGAACCACCTGGATGGACTGGCAGCTGCAGCCTGACCAATCAGAACCCAGAGATTAAACTCTGCGAAGCAGGACTATCGAGGTAAAAAACAATGTGTTCAAGTTACAATTTCTCTCTTCATTAGAGAGAAATTGTAGATATTTTTCAGTTTTCAACTAATAAAATGTTCAGAAAAAGTAAAATACACAAACTGTATTCTTTGAGTTACTTTAAAACATTTTTTCTTTTTACATTTTTGCCACAATTGATCCAAAAAAAAGAGCCCAGCCAGAATACCAGGAAAGAAGTATTATATGCTATGAAGCATTGCTGCAAGTTCATATACCTAACAGGGATATTTCTTACCTGCGGTCATTTCTCAGTAGTCCCAAATCTTCTTTTAAATTAAAGTTAGCACTTCATTTAAAAATCAAAGTCCCAGAGACTGAAGCAAGAGAAGAGAGGTGCAGAATCCAGGTTGCCTCAAGTATGTGCTGATATGTTGCTATTTTTGTGTTGGTTCTTTGTTTTTTAAGTAACACCAATTGCTAGGTAAACTCTTGGCTATTGAGAAATAAGTTTTTCTTTTCAAATGAATGGGGAAAAAAACATCACATTAGATCCAATATTTAATCATGAGTCTTTATTCCAAAAATCTCTCACCTCCATATGACATTTCTCCATATTATATTTAATTCCAACAAAGATGCTTTGTTATTAATAGGCTAACGAGTTTTAGTCAAATCTTGTTCTTTTTCCTAAAGTTGTATTTTCATGTTGATTTTATGTTAGAATTAAAAAAAAAAAACAGTTTAATATTGTGATGAATTAAACATTAATGCAGTTTTTAACCGTACATGAAGACAAACACCACACGTAATAATGGCATCATCCGCGCTGCCAGAGGCTGTTGATGAAACGGCTCCTCTTTGTGACTCTTGGCAAATAAAAAGGAGAACACACATTTGGCCCCTTTCAGCGGCTGTGAAGACCCTGTTGGGGTAAACACATGCACAGTGGAAGGTTTGTGTCACCCTGAATACCTCTGTGTGCAAGAACCTTTTCATTGTTACTGGAACTGACTGCACTCCGAGGTACTGCTGCCAGTGCTTTCTGCACACACACGCACACGAACACACAAACACAAGTTTGTATTTCTGCCCAGATTAGGATTTTTGCATTGACTTTCATTCATTTTGGTTAGGGATGTCCCAATCTGATACTGATATCGGAAATCAGACTGAGATCAACCAAAAAACAAGTACTGGACTAACTATATCGGCCTGCATCTAAAGTCTCTGATAGAAGCACATCGGTAGAAGCAGTTCGCTCCAGCATTTAGTCTGTTTCAGCATTTTTAGTGAGCACTGCTTGTGTCCTGCTGCATGCAGACCCACTGGTGGTTAGTAATAAGTAAGTCAGTTGTTCTCATACCTGTTGTTCTTGACTACTGTTCTCTGTTTGAGTAATATCACCTGATCAAGCCTTTTCTAAAATTCCAAGTACTTAAAGTATGCAAAGTTCGATTTCCAATTGGATCAAAATTGGTATCAGTCTCGGAAGTGAAAAGGTTCTATGTGGACACCCCTAATTTTAGTAACTGCATTTACCCCTAATTTTAACCCTTATTTACCCAGACCTTAGCCAAAACCTAATTCACACCTTACCTCTAAACTTGACCCCTGACCCTAAACATAGGGGTCCTCCCATATTAGGACTGAGATTTGGCTCCCATAAGGTCTATTGGTCTTTAGAAAGTTAGTAAATATGCCAGAATTAGTCCTAAGAATAATAGTTAAACAAGTATAATTGTAATTAATTTCTATAGCCTGACACAAACCCTTATGCTAATACCTAAACTTTACTCACACTTTATTCCTAAGCCCAGCCCAAAACCAGAACTTCTTCGGGGGCCCAGGGTTTGGATACCACGAGGAGCAGAGGGTCCTCACAATGTAGTATTTGTTGGGAAAAACATGCCTGACAAGGTGAGAAATGCTAAAACACACACAGACACACACAGAGCTTTAAAAGTGTCACTCAGTTCCTTTGGTTTAAGATCAAAGTAAACACACGGTGCGTCTGTTTGTTTTGTCGAGTGCATGTGTGTGTGTATGAAAGAAGCAGTTACCTCTAACATTATCTGTCGTTAGCTGATGTTTGACTAAAAAGTGAGTAAAAGAGCTGACTGAGGCAGACTTTCCGATAGCTCTTTCTAGCAACTGCAGTTGCTCTCAGAAGATTTGAGAACCTACCAGTGCAGAGTACGGTGGTGTTTTTGTGCACAGCTAAACCTCCACTCTGACTCTGGACTCAACGGGGAACCGTTTTGCTTTGCAGCGCTTTGCGAATGTATTATTCACAACACTTGAACTCGTCCCACATTAAGTCACAATGCAACCACAGACTCCAGTGTCTTATTGGCCTCAGAGGTTTGTTAGAGAACATTAATGGACAAGCAGCATCAAGGAGTCTGGGAAACAAGAACGTTTTGGAGAATTTTGAACTAAAGACTGTTCATCGTGAAATGAAAAGCATGGCAGAATTAGAGACCTATCAGGATATGGCCATCCTCCTAAATTGATAGGCCAGGCGAGGAGAGCATTAATCAGAAAAGCAGCAATGAGGCCCAAGGAAATACTTGCAGACCTGGAGAAATTCATCACTCAAGTGGGAGAATCTGTCAACAGGGCGAGTAAATGTGCACCACATTGAAACAGGTCTGTATGGAAAACAAAGAATGAAATAAATACACGAAAATTTTCATTTGTGATTTACCACAAGGAGGGCAGGAAACACGGCAAAATATGGACGAGTAACAAAGTCAAATTCCAGAAGTTGCAAATTGATTGCAGAGCATAAAAAGTGCTGTTCATAGATACTGTCCATCTAATTCTGACAGAGCTTTAGCTAATTAGCAAGAAAGAATCTGCAAAATGTTGAGTGTCTATCCAAACCTGGTACAGACAGAAAGTCATATGCAATAAAATTAGAATATGGGTTCTGATGAGGCTGGTTTGTCAGAGTAAAACAATCTTAAACATGTTTTAAATTAAGTCTAGATTTGTTTTATAATTTTTTTTATTTAGCCTAATGTAATGTTAGTCCTAAATGTCATGTTTTCATTATCTGTAAGCAGAAATGCATCCTAATTTACAGAAATAAAGGTTTGAATAAGTCAGTCTGTGGACATAATGCGTTTAGTGAACTGAGTTACTAAAGTAAACAAAGTTTTCAATAACACTTTAATTTATTCAGTATCACTATATAGCCCAAAAAACTTTCAGCTGTAGTTGCAGGTGCAGAGATGGTTCCTGCAATGTAAAAATTGGGGTTGAATACAATGAAACAGACATTTTCTTGACAAATGAAAAACATTGCAGTTTGTGGCATTGGTGTAACAACATGAGAAAAACTTACTCTATACTTTTGGAAGCCACTGAACCACTTATTAATCAAAACTAAACGTTTAACAAAAAATCTCAAATCTGACCGTAGACTTTAAATGCACAATTATTGCTTTTTTTGTATTTAAAACTTCAATGCCATTCTAAAAGACATACAAACAAAACAACAACAAAAAAAACCCCAAGAAATTTCTCTGTATCTGACTAATCTATTGAAGTGAATGGGCGGAGTGACATCCTGGCCAAAGAAACCAGCTTTGCCCATCTGCTCATCTCTGAGCCCTCTCTTCCACCTCACCTCCCTTGTCTGACTCGTTTAGTTGTGATGGTGGAGCGGCCACGGCGCGTCAGCGGAGAGAGAGGACTCTGGGTGTGCTCTGAGGAACAGATTGGAAATTTCAGTGAGCTGGAAAATCAAGGGTAGCAAGGGTTTCTTCAGATAGCTGAAAAGCGGGGAAACAGTGACCCCATGTGGCCAAATACAGAACAGCGTGATCTTTTGTCATCATCGGCTACAGCAGGGCTTTAAAATAACTTTGCAAGGTGTCTCCCTTTCAGTGAAGAATCTCTAACTCTTAGGCAGAATAACAAATAAAATACAAAAGTGAAAAATAGATTTTTGTTTATATCACTAACTGAAATAAACACTAAGTAGAAAAAATAATTGTCTTTGCTTGTGCTTCTTTTAAAAATATTTGATAAAAGTTTTAAAATGCAAATGATTTCAAGAATGATGCCGTTCTTTAAAAAATATTTTTGTGACATAATTAAAGGCTATATCTGGTGAAGAATAAATTAAAACACTCCCACATCTATTTCCACTTTAGCCATAATTAAGCACAGGCATGTCATATTACGAGGACATGATTAGGATGTTGCTGCTCTGCATTTAGTTTAATTTAAACTTATTTTCTTTTCCTGAGAAGTTAAAGGCTAAAAATATGAGTTTTTATGAGTGATCTTGGACTGATAATAGCTGGAACATTGATGAATATATTTGATGTTTATTTGATAGCATTTGACAAAATGTAATGTTTCTTGTCGTCTCATAATGTTTTATAGTGCAAAGCACTGAACTTAGATGTGCCACACAAGATAAAAACCAATGTGCTGTTAGAGTTTGAGGACTCACAAAATGTTTACATACTTTCAACACTTTAATGAAAAGAAAGATGAATTTGTGTATAAAAACAAAACACTTTATTACAATTAGGCTGAAAAATCCAATGAAAACACAACTACTTTACAAGTACAAATGTTTTTTGTTGGTATTTACAGGGTCTTTTTTTTCCTTTTGACATCAATTAAAAAAAAAGTGAGAAAACACAAAAACACTAAAGTACATGTTTACAGTGTATTTACGGACATAAAAAAAAAAATTAAAGGAGCGACCATCGTTGTCCACTCGATCAGCTAGGTAATAACAGAGTCGGACGTACAGGGGACTAATAATGAATACACTTACACTAATGTCCAGCTCATTCCCAACGCAGAATGACTCGATCCTCAGCCGTCATGTTAGGTCATATATTCATTAAAAACAAGACGAGTGACGTTTGGTGGGCTGAGCTGCTGATCATAGGGTTCATATTGACGTTGCTGATAAGAAATAATATACATTTAAATCAATATAAGAACGGATCACTGTTTTGTCACTTCCAGTGCTGATCAGCTATTAGCTCTGAAACAAACCCTATATATTGATTAGAATTAAACAGGAGGGTAAACAAAGGGTTTGTCGTGATTAAGACAGTGGCTGGTTTTCAGGACTTGGATGTTGTGGGATCTGTAACAACCTCATGTGACCTGCAGAGAAAAAAAAACAAAAAAAAAAAAACAAAAACACTTGGAGAGTGGTTTCATTACTCCGCATGCCTAGCTGCTCCCCCCGCTGGGCTTGGCGGGCGTTTTGGCCCTTACACCCCCTTGACGAGCCTGATTCTTGGTGGGCTGCTGGCCCTGACCGGGCAGCTGTCCGGGGGACTCCGCGGCAGAGGGGGCAGCGGGCGGATGGGCGGGGCTGTGCGGATTCTGCGGCTGGATCTGCGTGGCGGGCGTCACCACCTGCTGTGGGATGATCTTCTGCTGAACCACCTGAGCTGTGGGCGTCCCTGTAGGAATCATCTGAACTTGACCAGACGCCGACGTAGCAGCCTGAGCCAGAGTCACCGTCTGAGGTTGACCCTGGGGTCACGAGACAAACAAAAGAGTAAGGTTATCACTATGGTGATGTGGTTTGTAGTGGAATTTAGATTTATGAGCCGGGTCGGGCCAGAATTAATTTCTTGATGGTCGAGTCGGGCTCTGGCTTCTGTGCTGCGTTTCATAAGCCTGCAATACACACGGCATAGAGAAATCCAAACGAGAACACACAACATAAAGTTGTGTTCATTGACTTATAGTCTAGGAGGAGCAGAGAGCTGAACCTGTTGAGGAAATAAAAGGAGTAAATAAAACGTGATCACAGCTCCGATCCTTTCACTCACACATCCCTAACGATTTGCACTTGACTCACCCTGTGGTTACAAGCGACATGGTGGAGCTGGAAGAGTTTGTTTCAATTTTAATTTTTAACCTTTCTACTAGGATAAAAATCCATTAAGATTAAAAAGCTTTTTTCAAAGGAGTCCTGGACAAGAGGCAGCAACAAATGCAAACGTTAAACAAAAGCTAAAAATGGGAGAACTTACACTGTTTACATAACGGTATGTCTAAAAATGAAAGCAATAAAATCGATACTAAAATATGTCAGGTATACTGTGGGCTCAGGCCAATAATTAAAGTTAATTAGTCGTCGGGTCAGCGCCTATGGATTGGATTCTTTAGGTCCAACCTAACTCTAGTCCAAACTACGCTGCTATTAACAGGACACTTCAGGTTTGGGGACAGTTAGCAGCTTTAATTAACAGTCAGTTCACCCTCACCTGCTGGGGAGACGACACAATCTGCTGAATGTTGGCCACAGTTGGGAGCTTAGCCACCTAGAATAAAAAGCAAACTCTTACATCTGCACACACACCGACTGCATACCTGAAAACCTTGTGTTCTGCGCTTAACCATCACACAGCACCACTCTACCTGAATTTGTTGGGCTCCGGCTGGTTTTTGGGTCTGGGCGATGGATGTAGTAGTGAAGAACTGGGTTTTGATTGCAGGCTGGAGTTGCTGCGTTGCTGCGTAGGTCACCTTCTGTTGCTGCTGCGCCGACTGGGCCGCCTGCATGGTTACCTGCTGGGTACCGATCTACCCCCCCCCCCCAAAAAAAAGTTACAGTCAATAAGATACACAGAGTTTAGGTTAAATTGACTATTCTAGATGGAGATTTGTCTTAGGCATCACACTTCTGAATAATCTGACTTTGACGATGAAATAAGACCCTGACAGGGTGGAGACTGAGAATCCGCGAGTTTGTAGTTGTGGTGTGTTTACCTTCTGCTGAACAGCGGCCTGTCCTTGCTGAGGCTGCCCTGCTTTCTGCTGAGCTGCAGCCTGAATGGCTGCTGGATGCTGCTGTTTCTTCATGGGAATCAGCTGCTGGACTTGCATCTGGGGGAAGGTGGTCGTCAGCACCGGGGCCCCTAAGACAAGATAAAAACACACACACACACAAAACCAAGTGGAATTGATCATAACAAATCATAGCAGCATATTTAAATTGAGAGTAAAAAGTGCTTTCCTGGGGGGAGAGAGAAAATGAAGCATTGCAACTCACCAGTTTTCTGTGACTGGCTAATAGCCACACCTAGTCCTGACATGGTGGTCACTGCAGAGACCACCGCTGGCACAGACACCACCGGAGGCTTGGTGAGGGTCACCTGAGCCGTCTGTCCTACCTGGGCCTGAATCTGCCCCTGAGTGGGGACTCGAGTCTGCACAAGCACAACGGATATAGTTGTAAAATGTCACAATTACTCTACCAGCTTGTCGTTCTCATTTGAGGAGATAACATTCCACAAACGAGTAAGGATTGTGTGAAGTTTTTTTTTTTCTTTTTTTAAAGTGAGATGCTGCATAACAACATGTTCAGATTAATTATCTAGATGTAAGTACTTGGGCAAAAACTAAAGAACATGCGGTTCCTCTCCTTGATTTTTGTTGCAGCCACTAAACCTTTTTGGCATAAACATCCAGCACTAACTGAATTATGAACTGTTTTTTTTTTGTTGTCATATAGGCACAAAAGGGAAAGTAACATACGACAAGGCAAAACACATTTTTCGGTACGCCCCCCAGGTTGTGCTTGCTTCAGTATTTGAAAGTAATTTTCAAGAGCCAACCACAAACCAGAGGAATTTAATGACTGTACAGAAACACACTGCTGGCAGCAAAGTGACAACAGAGCAGAAACATTTCAAAGTTCCCCTGATGCATATCTGTTCCTTGTATGCCCAAAATACTGGCCATATCAAAAATAAACACTGTGATGACGGCTGATCTGTGTTGTGTTCTCAAGCGGTTTTATTCCATCTCTCTCTCTCTCTCTCTCTCTCTTTTAAGTAATCTTACCAGTCTGGTCACTTGCAGCGTGTTTGCAGCGAGAACGGCTCCGGGTCTGGCTGCAGTCACGGTAGCTAGCTGAGGACTGGCTTGGCCAGCCTGAGCGGGCTGCACCTGGCTGGGCTGCTGGGTCACGGCAGCTTGCGCACCCTGCGTCACCGCCGCCACCTGCTGCCCTGGCCCCTTATGCTTCTGCATTTTTAACAACTCCTGTAAGCACAAACAGAAACAGACTTAGGAAAAGGCAAAGGATGCATTTGTTTTACACTGAAAATTACAGTTTTCACAAAGAAATCTGGTGCACCGCTTACAGTGCAGCCTCATGCTTATCTCATTTAATCACATTCATACCACTTTCTTTTTTTACTACATATTTCAATGTGTTTTCTTGGGATTGTGGGTAATGGACCATAAATGTGAAATGGAAGGAAGAAACAGTCGGTATATGTGCTTCATTACAGCTTCATGTCTTTCAAGGTGTGTCTCACAGCTAAAGACTGAAAGCTTTGCTCACTTTTCTTTGCAAAATCGATTCAAACAACTTAATTTTAGCTCCGCCGGTATGTTTAGTATCTTTGTCTCGCTAAAATGTGAACTTCCATCACGTACTCAAGTACTCTAGCTTATAGCAGGCGTTCTTTCTGAACTTGGGGACGCCTGCCATTAAAATATGGATGTTCACAGCATGACTCACTGCTAAGATAGTGTGTTAAAGGTGTTAACAGTGTTCATTTTCCATAATAAATAATTTTTGGCAGGTAGGTGTCTCTGGTTCATTTAAGGTGGCAGGCAACATCTTGGTAGCTTTGCTGAATTCTTTCAATGTTTTTAACTGACCGGTTGAGCACTGCTCCCTGAGATGTTAAACGCTTTAGAAACTAGTCTACCCCTGCTTTACAAGTCTCCACAGTTGCATCATTAAACCCCAATTAAACACATTAAAGTTTATGACTGTGCCATAAAAGAATGTGAAAGGATTTAGGGGAGTGAAGACCTTTCCAAGGTACTGTTGCAACAAGATTCAGATAAAAATTAAATACCAAATTTATTTCTTTAATATGGACAACACAATCAGAATCACTTTATTTCCACTGCTAGTAAACACATTCACATGCTAAAAGATAGCTTTCATGTAATAGTGAAATAATAATAAACTAATACGAAAAAGAAAAATACACAATAAGTATGCAGAAGCAAACAAACACAATGATTTAATCTTCTGTATTACATTCCATGAGTCTTTACAGCTTCAACCCCCATAAAGCTGTAAGCTTAAATAATGCCAAGCTTAAAAGTTTGTTTTTTTGCACAGGATGCACCTAACGTGGTGGCAAAAACAAACATTGTCCAGTCAACATAAATTTTCACTTATCCATGATGCAAAAAAAAAACTAGGTAGCTAGTCAACAGTTGGCGTCAACCACCTCGAGTCAAAGAACAAACCACATGACGGCAAGCAACTCAAATGAGACTAAATAGACCAACGACAAAATTTAAAGTTTTGATTAACAAATTTGAGGCTTAACTTAATTTTTTGCTAACAAATTTAAGCTATTTTGTAATTTCGGTTACACAAATTTAAGACTTTAAGGTTAAGCAGAAACCCTGTAAATTTCAACACGTGTCCATATGAAGCTTTGCTCTGCATGGGGAAAAAAAGTAAAAGAAGTAGCAAACAGTAACATACATAAAAAGCTCAGAATAACCCATAGCACAATGAGGCTAGCGTACCTGGGGTTTGCCTACACCTTTGATCTGAGAAGAAGCTCCCAGGTGTTGCTGCTGTCGTATCATCTGCAGCTGGGCTTGAGTAAGGGACTTCGTTGCCATCGGAATACCTGGCGCTGGAAAGATGGGTAGATTCAGCGAAAAAACAAAAATAAAAATCATGCTATGATTACGAAAACTGGAGTACAAATCTATTTTCACACCTGGTGTGACCTGGGGGACCAGTGGGCGGGTCTGTGACTGTACAGGGCTCAAAGTAGTAGAAACTACAGCAGAAGCTGTCACCGGGGTCACGGCTCGCACACCTCCACCTGTAGCTATGGCGACCACTTCAGTCGGACCGGCGGTAGCAGCGACGGCCCTCTGCTGCGCGTGGACCACCTGGGCTCCAGCCGTGCCTGCAGGCTGGATCGATAATGACAACGCAGTGAAGAAAGCTCGCAAGGGGCCCGGCCCCCGTCTATTGACAAAGGTTGGTTTCTGGTAGAATAAAGGCTGTTTGTGTTACAGTAAATTAATTCTGGCGCAGTGGCAACAAGTGAACATGACTCACAGACAGGGTGTTTGGTATGACTGGAGATGCCAGGCGTTTATTGGCCTGGAAGGGGCTCTGGGGAATCCCAGCTCCTGTGTTCACAATCACATTCCCTCCTACAGTTGCTTGGAGAAACACAGAGAAATTAATTAACTTCAGAAACAACAACAACTGCACTGTAATAAGAAGCATATGTGTGTCAACATACCGGCCTGGATGGTGGTGCCCACAGTGGCGTTTTTAATCGCCCCGGCCTAGAGAACGGGAAACGTAATTGTGTTAAACTTTGCCTAGGAATAGGATCATTTGTAGAATAATGTTGACAAAACATGTTTCTCACCAGTACAGCTGCATTGGGCACAGCAGCAGCTCCAGTTACCCCAGCAGCCTGTGGAACCTGAGCTTGGCCGACAGCAGGAGTCTGGGCCTGACCGGCCGCAGCCTGAGCCTGGGGAGCCCCAGCCTGTTGCTGGGCCAACTGCTGAGCTTTCTGCTGCTCTGCAAGGGCCTGCAAACACACACACACAAAAAAACTAAACCAACTGCAAACATCTAAAAAACATGGAAGCTAAAAGATGCAATACTCATACGAGACCAGCGTGGAGGTCAAGAAAATTGGTAAACAAATGTAAACCAATCCATTCTCCTATTTGTGACTAATAAAGTAGGCAATAGCTAAATCCAAGACTACAGATGAGGGACAAGGGTGTAAAGAAAATGAATGGATGGATGGAAAAAATAGTATTTCTCTGAAAGATTTATATAACAGTCAAATCAAAGCAGTTTTTATGCCAAATTACATCTATGTGAAAAGATGTTAAATATTTAATTTTAAAAAGTACTTACAGCATGGAGAGACTGTTATTTATGAATATATATTTACACTATTTAGTTTTAACAACGTATTTAGCCATAACCAGTCCTTAGAGAACATTCCTGACCTTGATGTGTCCCAAAATAAAAATGTTTGGAAATAAATCATTCTGCTGATATTCACCTTTTTCTCTTTGGCAATCCTTTCAGCCCGCTGAGAGGCCACCTGAATGGGAGGTAGGGGCTTATCGTAGCTAATCCCACTGAAAAAAAACAATAAATAAATAAATTTAAAAAAAAAATGTGGATTGGAACTTTTGTATACTCATTTAAAAATAACCTAAATGCAGGAGTATTAAACATACCTCTCTGCTAAGACCGACGCGTGTTTAGGATTCTTCTGGAAGGGATTCATTCCAAGCCTTTGAAAAATATGAATACAAGTATAATACATTTCAATATGAAGAGCTAAAAATATCATCAGAGTTGCACTGTACAAAGTTCCACAGCACAACAATAATTCATTCAACTTTACAAGGTGTACTGAATTTCAGTGCCTTTTAATCAATTTGAGGATGAAATCTTTAATTTCCCTCAAATTAATTTCTTTAAATATCGCTCATTACTAACTAATCTTTAAGGTATTTACAAAACAAAAAGGTCCAATTCATACACAAAAATAAATAAATCATTCCAATTGTATATACAGATTTAAAATGAATTCCATATTGGACCCTAAATTTCATAAAATACAGCTAAGATTCTTATGCCAAGTGGTAGAATAACAGCAGGAAACCCAGCCTAATGACTGAATACTTACAGCGGTTTGATTGGTGGGCTCCTCTTACTGGCGATTATTTTCATGAGTTCAAAGCGACTGTTGTACAGCTGAATCTGTGAGCTGTTGTCATCCTGTGTGTAGATCTGGCAGGTCCGCAAAGGACGGCTGTTCTTAGACTGAACGCATGCCAAAAAAAACAAATATTAAGTCAAGTGAAACAATGACCTCGACAGTAACAAAATGTTTATTCACCCAAAATTCAGAAGAAAGGATACCTTATATATGCTCTTGGATTTCTTCTTAGGGTTGGGCTCATACACCAACTGGAAAATTAGAGAAAGCGATCAGCACGATGTGGGCAGACTAGTTTTAAAGTAGGGTGACCGTGCGTTCAGTACCTTGCCCTCCTCTCTAGGAATGATGACGTTCTCGTAGCGGTTGCGACACTGTTTGGGTGAGCGGTAGATGCGGCTGCAGGAGTTCACCACGTCGCTCACCAGATCCCAGTTAGGTGTGTGGGCAGGTGACACGATTGTCAGATTCAAAGGCAGCTCCAGCAGCTGCTTCACAGCCTGAAGAACAATAGTAAGAGGTTTCATCAGCGTCAGAAAAAGTTAACTTTTCTTCTTTTTTATTTTAAAAGGAGAAGCCGATAAAAGAGAGGACTGAGCGCAGACGTTACCTGAAGCAGAGCCCAGTCCTCAGTGATGAGCCACTCTGGGTTATCCTGACCAGCCTCCATGGCAGGTTTGGCCAGTGACGGCAGCGGTTTGGCAAACGGAGGCTGTTTGATGGAAAAGTTCTTTTTCTGGTCTTTGCCTTCACGCCGAACTTTGAGCATGCTGGCCTTTTCAAAGAGGGAGCGCGGAGGAATGACCGTCTCCCCGTGGCCCTTCTTCTTCTTTCTGGCTGCTGCAAGACAAAACGGGTACGGCTGAGATAAAGTGGAACGATTCCACCGTCCACCAGCATCATCTCTGACATCTATTTTACCTGATGGATCCATCTTGAGTCTCTTGTGCTCCTTGCGAATGTAGATAGGAGGCAGCTTGGACTCCGGCATGGGCGTGGTGTCATACATCAGCATCATGACCGAGTCGATGTAAATGTCATTGTCATCCTGTGGCGGCGTGGGTGGAGTCCAAATCTATGTTGAAGAATAACAGAGAGGGAATAGCAAGGCAAAAGGTCATTTTATGCTACAACACTTGCTGCATTGTAAATAGTCTGTCTTATTTAATGTTCAGTGCACATTATGCCCATTTTTGAAAAAGTTATCCGACTGTGTTGCACATCCCTCGGCTCATGAGTTTGCTATTTTTATTTCTAATAACTGCACAGTATTTTCTGAAATAGTTTTGTACAGTACATTATTATTATTCCTATTATTGTTGGTGTTGTTAATGTTGTTGTTAATACTTTAATGACCGTTTTGTGTGAACCTATACCTGGTACTGCTGTTACACCTGAATTTCCCTTTTGCGGGACATTGGAGGCAGTTTCTACTGTATGAAGGCAAAAATAATCAGAATTTTGTGCAATATCCAGCCGTGTTTTCTGTCTGGAGTGCAAATACGGGAGTTCACTAAGGATTTACTGCTATTGTTTCTGTACAGGTTAAACACAAACACTGTAAAAACTTTTTGTTGCTTTATTTTTCTTTTTACAATTGTTATTTTACATTTTTCCAGAATGTGTGGAAATCTTGTTTTGACAGAGCAACAGTGACTTGTATTCCAAAACATTTAGTCTTACCGGCATGATTTCTGTATGACCATCCTCTGCATCAAACACATATTCCTGTTAAACACACAGAAAAAATTAGTCTCCATTTAGTGCACCACTTCCTGTTTATCTGACCACAGCAGCCACCCACCATATTGTATGCATCTTCTCTGGTATAGGTGAAAAGGTTTTCCTCTCCCTCCATCAGCTGGCACTTCTGCTCTTCCTCCTCCTCTTTCAGTTTCTGCAGTTGCTGTAGCTCCCAGCCTCTCTTAGCACACTCCAACCTCTCCTACAGGACATAAACAACGTCAAACATAGAAAAGATGTCTGTACTAGGTGAACACAAATGTGAACTAAATCAACAAAGCAGCTCATACCTTAAGAGCAGCTTCATCGTCACCAATGTGGAGGTACTCCAAGTAATGCAGAGCATATCTCTCAATAGGAGTAAGCTGACAGAATTTTATAAAAAAAATGTGAGAAAGGCAATTTTATTTCATTTCACATAGCTGAATTGAGTTCCCCAACAAAACTTTGAAGACTTCAAAACTACCTCTTCCATGACCGCATTCAACTCCTCCAGCAGGCCGGGTTCCTCTTTAGTTTGGATCTCTGACTCTGATGACGAACTGCCTCCCAACTCCTCCTCTTGGGGCTCTCCCTCCTCTGATTGGCCATCCAGATTTATACTGTGCAGAGCCTGGATGTAGGGTCTTGCTACTTTGGGAGAAATGGATTCAGAGGCTGATGGCTCCTGATGAAGCACCACAAACTCCTCCACCTTCACCCCTGAAGTTGCCTCTACTTCCAGCAGGTCTTGGATTGTTGACTACAGACACAGAATCAGGTCAGTTGTTTAACTTGAACGCTATTATTAACAATTGCTTCTAAATGGCATTTTGCATTAATTTCTTAACATCAGACCTTAAAACTTGAAGCTGAAGTTTTGTCTTACCTGTGTGAGGAAAGCCAAACTGTAGTCGGTACCCTGTGCAACTACTTCTCTTATAAGCTCCTTGGTCCCATTTTTTAACAGCTTCTCTTCAATCGAGTTGCCACTCTCCAACCTGACCGAAACAAAGCAAGAAATAAAAGCCGCCATTACAAAAACAACAGAGTCCTTAAATGCTGCATATTTCAGGTGGCCGGTGAGTAACTCTTTACTTCAGCAAATAGTAAAGCACCACAAACAGATGTTGGTGTACTTGAAAAATCACCTGTATATGTGAATGTCCTTGGAACGCCCCACTTTTTCACACCATTCTTGAGTGCGGGCGTCCATGCTTGGGTTGAGATCCGTATCGTAGAAAATGATTGTGTCTGCGTCAACAATGGTTCCAACTTCAGAGCAGCAGCAGTTGGTCAGGATGCTGCAGAACACCTGCTTGTTGGTATTAAACTTCCTCATATTTTCCTGTGGAAACACACACACAAACAACGAAGGTAACTGGCTGAGAAAAAGCTACCAGCAACACAACCTTTTCAATTGAAAGGTCAGAAATTTACATGGTTTTTTTATATAAAACATAACCTGTAGAGAGAAATCTGTAACTGATAATAAAACAAAAGAAATACATTTTCTCATCTCTGACGCCAATCCAAAAAGATATACATCACACTTAAGTGCTATAAAAAAAAAAAAACTAGTGGTGAAATAGACACATTCTTTTATTTAGTTGAATAATTTGAGATGTTTTACCTGCGTTTCTTCAAATGTGAGGCTTTCATCAATGCGAACATATTTGAGCTGCCTGTAATCCAGGAAGGCCTCCAAGATGTCCAGCATCTTAAACATCTGAGTAAAGATGAGGACACGTCGACTCTCTGACCTAAGCTTCTGCAGCAGAATGGCAAGAGCTTCCAGTTTACCTTTGCAAAGAAAAACAAATTAATTAATGCTCTTCTTAATTCAGTTGTCTAGTGCATGGTTAAATACGACTACACTCTCTAAGCAACTTTAAGACGGTTTTGTAATTCAAAAGCGACCCTGCGTGTTTAGACAGATGAGCAAAGAGACGTGTGAGCAGACTTACCCGAGTCCATCTGCATTAACTGCAAGTCAGGATGGCCCAAGAAATGTCTGGAGGCTAAACGGTGGATGTCTGCACTGTGAGACTCAGAGGCCTCCAGCAGCCGCTGCTGAAAGGATTTCTGCTGAAGCCTGTAGGGAACTGAAGGATCGGCCGCATACAGATGAGGAGGCGGAGCTACAGCTGCAGGCGCCACACATGTCAACCTACAAAATAACAAGCATGAAATAGTAATAATAATACTCTGGACTGAAAAAATAAAGAAGAAAAAAAAAAAAATCAATAAATGTAATCAGCAACAGACAAAAATTAGAAACAAGTTTTAGCAAAAGTGGAATTACCTCTTGATCAGGCTTCCGGCAGCTTCATGATGGTTCTCCACAGTGAGCAAAGCAGACTGCAGCAAAGACGTGGTGCCCACACAGGTCCTCTGAGCTCTAGAACAGCTTTCTCTGCCCACCCACCTCCAGCCCCCAGCGGTCAGGGCGGTGTGAGCAGGTTCTGGACTCAAAGTGCATGCCTGCAGCAGATCGGACCCATACAGCACTCTGCGGTTACAGCGCTGCTCATTTGCTTCAAAGAAGCGGCTCAAGCGCTCCTTCAGCTGCTGAGTCTTTTCCTCTGATGCCTCCTAAGGATTGTAGTGGGACATGATATAAAAGAATGTATTTTTAAAAAATTAAGGCCATTGTAAGAAATAGTTTTTGTTTCCTGGCAACAGCTTACTTACAAATAAGTGAGCTAATCTTATAAATAAACTAACTCAACATGTTAGGGGAAACTATTAAATACATTTTTGGTCTTTTGCAAGCAAACAGTATTATCTAGAGCCATGTTCCACTTCATGTACAAGTACAGACAAATATTTCCTGATGCAAAGAAGGAACAAATAATTGTGATTACATTAAACATGTTTCCAAACTGGCAGAAAAGAAACAGAAGCATTTATGCTGCTGTCAGTGTTTATTTCATTGAAACAAACTGAATTTCATTTTTAACAAAATCCACTTCCACAGTATGATTGCATCATTTATCTGGGCTTCAGCTCTTTTCTGTTATGTAGGAGATTACTTCAACATACTCACCAGTGAAGCACCATGACCTGCAGTCGTAAGCTTGGCTGGAGATGATGTTGCGTTTGTAGTAACACCCAATGCTAACGAAAGAAAGAAAATAACGTCATAATTTCACAGGAACACCAGTGTCACGCTTTCAGTATTAATAAACAAATAAATAAAAAGTTTGGGGAAAAGTGGCACTTTTTATTCCATGGGAATGTCAAAACACTCAGAAGAGAAAAATCACCTTGCTGAGCTGTTGAGAGGGCAGGATGAGGTGTTCCAGGTGTCGTGGCAGCGCTAGAGGCGGGAACGGTTTGAGGCAACGTTTGCATCACCATGGAGCCCTGGGGTCGTATAATGGGCTGCCCTGGAGCGGACACAATCTGCAGGATGTTGCCTAAAACAACCACAAACATGGAGGCAATTAAAACGTGCCCTTAAACCAACAGGAGAGAAAAACTTTCAGCTACATTTTTAGCCACAGCTAACTGAATACAAAACAGAAATATTGAAGCATCAGTTTAAAAGCATTAAGATAATTGTTAAGGCTAATTACTAAGATCTAAATGGATAATAAAACTTGTGTGGTAAAATAAAAAAAAGAAAACATACAATAAATGGAAATGGTAAACACAGACTTTTAAAAAGAGAAAGCAAAGAAAATGATGGAAAGATAAAATATGACAATGGGATGTACATTACCGAGTGTACCTTGGAGCTGCAAAGGCTGTCCAGTGGTGAGTTGGCGGAGCTGGCTGTGGGACAGAGTGAACTTGTTCCCCTGAAACTGCAGGGTGACTGGAGTCTCTGGCTGCGAGATGCGGTTCTGACTTCCTGCCATGTTGGCCAGCTGGGCAATTTTCACCACATCTCCACCTTCATTGGAAAGAAAAGAACAAACAGTAAAAAAAACCAGATAATAGTAATGATAATAAAAAAAAATTCACATCTACGGTTAGAAATATAAAACAATGTATTCAGTTAATTGCAAGGTGAAAAGGAGACAAGTCATGCAGAACCAAGGTGAATTAATCAGATGGAAAAAGCACATCTCCTCTCAACAACCAAGCAACTTGTAATAAAATAAAAGACATGGGGGGAGAAAGTCTGAAATATAACACACAAAACACTTTTTCAAGACAACACACATCTCAGCACAAACTACAGTAAAAGAAAAAATCTCACTCAACTACTGAATATGATGTATATGGATATTTTCACTACCAATTAAATGTTACCACATTTAAGTGTATAATTGTGTAGTTATAACAAGAATAAATAAAAAACCCTTAGAAGTTGTATTCTGAATAGTCAATAAAATCAGAAAAATCTATTTTGAATATATCTTAAAACCAGATAAAACCTCTCCTTTCCATACATGTCATTTTTATGCTGTGTTTTGCAAAACAAAAGAAAAAATAACAACCTCTGTGTGTTTTGTAAATTCTTCACCTTAGAGTTAAACAGAATCCGTCAGATAAATGTGTTACTGTCTGACATCAGATGCCAGGTTCCTACAGTTAGCTTAACTGGCAACATTTCTTTTTGGATTTTTTTTACATCAGATATTAAAGACATTCATTTCAAACAAAGATGAAAATCAAATTCTGTTCTCTCGGAAAATACACTCAGTAACCAGCAAAATAATCATGTCCGAATTCTGACTTGATGCCAACAGAAAAACTGAGCAATGTAGGCAGATAGAGGACACTTGGTCACTGCTGCAATATCTTTTGTACTTTAAGAGTATTTTAGGTCCAAATATTATATTTACATTACACAATGAACTTGCTTTTTACCTTAAATGTTTTCTGACCCATTCTGTGGTGAAATTATACTTTGACTCGGAAGCAAAAATAATTGAAAACCTGAAGATTATATTCACCGCAATCAAACAGTTATCACATGTACAAATACTGTGTGTCACTGAAAAAGTTGACAAATTAAAGCGTTGGATAATCTGCAGAGATGCTTACACATGCTTTGCTTTGACATTCAAAATTAGACAAAAGAAGAGCGGAAAAAATAAAGAGATAGCTTTGGGTCATTTCCTAATAGCTTGGTTGATGCAATACACAAAGATATATTAGTAAATAAACCGGGGTATAAAATATTAAAAAGGAAAGGAGAACATAAAAGGAATGAAGTGTTTCCTGGACTTTTCTACTTGAGTCAAATATTTTTGTTTCCTGTTATCGGGATGGAAAATGTTAATGGATGGGTTCACAATACAGCTGGACTCATACTGAGTAAGAACACAATGACAACACTGAACAGAAAACTGTATATAGGGAAAACAAACAAAAAACAACTTTTAAGACTTTCAGTTATTAAAAGCCATGTACTAATTTACTGACCATCTGTACTTAATTTTACAAGAGTGTAGATAATTTTTTAAGATAAAAAAAATTGTTTAGAGATTTGTTTAATTTTTGTCTTAAGTATATTTCTCTTTTTATATTCCAGGTCTGATCTCCATCTGGGGCAGCTTGACATTAGAAAATTATATGATGGTGATGTCATTGTTATATATTGCAATAATGACATCTGTTGCCATAAATCCTTTTTCTTCAGGGATCATCATTATCCATTATAACATTTTATTTGTGTCAGGTTTGGGCATCTACTCTTTCCAATCACTCCTTTGGAATGCTAATGACAATATATTATGTATTTCTGTATGTCTTGAATTTTGAGCTTTCTTTACACAAAACTTTGCTAAACATCCTCATAACCTTAATAATCCAACATAAAGGCATCGTAGAGGTTACAAATTTCAGAACTTCACCTCTAATTATGCCCAGTGTCATAAAATGTTCCCATTTTTCCCCCAGTCAGTGTTCTTTCTCAGTAGGAGTCCAAATGCAGAGATTCTTGTGCCTGTCATCAATTTAAGAAAAAATAAATAAAATCCTAAAACAATCTTGTAAAATCAAGTAGCATAGTGACACCAGGTGTGACATACAGCAAGAGGGTCGTATGCAGCGTACATGCAGGTGTGAAGATAAGAAACTGGGTATGCCAAGACAATGAGATGCTGCTGATATGGCTGCAGGTCTACAGAGACGCGTCTCTTCCATCGGCCTGCTGATGTACGACATCTGAGAGCAATTTCTGCAACAGCGGCGCTGCTGCCGCCATGCCTACACAGAGCCACATTCTCTGGACTGAACATATATCAGCAGTGCCTCAAGTAAAGGCCTTGGTGTACAGCAGCCAAAACGTTTGTGCTGGAGGTGGGGTGGGGGGAATGCAGAGATGATAGGGGAGGGCAGGCCACTTACTAGGCAACCGTGCCTGGGCCTGTGATGTAAGAACCAACCTCTGGGACAAAAGACTGGGCTGGATGGCATGGCTGGGGGCTAAACCTGGCCTTGGAACCTGGGTTACTCCAGCCTGGCTGATGGAAGTCATCGAGCCTACGACTGTTCCAGCTAAGGTCTGACCCAAGGCCAGCGGAGTAGCTCCCAAAACATGCTGCCCGTTGCCACTGTTCCCAGAGGAGGCAATGGAGGAAGATGCAGTGTTGTTGTTGCTGCTGCTGACAATAGGAGTAGCCTGGGGTCTCTGAGTAGCTGTTCCAATGGCTGCGAAATACAAGGCAGTGGGGTGTGGGAGTCCATGTTAGGGCTAACCCGATATTTAGTCAAATCATTGAGATCAAAGTGTTTTGTTCTTATCTATACATACAGCAGTGGTGGGCCAACACAGGAAGTAGTGCAAAAGATGTTTCTGACAGGAGGCGGAAAATATTTGCATATATTTATTGTATAGCATTATGATGCTGGGCACAATGGACACACTCTGTGCATATTCGTTTGTCCATCTGTTGAGTGGAGCAGTTTCAAAAACAAGTTTCCCAGTGGGACAATAAATTATATCCTATGTCATTATATTAAAATATATATGTATCTTTTTCTGTTTTAGGACATGCATGCAGATCAAATCTGTCAATTTTTCAGTTAGTTTTGGAAACTAAATAAATGGCATAAAAAGTTTGGAGGCATCAGGAAAAATATATATTTATGTTTATTGTCCACCCACCACTGCTGCAAGAAAGTTAAGGTTTAAACACAGTGAGGCTCTGTGAAAAGGACAGAAGCAGTTAATAATTTACCTGCAGCAGATAACTCTCTGGGCATCTTCATTTAATATACATCCAGACTGGTTGGGCCCAAGCGCTGAAGTTAAGGGGACTTGTACAAGAAAATGCTTTACATGTTGCCCGCAATTATTCCTAGGTAAGAAATCATTGTTTCGTTTTTTTATTTAAAGTTCATAAAATAGTGTCAACATAAACCGTTGACATACATAGCTTTTTTCCCCCTCAATTTTTTAGATGGTGCAGGCCAACATTGGTCTTGGCCACTCCCAAATTAGCTTTTGCTTGAACCTCAAGGACCCACTAATCTGAATTTAATCTTAATGAGGATGCAAGAGAATTATAGAGAATTATCTATAGCAGGAAGGACATGAACTGCTTATTCCTTCTACCAAAACCTTGCTTAAAAACTTTGAACTATCCTTTTAATAACTTATAATCCATACCAACCAACAGTAAGCCCTGATCTTTCAAACATGCAGCAAACTATGTAAATGTATACCATTGGGTACACATTCTAACGATCATGTATGACAATATCTGTACGATGGAAGTTTTAATCAAGACACAGTAATCAGAGTCATTTGAATTTAAAACAGCATGTCAATCATGCAGCATAACACTGCATAATGCACACATTACAAGCAGAGAAAGTTTTATTAGCAAATGGAGATAAAAGCAATGACCAAACAACCATAAGGAGTGAGATGTATTCCAATTAAAACATGTGCTGATAACCAGGGGTCCTCAAGTCGGTGGACTTTCTGTCATTTGACAAATGCTTTCCAAAAAACATTATCTTACCATGAGGTGTGGGAGTAGCTGTCGGGGCAGTAACAGGGGACTTGCCTCTAGCCTGGCCAGACTGGCTGATAGTGGAAACTAAGGTGCCTGTAGGTGGAGAGCTTGTCGGGGGGCGCTGACCAGCTGCATTCCCAATGGCAGCTAACCGACCTTCTGGCTTTGTACCATACTGCACTGGCTGGAACAACCTGAAAAGTGCAAACCAACAACTATATAGCAATAAGATGACCACCTTTTATGATACCAACATGTCAATGTAGAAAAGTTTAGCTCGGACCTCATGGGTTTTATAGGACATGGTTTGGGTCTCGGCGGTGGCTCAGGAGCGGAGTAGATTTCTTCTATGAGCTGCTGAGTGACCTTTAGCTTAGGTACCGCTTCCTCTGTTTGGTAACGAGTCAGTGTGTTCTCGTTGTTGATCAGATTGAACAAGGACAGGTTTGCAGTCTAGGATGACAGTGACAAGGCAGATTGAGACGTGAGAGGTCCACATGTTGAACTGATTAAAAATGATTTTTACAGAGTAAAACTCAACCATTAGAAAGAGAAAGGGAAAGAGAAAATAGAAAACAACAAAACAAAGGATTAATTAAGCCTAATGTGTTTACACTGAATGAGACATTTTTACAGTTTGATAATAAATAACTTTTATAATTATCAAAGAAGCACTTTTTGAGGATCAAAAGTGACACCAGGGCATACTTGGCTCGAGTCTTTCTCAATAGCTCCAAGAACCAGTGATGGCACATTGTACTGAAGAGGAGTGGAGAAGTAGGAGCTGCTGCTTTCTCTGGGCACCACCAACTCGGGGTGGTTACACACTCGCTGCAACTGCATCAAAACTTGAAGCACACTGACAAAATGGCCCGACTTCAGTGCCTCTTGCGTCCTGGAAGAATACACAAAACAAGACTAGAAAAAAAACTCTCTCCAGAAATCAAAATTCACGACACGCAGAGCTGAATATTTTCAATCATTAAGGGAAGGGAATTATGTACTTTCCTGACACAATGTGCCAGTTCTACTATGTGTTTGCTAACTGGAGCTGCCACTATTCTGCAGGAGCTGACAGTCAGATATCTCACCCAGGCTGTGTAAGGATGTCCTCGTAGAGAGTCTTTTGTCTATTTGAGAGACGGCACTTCAGGATGTGCTCGTACTTCTTGGGAAGCTGTTTCTCAACATCCCTTTTAGAGCGCCTCAAGATGAACGGCTGGATCATCTGCAGAGTAACACAAGAAAGATTGTCATTAGTAATATGTACTTATGGTATATAGATCAAAATCCCATTTGACAGTTTTACAATCCGAAGAATATGCAGGGACAGCACACACCCTATGCAGACGGATAACCAATTTGTGGCAGTAGTCCTGATTCTCGTCTGAGTCAGCTTTGATAGGAATGTCCGAGTACGGCCTGGTAATTCCTGGCAACAGGAAGTGGATCATGGTCCAAAACTCCTTCAGCGTATTTTGAAGTGGAGTGTGAATAAGAAGGATCCTTTGCTCACTGGGAAAGTCACAGAAATATGTCAGTGATATTATGTGAAAATATCCTGCGGATATAATTGAACAAAGACAATTTGTACACATCTAGTACCTTCTGAGAGCAAAGATGGTTTCCCAGTGCTTTTCTGTCATGTTTTTGATGAGTTGCACCTCGTCTAGAACCAGATGTCTCCATCTTTTCTTCAGAAAATATCTCTGGTCTTTCATCAGCAGCTTGTATGACGTCACACACACGTGAAAGCTGTTGGAGTCTTCCCATAACTGCAATTAATCAAATGACATGTTACTATATGAACCGCCACTGGTGAAGGTGAGATTTTTTTTTTTAAATAATGAACAATGTCAACTATGAGTGTATGAAATACAAAAAGTCTCACCATTCGTTTGTATCTGCACTCCCTTCTGTTACCCAGGTAGAGGAGAATCTTAAGACCAGGACACCAGCGCTTGAACTCCAGCTCCCAACTCAACAACTTGCAAGTTCTCACTACAATTAGATGGGGTCCCCAAATGCCTGTGGAGAAAAGTAGTGTTTAAAATGCCAAATAACAAAGAAGAACTACAGCAAATTCAAACTGAACTTTGAAGTGCCACGTACCCTCTTGACCAGCTAGTTGGGCCAAGTAAGCCACCGTCTGCACAGTCTTGCCAAGGCCCGTCTCATCAGCCAAGATGCCATTGAGTCGTTTCTTATGAAGGTTTACCAGCCAGTCCACTCCAATCTGCTGATATTCTCTCAACAACCCATGCAACAGAACAGGCGCTGGACTGCGGGTCTAGTGAGATGGAATAGTAACATCAGTTTAAAATAATAGAAACTCGTTTTTCTTTTTATTTTGAGTGAAGAATTTCCTTTTTCTTACAGACGAAGTGATTCTGAGGCTGCCCTTGGGCAGGAGGAGCTCCGTAGCAGCTGCCACTTCAGCGATGTCTCTACCAGCCTTCCCATTTGAGTTAGACGTAGATTTATCTGCACTGCGTTGTTGGTCCATGCTGAGCAGAGAGTCGATTACCACTGCTTCCGGTGGACTGCTTGGAACACATTCCATTTCTGTAAAAAGAATGGATACAGAATGGTAAAAATGGACACCATCCAGCAGTAAGGATGGAAGAAAATGACTGAAAACCCCAATTTAAATACAAAAAAAGGCACCTTCAGTCTCCTCCACATCATCCTCATCGGAGCAAGAACTAGGCTGAGGCCACTCAAAGTCATCAGCATAGGCACCGGCATACTGTTTCTTTAAAGCATCCAAAGACATCTCAGCTTTAAAAACAAAAAAGAAAGAATAAAATTAACAAACAATAACAACTGACTAACATATGTTTGGCATGAAAAATATTAAAGTGCATAATACAGTGTAAGTGTTGTTTACTTTTTATCATTAGCATGTAGGCTATTACCTTAGCTTTAGACCAATAGGGAGTGTAGGCATTAAAATGTTACTTAATAGGTCTGCTACCTTCAGCCTAACTGGACTACAGCACAAACAAGAATCGCTTATATATCGCTTATATACTGTTAAATATATTATTATATTAAGTAATATTACTGTTAGCCTGGAATAAAAAAAAGAACTTGAATAGACAAAAACAGGAGGGAGGGGGGAAAAAAAGCAGGAAGTTGTGTTTCTAGGAGAAATCTAAATTCTGAGACACCCTTTGAGAAAGAGAGGAATCTGATAAATACACCTGAAACACCTGTGTGGTTCAGACACATTGATACCACTGATAAAACAAAAATATTAATAACAAAAATAATTTAATATTAATGTGGTAATGATGGATTATTAAAGCAAATGTGTAGCAAGTCTAAAATCTGAAAAATGATTTAAAGCTTTGCTTATGTTTAATTCAGATTTAAATAAGGATTTTTTTTTAAAGTCATGTTTATTTGACGATTAGTGATGAGATTTTATAGAACTCATATTTAAAGCGAAAATAAAATTATTAGTATTTATAACAAGGAAAAATACATTAGTAAATGGGATTACATAGACGTAAAATTTCTTTTGGAAAGATTTGTCGAAAATGTTTTCATTATTTTGTAAACCTGCTAATTAGAAAACATAAATAGCAACAGACAAAAGTTTGGTCTTCAACTTATAAGTTTAATATAGGGGAATATAAAACATAGATGTTCTACATGTTAATCCCGATTCTGCCAAAAATGCTTAAAATATTATCCTTAATATTTAATGTGGAACGATGGGTCTACATCTGTCTAACTTTACAATTGACTGCAATTTTAGGAAAAATAAAAACATATCGACTCAAACAGCACATCAAAAAATATTTAATGAGATATTAAAATCACGTACCATCTTTTGCAAGGTTGATCAATTCTGCTTTGTGGTCTGTTTCTCCTTCCATGACTTCCTGTTCCTCTATGGTGTTCTCTTCATCAGTGGCTAAAAGAAACCCAATTGTGAATTATTTATGGTTATTCTGCTTTTATTTTATTTTATTTTCTAGATAACACTGAAAACTAACCCTCTTCATCCACCAATAAAAAACTCGATTTTCTCTTTCTACCAGTGCTGGCCCCCTCCTACAAAATGGAAAAGGAAACCATGAATTCATACAGATTTTCTTATATCACAAAGTATATCTAAGATTAGACCTGCAATGATGTAAACGTCAAGACAGCACCTACCGTTTTATCGACTTTTTCTGCTGTTGATTGACCAGGAGAAAAGGAGAAACCCAGCGAATATATTAAATAAAGTACACAACAAAACTATGAAATTATTTTACTATCCATGTTTAAGTGGCTTGTACCTGTTGCTTTTTGTGGGCCAAGTGCTTTAAGCCTCTTCTCATTAATTTGAAACTGCAGTTTAATTTCCACAACCTTAAAAAGAAAAATCTTTTATTTAAACTGGTATCAAAAGTATTCACAAATAAGAGCAATACATAAGTAAACAAACATCTACCTGCTCAATGTTTGACCAGAAGAACTCCACCTCTCGGGCAATCGTACTGGCAATATGACGAAGATGAACTTCCCTTTGTTTCTGTGATCTTTCTTCATTTTTCTTCTGTTCTTGATGGTAACGAGCACATGTACGAACAAGCTAGAACAGAGCCACCAAAGACAAGTTCAAAGAGGAATTTCCTGTAGTTGAATCTGTCATTTATAGTGTAAATTCGTAGTTTCACATTTTACTCGGTATCAAACCTTCTTTGCAGCGGCTTCCTTCCACCTTCTCTCCTGAGCAAAGTCCGCTGCCATCCACTGCATCTCCTCCAGGAGGTAATCCCAGTGGGACTTTGGACGTGAAGCTTCCATAAGCTTAGGAAGCCTGCTGGCTGACCACTGACCCTCCTTCCTTAGCTCGGAAACGCGCTGGTGTACCTGACTCTCCTGAAATACAAAAAGCGCAGATTAAAAGACAAGATTAGAACCGTTTCATCCAGTCCCAAAAATGACAGGAGGATAACTGCTAAACAGCTGTTTCATTTGTTTCGAGAAAGAATGGAAATAGAAGTTTTCCAACACACCGTCCTGCTTTACAATTACTTACTCAATATTCTTAAAAATATAAAAAACATTCTTCCAGTAAGACTGCTTAAAAAAAGGTTATAATAAAACTAGAGTTTCAAACAATATGAAAGCCTTTCTGTAACTCACCAGTTTGGCCTGCTCAACCTGCCTATCCTGGGAACCTTCTTGTGGGGTCTGTGCGGTCGTGTTTTGACTGAAGCTGCCTATTTTGACAGAAGAAATTCCGTTGGTTCCCGTCAGTTTAGACGGGGTTCCTGAGTTGATGTTAGAGCCGAGAGGACGAAGAGAACCTGCTGTGTGTGGAGCTGGATTCGAATTGGCAGCAGACACGGCAGCGGGAACCACGGATGTTATTGATACCGAGTTAGTCATAATCCTCTGAGCAGGCTGGTTCGGATCGGTACCGGGACGAGCAAGTGCCACCGTCTATGGAAATGAGAATATGAAAATGTTCAAATATTATTATCTAGAAAAACTTGCTGAAAGTAATCCTTTGGTCTTATTTCAACTTTATTTATTGTCAAACAAAATGTAAGTAAATAAAGTAAATTATGACACAAATGTAAACCATGCAAGGTTTGATGTTTGTTAATCGATCCGGAATCATCCACATCAGATCTTATCCTCCACACATACTGACCGCTTGTCCTGGTTGCAGATTTGTCTGGGATTGTTGTTGCTGGGCCTGCAGCTGAATATGGACACCTGGTTGCATCTGCTGCAGCTGGGACTGAAGCTGTGTGTGGGGGTTCATGGCAGCCAGCACAGGGCCGCCCGCCTGCACGTGGACTTGCACACCAGGATGAGTCGAATTCTCCACTAACTGAGCCAGGGGTATGCTTGCCATCGGTAGGGCGCCTTGCGGCAGCCTGCTGGGTAGCTGAGGAGGAGGGGTGTGCAGGCTGGCTGCGTTCTGGACGGGTGGTCCTTTGGATGGGTCGTACTGCTGCTGGTTCTGCTTCTGTCCTGCGAGCTGGACTGCTTGAGGAGTAGGTGGCATACCGCCTGGATACATGGCAACCAAAGTATATAACAAAAGAGTAGTAAAGAGAGCAAAACAAAGAAAAAACGTTTAAAATAAGCCAAAAAGGAAATGTTCACATTTTAGTTTTTCGCATTTTGTTTTTTCCTAAAAGCAAAATAAATAAATAAATAACAAAATAAAGTTTTTAAATAGTTTTCCCTTTAGAATTATTTGAGAGACCCTTAAATCAAAGTTAAATAATTTGAATCTAGTGACACCTGGTGCAATTACACTTTTACCTTTTAAACGGCTGTGTGCACTTTAGAATTCAGAGCTCTTTAAACCTCTGCTTAATGAACTAAACGTATTCATTAACAGTAGAGTAACTACTGCCTGATGATCAGAGCAGAACTCATGAAACTCATACAGCAAAATGATTACAGAAGAATGAAACCAATATGAAAATCTACATGTCTCTCAAATGAAATACTACTTTGATTAATGCAAAACCAAAACACTGCATTTCAAATGCGGAGAGAATGTGGTTAAGAAACAGAAATAAAACTGTACATGCAATAAGAGGTTTTTCGAGACAAAACAAACTTGAAAATAAATATGAAAAGAACTTCTAAAACATAAAGACAGCAAAAGGAGAGGGGAAATAAAATAAGGAGAGCAGACACTCACAAGGACAGCATATGTTTAGCATGCATGAAGCGATGTAAGTGCAGAAACCAAGGCATCTGAATGCCTCACACAAAGACGAAGCACAAAGGTGAGCAAAAAGGACACACATGGGGTTTTGCAGACAGCAGGCCTGAGCAGAGCTGTGCACACTAAAGCAGCACCTGCCTTACCTCCCTGCACGTCACATCACCTTGCCTAGACGCCATCAACACCTGGCCCTGACACACCCACATCACCACAATCGCAAAAACCTGCGCCGTGAACAAAACTCCTCCGAAATGATTCCCCTCTTACTTAGGCTGAGGGGAAAGAAGCCAAGTCAGAACAAAATGTCATGAGGATAATAAGGAAGGAAACCAACAAAAGACTAAGATGAGATAAAGACACTCCTGAAGGCTGATGAAAGATGATTCGGAATCCGGCACAGAGATGGACAATGGGAGACGGGTTTGTGACGACATGGCAATGGGAAACCAAAAAGTGTCGGGTGGATTCTTACAATGGGGAAAAACTCGCGAAATCCCATTGCAAAGTGATAAAAAAGTAAAAAAAAAAAAAGAAATCCCACAAGGTTGCCATTTTCTGTGATCCACCTCCAAATTAGATGGAAATCCATCAGCATGGGAAGGTCTGTCCAAACAAAAATGACAAACAGGAACAAACTTCGGAAAAGAAGAGATGATTTACGATCAGGTGATCAACAAGGAAACCCAAAGAAACAAGGGAAAAAAAATCTTAAGACATGGCATCTTCCCACTGAGTGGCTACTCTTCTTCAGAAATGGATTGTCTTCTTCCCCATTTATTCCTGACAGAGACAGCTGGTGCTGGTACAGCTAAGCCAGAACTTCCTGTAGACTGCTGAGAAATCCAGCAGATGGATGAAGATCAATTTGATGATGCTTCCTGGAGTTTGGTTTGTTGAAGATAAATGTTGGGATTCACTTTTTTTAAGTCTGAGGAAGGGCTTAGGTCCAGCAGCATCGAACAGAACACACAACGGCCTGGTGGTGGCATTCCTACCTTGCGCGGTCGGCATTAGCTGCTGAAGTGGAACGCCAGGTGATCCTAAAGGAGCTACACCAGGATGTTGGAAAATCAGCCCATGGCGACCAACGTCAATCCGGGGCCTCTTAGCCTGATCTGGGATTTAAAACACACAATACCCTCATAACGCAAAAAAGGCACTCGGCACAGAGCAGTGACCTTCCGAAGACCTTACAGGTCACCTCTCCTTCCTCCGTTTAAGCCTTCAACACAGAAGCGCTAGTAGAAGATGCCAAATATCTAAAAGCAGAAGCAATTAGAAGGAGAAAAGAAAACAAACAAAAACAAAGCAAACGGGGGTGGGGGGAAACAAAGCAACATCAGAAAGACAAGACCCTTCAACTCTTGCCCTACCTGTTTGCACCATAGCCTGTTGCCTCTTAAAGGCATCCATGTCTCCAGGGTTTGAAATGGCGCTTGACGCTCCCCCTTGATGTACCTGAAAAATAACATCTTCAGCAATTAGGTTGTTTATATCTGATGTATGTGAATTTTAACAAAGTTGTAGAAAAACTATGCAACTAGTTTTTAAAATAAATATTTCCTGTATCACCTGAAACTGCTGCTGGGTAGAGAAAGCAGCAGAAACATTGGGAGGGAGCTGTGTTGCTATAGCAACCGGTGTCACTGCTTGACCATCCTTTCCTGTAACAACCTTCACCTTAAGAAGGAAAAGCAGTGAAAAATGTGTTTTGGGAACCTGTTCTTTGAAATCCAAAGGAAAGTAAAAGATTTATAAGACTACAAATATTCCAGATGTTTATCTGACTTTTAATAAACTACAATGGGGAAAAACTCGCAAAACCCCCTTGGAAAGTGAAAATTAATAAAAAATCCCACAGGGTTGCCACTTTCTGTGATATTCATGTACTTTCTCTCTGAGAAAGTACATGAACATAGATGATGTTGGCTACTGTGTTTGCACACCAAAATGGTGGGATTTCTTAGATTAACAAAAACAAACAATTTCCCTCAGTATTTGAATTGCTGATCACAGAGGGGGGTAAAGACAAATTGGCTTATTCTGCTCACTGGCCACCTGACTGGTGAATCTCTGTTGAACGCAATCTAAAATTATAAACAACACATTATGGTACCTCGTCATTAATAACCTCCGACTGTTCTTCTTCGTCATCCTCGTCATCAAGATCCAAATCGTTCTGTCTCAGGTAAGTATTTAAGGGGTGACAATGTTTCTTCTTAAAGGCGTGATAGTCCATGATATTCCCTGAAGATGCTGCAGAAAGAACAGTTCAACCATGTACTCTTTAAACACTTCCTTCAGGCTCTCCATCTTCTTGGTGTGGTGCTCCAAGCACTGCTTCCTCAGCTGGGCGATCTCAGGAGTAGCAGGAGCAATCTCCTCTAGCTTCTTGGGAGCCTGCTTCTTAATGGAAGCAGCGGTCATACTGGTGGGCGTGAGAGGATTGCTGCTGATCCCAGGCGGTGGACTCGTGAGGGAAGGACTAGAGGGTGGAATGGAGGAAGGTATGCTGAACGTCGCTGTAGCTGGGGTTCCCACTCCGGTAACCAGACCTTGTGCAGTCTTCTCGAAGACGATGGGGCGCCCCAGCTGCCCTTGGATGATGTTGCTAATCTGTGGCGGTAGACTGGAAGTGGTGATGTGTCCAGGGCTGCCCAAAGTGGGGAGTGTTGTACCGGCGGCAACGGGACTTTGAGAGCCAAGGTGGTGGATGGTGCCACCGGTCTGAGAATGAGTCTGAGAGAGCCTCCGTTCCCTCACTGAGCCTGGAGCTCCTGTAGAGGCAAGTTGGACCTGGCTGGGTGGGGGGGCCAGCTGGGCAAGTGTCGTCCCGTCCTGATAAACAAAGTGGCTTCCTCCCGACTGGCTGCCTAAACTGATCTGTCGCACTATCATGCTAGCTTCAACAAACCGTGTGGGGCTTTGTCCACGGACTCCCAATGCCGTAGGAGGGGCCACTGGCCTTGTGACACCTTGTAAAGAGACGGGGCTATGCTGTGTAGGACTTTGGGGCTGAATGGGCTGGGGCACAGGTGAGGTGACCTGAATGTAGGAAGATGGAGCATGCTCAAACCTCCACTGAGATGCACTGTGCTGGAAGCCAGGCGATGCTGGATTCTGGATGGGGAGTGGAGTTAGAGTGATCTGCTGATTAGCAGCCAGTCCCACGTTTTGCAATGTGATGTTCACGTTCTGTCCTGTGACTGGGCTCCGGCTCATGATGAGCTGATAATTGGGTGACTGAGGGGCTGAAGGGCTGGCAGCAGAGGAAAAGGTGGTCACAGGAGACTGAGGGTGGCTAACTGTAGCTTGTTGTTGTGTAGCTGCCATAGACGGCTGCTGTGCTGCTCCTCGGCTTCTGACCCAGAGACAGACTTGGATTTTTGGAGTTGTCGTTGAATATTCTGTGATCCACTTCCATGGTGCATTGCGTGACACTGTTGCTATGCGTGAACACAATCTATGGAAAAGCGACAACAAAAATTATTTTCACCGAAGGAACTGAAAACAAGGATCCCCAGAAGTCTTTTTCTGGTTTGCCAACCAAGTATTGACTTGTTTCAGAGTCTACACAATTAGAATTAAACAGACTTCTTAATTTGGCAAAATTAAACACAATAAGTTACAATTTAATTGTCCAATATATGATTTGCTTGGAAGTAATACTAGCGTTTGAGACTAATTTAGTGGCAGACACTCTACAGAGTAAGAAAAATGTCAGTTAAAGTCAATATTCTAATCTTCACTTTTATCAATACAGTACTGCAAATGCATTTTTTCTAATATCTTAATGTATCCTCACTCACCAGAAATTATTTTTTAATTAGTTCCAGTTACTGAATTTTCAATTACTGTATGCAGAGCGTTGTCATCTCAAGAACCTATTCTCGAGTGCTATTAAAATCAAATGTATGAATGGCTTTTCAACAAAATAAGCAAATATATAAACTTTAATCTTTTGATTTAAACATGTCTGCCACATTAACCCATGAACAAGATCACATTTAAAGTACCTACCATCATCACTACTACAGTAGTGATGATAAAGTTTTCCTTTTTTTCTTTGCTCAATTATTTTTTCCTTCTCAAATATTTTTGCCTTACTTTAAGGTATTCTTCACAATGTCAGGCAATATATATTACTGCAACATGTATAAAAACAGAAAATATGTACATTTCTTGTGATAAGAGATAGGACTGCGAGACAAATTATGCCAAAATTATAAATGAATAAAAATGCTACAGATATACATGAGCTTGGAATAATTTGAAAAACCTTTTAATGATCTTTGAAATTAACAGACAAATCTTTGGAAAATTTTACTAATGTATATAATATCATTGACTCATGTGACTCAATTATACCTCCAAGTGCTAAAAGCAACTCTTAACGCTGAAGGAATAATCCTTTTAAGAAATTAAGTGTCCTAGTGAAAGGGGGTTACAGAGAATATTCATGACCAAGTTGCAGTCAAGAAGTGGCCGCCAAAAACCATACATAATAATAAACACAAAAATAAGGACATTAATCAAGATGTGATACAAATTATACAAATATAAAGTGTATCTCTTTAGGTTTTCGAAAACATTTATAATGTAATTGTCTAACAAGAATATTAGTATTATATGTTTGAGTTATAACCCATTTTGACACGTTTGCACAGCGAAAGAACGGTAGAAAACAACAGCATCATATTATTCAAATACGGGGAAAAAGACATGCAAACAAAGACAATGCACATTAACGATAATACCGATAATGATTTGACTATATTTGTACATTGGGTTTAATTACTGTTATGAGATATACGCCTTCAATACCATTTTTTATAAAAATACAAAATAAAAGATGGCACAATTAGCAGGCAAGTTTTATTATAGCTGGGAAAACGGACAACTTAAGTCATGAAATATTTTTTGATTGCTTTATACACCCGTAACGCAGACATCACTATTTGCTCTGGGGCGTATCGCTATCTTGCAGCGCTAAAATAAGAGATACAACAGTCAAATACTATCTAAAATGAAACTGCATACAAAAATATTTTAGTTAGGAATTAGTTAAGTACTTAAATTAAAATACAACTAGCTGCTATAGTTTGATATTTACATTAACATAAGCTGTCATTCAGCATTTAAAACGACTGTTTCTACGGAACGCGTGCTAGCGGTTAGCTTGTTTTCATTAGCAGGCCAGAAGCCGTTGAACACATAAATCATTTAAACTCTGCTACTTACACCGTGTGGGCCTTCCGTGTTAGTTTCATGAGGTCTAAGTCATGTTTGCCGAAGGTCAAAGTCTTAAATGAGAACTATTCAAAGAAATATTCCCAAATGCTCACGCTAGCCGCTTTCTAATGTTTTGAAGCTAGGATAATTTCATTCAGCAATATGGCGGCGGTGGCGACCTTCTGTGACCCGGATGTGATAACGTCCTGACGTCAACGAAAATAAGTAGCAAAAATTATCACTATTTCTTCAGTTTGAGAGGTTATGGTTAACTTTTAAATCTGTCAGGATTTAAGGAGATGCTACTTTAACCGAAATTAAGATGTTTGTTTAAAAGAATACAAAAAGCGCAAAAAGATTAAGAAGAAATGGCCTTTATTATCATAGATAATAAATGACTTATTTTCATCACAGTGTTGCAACAAATTTTTTGCAAATTTATGAAACACTCTTGAAAATAGAAAAGGTAATTGGATTAATTCTACCACTCCTCTGCTAAAATATCTTCACAAAATACTAAATAGTTGAAGTCTTATGTCCTTTAAAAGACAAAAACTATTTTAATAACCAGTCAAAATTTGTATTCATCCAAACAAACATCACAAAGCAACATCAGCAAACATAAAATAATGTGCACACAAACAGGAGCAATTTTACATGCAAAAATGACGTAAATGACTGCGTCGCTACCTGAGTAAACAGGAGATTTGTTCTGTTCCAACAAAACTCATTTTAAAAGATGTGTAGTGCATTTTAGAATACAATTCAAAAATTAGTCTAAGGACTGACAGTCATAAAACAAAGCACTTTTTAGTTTCAGTTACATTCATTTTGCCCACTATATACATATAGGCACATTTCCTAACATTGCTACACACTCGCAATATTTGGTCATTTCATCCAAAAATATACACCCACTCACGTGGATGTTAAGAAAGATTTCAGAAAAGGCCCACTCTAAAGAACACATTCCTCATCTGATCTACAAAAGCAGAAGCACAATAAAAATAACAAATAGCCCAAAATCATTCACACAATATACTGTATGTTTAGGAACAAAAAAGCTGAAAAATTCGCTCTTTTGGTGTGATGTTGCAGTTAGATGGGATGGTAGGATAACAGATACTCTTGTGGTCGCTTCTCCGACATGGGATCAAAGTCCTTCTGTGTTGAATGAAGTTGAGGGGAGATGGATACAATTATGTCTGCAAAGCTGAAAGGCGTCGCTCAATGCACTTCTTACCTGAAAAGATGTAAAACAAACCATGATCACATGTGAAATGCACTCATCTCCAGTCTAATTTAGCAAAGTGATAAATATTGCTTTGTTGGTGTCTACACACATTTTTCAATGCTGTCAATGTCCTTTTGCTCTGTGAGGATTCGGGATAGACCCTCCATCAGCAGAAGAGCTTTATTGTAACGCTGCACCGACGCTGTACCGTGGTGGAACATCTCATCCAAAGCAGCAGATTGAATCTGAATATTGTAAATACACAAACATTTTAAGGACTGCCATAAGCATCCCTTGATGATGTAGAAATGATAGAATCTGATGTGATATAAGCTTTGGCACTATAAGATGAGCTCACCATATGCACAGTGTGGCCATAGATGAGCTTTTCTGCTGTGAGGCTAGTGAAGCGGTCCATGAGCTTCTGTTTGTCAAGCAAGAAGGTCTGAAGCCGATCGTTCAGGGAGCGACAATAGGTCACACAGTTCTTGTACATGCTGTTGAGCTTTCTGATCACTGAAAAATAGAAAAAGAAAGTTTTTTTTCAATGTTGACACCTTATGCATTGTTTAAAAACATAAAATCAAATGTGTTTGAGCAATTGGTGTGTAAAATATAAAAGTACAAAATACAACCAGAGATAGTCTATATGTATGCATAATTTATTGTTACATGCTACAGGTGTAACATTAACAAAGTTTAAAACCAAATTTGCTGAAAATCTGAAATATTCTGTTTTAGACAATTCTGTCTGCTTTTCCCTTACTTCATCTTCTGAATAAGATGAAGTAAGGGAAAAGCAACCCAAACACTCAGATTCTTCCTGATGGCCTTAATCAATCACACTCAAGTTGAAATTTCTATTCCATGTCAATAATCTCACCTTGTTTGACTGACAAAGAGGTCTGGAGTTGGCCTTGTTTTATGTTTTCCTTTGCAGTATGCAGTGCAGAGGACAGAAACTCTTCAGCTTTCATGTACAAGATCAACTGCTCTGCATAGCTGGAAGCAGACAAGAAATACTTTGTAAAGAGACGGCTTACAAGCATAAAACCCCTGCACATGCTGAGAGAACATAATTTTTTAAGCAAGTCGATGTCTGACACTTATCTCATGTTTTAATGAAACAAAACGTGAAGCTATATGCTAATGTTGTATCTCTGCTGAGATACGGCAATGACGTCACACCTGAAGCTGACGTGTCTTAGCTGCAATTACAACTTGAAATTTGGAAAATCTAACTTCCAAGTCTAAGCAGAACATGCCACGAGTTTTAAGCAACTCATCATATTACCAAGATGTTTGCCTACAAATCTGGTTTTGAAACTTTACTGTTTGCAGATGGAATCAATAAAATCTAGATTGAAATGATCCATTTATGTGTGGCTTTATGTCACAGAAAACCACAAATAAATGTGGTTTTATGCAATAAAACTTAAAAATCCAAAACTTCTGAATACCATCTTCCATCTTAATTTTTGTTGAACGGTTTCCCGTAACCTACTTAAAAGATGACTGACCCATCATTCTGACTTTGTACAAGCAGGGAATGGCATCATACAACTCAGGCAGTGACTCACATTTATGAATTTGACATGCTTCTTACCTCCACTCTCTGCTCAGAAGACTGATCTGATCTGTCACAATGCTCTGCTCTAAAAAGGAAATATCAGGACTGCCAAAGTCCTCCGGCGCTGGGCCTGTTGAGGAAGCCAACTCCATAACACAGCTGACAAAAGCCAAAGTGAAGCGTAAATCACTCAGAGCGTCTGTATGAACCTGCTGAGAAAAGACAGCTGGTATGAAATTCCACGAATAACAAAAATCTCAGATGTAGAATTTGTCATTTTTGTAGACAGAATTTATTCATCTTTACCTCCATCAGTGTGTCTTCAGGCAGCTCTGGAGGGTGGAAAATCAGACCGCTCTCTGGGATGGCATCCATTGCTTCAGTCTCACTTTTTCGTCGGCTTCCCCGCTGGAGAGGGCAGGCGTTCAGTGTCCAACCGGAATTAAAGTAGGTGGGAGAGCCTGCAAGTTAGGCAAAATGCACGTTTCAACAGTGTCACTGCCATGAACATGGCGGGCAAGAAATCTGAAATACATATTGACAGTTGCAACACATTACAACACCTGCTTCATTTACACACTCCCCAAAGGAAAACTCAAAATAAATACAGTTATTCAAGTTATTACGGAGGTAAAGAAAAAATAAAGCCCCTACATGAGAGCAGGTTTCCCTGTGGTGGAGAACCCATGGCAAAAACTGCAGGAGGCGGGCTGTCTGAAAACTGAAAAACTTTATAACATCCAGTAGGTGGAGCTGTAGAGGAAAAAAAAAAAGAATGACAGAAACCCTTACGAAGGAAACCAGTAAAGTGAGCAGACAATAACTTAGTTAATTTGATTAGAAGTACATAAACTGGTAATACTTGTGATACTGTGACATTTTACCTGTTGTATCAGTGCTGTTCTCCCAGCTGAAGCCTGGATCGCATCCTTCTTCAAACAGATTAGCTCCAAAGGCCGCTTTCAGCAGCATGTCGGAAAGCCTGCCGGTGCTGAGGGATCTGAATGTTGGAAGCAGACAGACACATTGGAGTGCAACACACCAGACAACGTGTTTACAGATAAAAGACAGACTTCCTTCACATATCAACCATTACAAATGGGTATTTAATTTGGCATCACGCTAACATTATCATTGAAAATGTTAGATTTTTTTTTTTTATTAAAAAAAAGATACCTTTTGAAGGGACCCTTTTTATTGTTCGGCTTCCTGCCGATATTGTTCTGGAAAGCAGGAGATTGATCGAGGCATTGCAGGTTTGACACTGTCCTGGTTCGGTTTGGCTTTCTGGGTTGAACATGCTGTTAGAAAAAAAACAAAAAACATCCTAAGTTTTAAAACAAGCCAGATTTTAGACTATGAACTAGATATAAACAAAGAACTTTCAATAATCAACTGGATGCCTATTGATGCACTTGTTTTTGTTTTTAATAAACATGAGGTAGATGTTAGATACATAGGTTTGGTTGCATAAATTGGGATACACTTGTAAGTTCTTAATTTTCTGCTTTATTCAAAGCAACTGCCGCTATCGAAGCAGCCGCATATCCTTTCCTCCCCCATTTTATGCGTTATAATCGCTAAAAAAACATTTAGAATGGACATTTGAGACCTAAAACAACTGCAAGGGAATCCTGATAAGTACATCTCAAGAAACACATCACAGCTGACCTTGTGGCTTGGAGTGACCTCTGCATGGGGAGAACCAGTCAGCAGTGCAGTTCTTGTGCTGAGCGGGAAAACGTGTTCAGAGGTCTTTGGGGTCATCCCAGCTGAAGCAGAGAGTATCACATAACTCATCATTATCATTCTGTTTATCGGATGACGAGTGTTTTTCTTCATATACCTCAGACATGACGAGCTGAAAGGCAAGTGCTGCGAGAATTGAATGCGTCAGACTGAACACATGGAGAAGGGAAGATTTTATCACTAAATAAACCTAAAAGTCCACTTAGCGTCATAAATTAGATCTGTCTCAGTGTGTCAGACAAATTTGTTACCGCCCAGAATGTGCGAACAAAGTTTTCATTTCTGATAGAGATGATCCTCAACACATCTAAAAAAATTCCTTTTAAATTATGGAAATTAATCAGTTATTGCGTCATTGTCTTTGCAACTAATCAGGTATGGTTACCCTTCCAACTACACAAATAATCTGACAACCAGTTGCTGCATTTTTTTTTTTTACATTCGTCCAAAAAAACAAAAACCCCAAAAAACAACAGCAAGAACAGCAAGATAAATCTTTCTTATTCAGAATTTATATATAAAAACAAATAAAAAATACACAACTGTTTGGCTACCTGGTGGGGAAGACTGTTCTGGTTGCGCTCCTCCTTTTACCAGTTTTGGGAAGTTGGTGACAACAACTGGACACGAAGCTCGACGCCGTCCACACTGCAGCGGGGTTACATTGACTGGCTGCTGATTCTGTGCCATACGCTGGTAGTTGTGAATTTGAGTTGGGACGGGAATCGGTACAGATGGGCTGCATTTGCGGCCATTTAATGCAGCTGGATTGCTGTGTGTGACAAAAAGAAATGGGTGGCTAGGAGTGATTTAGGGTGAAATAACTAAGAAACAAAATGAACTCAAAGAAAAACAATATAAATCTAGATCTTCATAGTTTTCTTTTACCTAATGGGCTTGTTGGGAGAGTGCAGAAGAGAAGGATGTACTGGTGTCCTTCTCACGGGTTCAGAACCTCTCCTGGTCAGTGGACACCTCCTTAAAAGATTGGTAAGACTTGCTTAGAAAAAAAACTTGTGTAGTAATTTCTGACAGTGATAAACTAAATCTTAAGATAACTGTACAATACTCACCTATTGATTGCTAGGAAAATTTCAGTGGGAGACCCATCTTCCAGCTCACTTATGTACTCAACTAAAAAAAAAAAAGCAACAAAATACACAAAAATCAGACGAGCAGAGGGTGAACCCCCCTTTACCCCCCTCTGAGAAATTAAATAACCAAGATATCTGTCAGGGATGCTCACATGTCACATTGGACAGCTCAGCTGGGACCATGACATAATCTTCAGCACATGACGGTGGGCTTCTACTGCCTTTAGTGGCTTTTGCTTTGCTTTGTAAGCCGGTGGTGTCCTGTGTTGGCAGGTGCAGCTCTCCATGGGAATGCTGAGTCAATTAGAGATGCACAAAAATATTTGAAAACATTTTTTGCTTGATCAGGTTTGATTAACAGCTGGCAGGTCAGAAACCAAAAAAAAATCAGATCTTTTCTCAGTCAATGAAGGCACCACTCCTAAACCCATCCCAACAACCTTCAGTGTGGAAGTGGTTACTTAGAGAAGATTGTTTTCTGCATCAGTGGGATGTTTATAAATAAAATCAAAGAAAGCACAAATGTTGTTTGAAGCCTCTAGAAATGAAGTCATTTTCTATACGGCATGCCAACTTTTCCTCCACTTCCACAGAAAAACAAACAAATCAAACGCATTTCTCTATTTTACAGAAAACTCTCTCTTCATTGGAGAACATACTTGTGGTGAGGCGAGCTGAGATGTGGAGGAGATACATGAAGAGCGGCCTGTTCCAGTGTTGGTGTAGGAGATTACAGAAGAAGGCAAACCTGTTGAAAAACACATACCTGCTTTGTGTTAGGAGCTGATGTACAGCAGCTTTACCGGCACTACAACGACTCACAAGGCACAGTACGCACATGTTTTTGCCGGCGAACTTGACTCCAAGAAAGGATGGTGGAAAAACTCTTCTGCAAGTGAAAAGATTGACGTGCCGTTCGCATAAGTCACTTCACAAAAAAATCTGGGAGACTAAAAGGAAAGGACTTACCAAAACTCATCCGCTCATTGTGGTTTCTCTGCAGAAGCCCCAGGAGCAGGTGTCTTAGGTTAGCTGAAGCCTCCTTTGGGATGCTAGAAGAAATTGAAAGTCACATCTGCTTATTTCATTTCACAATACACCAATAACAAGAACTGTAAATCCAAGCCATCACAAAGGCTTCATCTAAAGTAATTTAAGCCTCTTTTGTAACTATGTTTTCTGAATATGTGCACTCAAACTCTCATGCTAAACTTTTGTGTGCCTTTGCCGCTTTCCTCATTAATTCAAATGCCCTCCCAAGTATAAATCATAAATATGGATACGTTGAGCAATTTTCCTCTGTTCCATTTGTGCATGTTGCCTACACTGTGATAAATATATGAATATTTAGAAAAATGATGCTTCAGTGTGTAAATCTTGCACAAATATGGAAATTCTTAATCTAATTAGCGTCTTCAGCACCACAGCTCTTGGCGACATGGTGTGCACTGTCAGACTGAGTGTGTATGCGTGTGAGTGCGTGTGTATGTGTATTTATGTGGGTGTCGAGCTATGTGGAAAAAGATAGCTGCACAGACCATTAGCTGGCATCTCAGGGCAGGTTATATATAGAAAGAGAAGAAAACAAACTATGCCTCCTCATACAAAAACACAACCCATCTTATCGCCCAGCTGTTTCATTGCATAAGATAAGCGTGGCTGGGGGCCATAGACCAGTCAGTAAAAAAAAAACAGTGTGAACAAAGTAGGCAAACAGCCCATAAATCTAGCTGGATGCTTTCCCAGGTTGGAGTTCTTCAAATTGTGGTTCTTGAGTTCCTGAAAATAGTTCATCAGATTAATGATTTCTAGATTAAAAGGACACAAGATGTATCATTGTACATCTGTGGAACTTAATAGATCATGGAAAATAGCTGATGGATCCTATCAGGTGTCTGTATCGGTTTCTTCCACGTCAGGACTATTTTTAGTGGAGGACTTATTTACTGTCGTCTAAATATAACCGTGGTAGCATGTGTCTGCCGACTTAAATGCATTTACACCTCGGTCACATATGCACAGATGTCTGTTATTTATTAGCAAATCGAGTGTGGACATGACCAAGGTTCTCAGCGATGTCGGCTCCTATCGTTTTTCCACGCATTGTGTGTGTGTGTGTGTGTGCGTGTGCGTGCAAGTGTTGGACTGTATATCAGCGTAGGGGGAAAGCCAGGAAGCCACGCAGTCACCTGGGTAGCAGAGTTTCGTTGCTTTCATAGAACAGACGGAGCTCTTGTGGCGAACTGGCCTGAACAAACAAGAAAAGTTTGAATTAAAACAAAGAATGAACTACCATTGAAAAATATGTGTTTGGAATCACAGGGAACCTACGATGCAGCATATTTCGCTTCTATGTGTTTCAATATGACGTCAGGATTCGATGCAGTTTGATGAGATTGGAATGTCTTCCATTTTAAAATTGTCTCAGTTTTTCCAACATTAAGAACATTTGAGCTTGAAACGCTTACCTTGGCAATTTGTTAACATTTTTACAGTTAGATTGAATCATCTATGCTTCATAAATCAAGGAAAAGTACAAAGCTTCAGTTAGCTCTTAACTCGGCAGTATGACAGGCCACTCTACTGCTTTGTGGACATTTAGACTAACTCAGATCTACCCAACAAAAAACAAGTCTAAACGTATTTCTTTAAAGCACAATTTGTGAAGTTCAATACATTTTATTTCTGAAAAGTGTATATATACACAGTCCAGTCACATTAATGTGACCATCTGTCAAAAGCCAGAATAACCACCTTTCGCAGAGCGAACTGCTACGAGACGTGCAGGAAGAGAGTCACTTAGGTCCCTGAAGGTCTTCTCTGGGATGTTGAGCCATGCCGACTCTAATGCCGTGGCCAGCTGCGCTAGATTACGCGGTTGAGGATCCATGGCGCGAACAACTCGATCGAGATGGTCCCACAGATGCTCGATTGGGTTTAAGTCAGGTGAGTTTGCTGGCCAGGGGAGGACGGTAAACTCATCCTGGTGCTCTTCGAACCACGCACGTACACTGGCAGCTGTATGGCACCTCGCATTGTCCTGCTGGAAGATGCCATCATCCTGAGGAAAAACAATGCGCATGTAGGGGTGGACATGGTCCGCAAGGACAGATGCGTACTTGTATTGATCCATCGTGCCTTCCACAATAATCAGTGAACCCAGAGAATGCCAGGAAAACATTCCCCAGACCATAATGCTCCCGCCTCCAGCTTGGACCGTTCCTGCAATGGTTGCAGGGTGGTTCCTTTCAGAGGTTTCACGCCTTATACGCCAACGTCCATCTGTCCGATGGAGCATAAAACGCGATTCATCTGAAAACGCTACCTGTCGCCACTCAGTGGACGTCCAGCTGCTGTACTGGCGTGCAAATTCTAGCCTTCGTCGTCGATGAACACCAGTCAGCATAGGTGCACGAACCAGGCGTCTGCTTCGGAGGCCCAGACGCAGCAATGTTCGCTGAATAGTGGTTTGGGAGACACTTGTGGTAGCCCCTTGGTTCATTTTAGTGGTCAGTTGCTCAACGGTAGCCCGTCTATCTGCCCGAACGCATCTCCGCAACCGTCGTTCGCCTCTGTCATCTATGGCCCGTGGTGCACCACATTTGCCACGTCGTTGATTTTGGAAAGTCCCATTTTGCCATGCACGGTACACTTTTACCACGGCGGCACGCGAACAGTTCACAAACTCAGCCGTTTCGGAAATGCTTCCACCCTTGGCCCGAAAGCCAATGATCATGCCCTTTTGGACGTCGGATAAATCGCTTCGTTTCTGCATTACGCCAACGATTGAAATGTTTTCCGAAGCCCACACACACCCTTTATATACGCTCAACTGCACTGTGCTGCCACCTGCCTTCTGTGATTGGTTATTTAACTCTGAAGTGGAAAGTACGTGGTGGTCACATTAATGTGACTGGACTGTGTATAAAAAAAAAAGAAATACTGTTTGAATGCTTTGTTTAGCAGGTTCTGAATCAGATCTAGTTTCTAAACAGTCAACTCGTCCAGAACCTAAACATGCAGAGGAATTGCCTTTCTGGATTCTTCAGTGGGCTTTAAGCTCTGTGCTTTCCTTTGGTTAAAGTAAACTTGTTCAGGAATATGGCAAAATTAAGACAAATTAAGACAAAAAAATTATCATTTTAAGATTTTAGAATTATATAAATGTCTGTAAACCAAAACTTTCTTTTTCCAAACTGTAATGGAAAATTTTATAACGTGCTCCTCACCCCTCTTCTGCTTTAGGTTATCTGCATAGTCTAATCATGAGATTGGTCAAGAGACCTCTGAAGGGTCACAACAACAGGGGAGAGCTCCTTAATCCTGGAGACTAAGTGTTACTTGCCCAACCCAGAACTTATCTGCCCTCTTTAGCATGAAATAACAACCCCCTTTCATTAACAATAGACAAATGGCAAGATCGTCTTTGTTGGGCTCCACAGAATCCTTGGTACATAGCAATTAGGGATTCATACCTATTGTATAATCAAGTCTCTCTTCTCTGACCAGAACAAAAGGAAAATTTCTTATTTCTTCTCATCCAGACTCTTGCTAAAGTAACTTTTCCATGACAAAACACAGTTTTCTTTCCCCCCCACATGTATCCAGACATTTAGAGGATGCAGAAATCCTAGAAATAACACATTACAGTAGAACAGAATACGATGCAATAAAATTCAACACACTATTTTTGTTATCGTCTTCTCAGATTAATTTGTGGTTGATTTAGAGACAGATAACACAGTTTTAATTACATAAATAATCATCTACTGTACCTGTACTAATTCTACTAAAAGTATATTTCCAAGAATATATGTTAGGCATTATAATGTTTGTATACTATCAGTTACACTAAAGTAAATCTGTTAATTGCTAAACATGACAAAACTGTGTACAACCTTGAGTTCTTACTGAAAATACCCATATTGGTCACTTGCTTATTATTTGTGTAGTACTAAATAAATATGTCATCGTACCTCATTCAGAATTCAACATAAAACATTTCTAACCCGATATCCCCAACATAGCTTTGTTTATTTATTGTCATTTCCAATAACTACTATGTAAAAGATACTTCCAAACACAGACATGTCAAATTGGAAGGTCTCCCAACCGAGGGAGCCATAAAAACATCAGAAGCAGCAGCTAGCTTCAGACTAACCCTTGGACTTAACACAACCCAATGACCTCAGAGGCAGCCAGAGGGTATAAACTTCCCTATCGACCTCAGAAAGTGCAACAAAAATAGGCTTGGGTGCTAAAGCAAAGCAAACTGTCTATTACAGCGCCACGCATTAAGAATGGGATGATACAAGCCTACAAAAATAAAACAAACCTGTGCCTGTGTTTAAAGTTACATCTGAGTCAGTCTGTAAATAACAGTTTGACTACAGCAGCCATGTGAATAGAAGAAAGTAATAGGTGGGGTTGTGAAACGCTGTTTATTCTGGGTTTAGAGAAGTGGCCCGCGGCCATTTCTGCATGCCCCCCCTCCATAAAGACGGCTCATTACTTGGAAGAAGTACATTACTCCACCAGCATTTTCCATCTTACAACACTCATCCCATAGGCATGTTGTTTGCCACGGCTGTGTTATGGGTCATCTTGTTGTTTGTGTTATGAAATTGAGACAGCAAGTTATGACAGTAGTTAGTACGCCCTCTCTAAGACCTAAAACAGAACAATGACGGGGACCTGAGCAAGGGTTAGTCACCACACACACATTAAATAAAGGAAAGGACATTTAAAAGATGTAATTTCTCTTGTGCTTATGCATCTGGAGGTTTCACTCACATGAAAGGGGGCCTTTCCTGTCAGACACTGGTATACAATAGTGCCTATGCTCCACAGATCGGCTTTGGCGTCGTAGTTCTGGGACATGATGACCTCAGAGCCTGCGTTCACACAAACACCATTTACAGCTTAAGGGCATTACGACCTGCTGGTACAGAAAGGCAGAGCGAGAACTTACCATGTACATGGGCGAGCCACACAGTGTAGCGGCCATAGTGTTTAACTGCAGGTGCCGCGCAAATCCAAAATCAGCTGGAAGGACATGCAGAGTCAGCATGAGTCTGGAGCCCATTTTTGGAAAGACATTGTCAACGCGACAGTATGGGCTAAAGCCGTTACCAATCTTAATGCTGGTATTTATGGAGCTGGACTTGCGCCCCTCTGGGTGGCAGAGTAAAATATTCTGGGGCTTCAGGTCTCTATGGAGGATGCCTTTGCTCTGCAGGACTTTCATGGCCTTAGCAATCTGCTGCAGGAATACCCGGATGGTATCCTCACTCAGTGTTCCTTTGGCTGTTAAAGGGAGAGAAACACACTAGATCGGCTCAAATGTGGAACATTCAGAATTTTATTTATTTTATGTACTTCACAGTATTTTATAGTAGATCTATAATTACTTATAATAAAAAAACTAAGGTATCTTATTTTTGAGTTCATCCCCCCCATCTATGTTGTTCCACAGAGGCTCATGAGATACGCAAGTGGCAGATGGGTGAGGTCATATGGGTGCTCCTTCAACCTTTGATAAAGTGTTGTAAATAGCTATATTTGCCTTTTCTTAGCATGAACCTAGGAGCTTTACAGAATAAAGAGGAGGACCAGAATTAGGTCAAGGTCGCACGTCAGTATATATACATGCACATTAACACTGAGCAGGGAAATCTAACCTCCTCCATAGTAAAATCATTTTAAATGCCAATGTTGAGAAAGTAAAAGCTCAAAAATCCCAACCTTATGACTAACAGGGAATAACAGCCTGATTTCTACATACAGTCACAAATTTTGTGTTGATCGTCAAATAATTAGCAAAAGGTAGTTGAGATGCCACCAAAATTTTGTAGCCAATTTAAAACCTCAGCTTTTTTTAAAAAGCTTTGACCGGCTTAAATAAGACTTCCAGCAATTCTGATTTCTCTTTAAGAACCCTAACTAATAGCATTCAAGATTGTTTTTACTGGAGCCATCCTCAGGCAAACCATTAATAAATGCTTTTATTATTAGCAGAGGTGACACCTCACCATTTCAGCCTGAATGAAACAAGACCAGTGACCAGTGAGTCAGTACAAAAAAAGATTGAAATTTTGAGTTTCTATCTTGTTGGATAATCATCCAACAAGGTCAAGGAAAAAAGAAAAAGTGTCTAATTCTGGTCAACAACTAATTGACCGGAATTAGTTGTTGACCAGTTGTTCAACAACCAATTAGTTGTTCTCGATGCATCTCCAGAAAAAAATAAGTCAAAACTAAAGAAATGTCTACTTAAGAGGTTTAATTTATCAAGGATAAGTATTTCTTAAAAAATAAAATAAAAAGTCTGTTAAATTTTCCCCGTAATCATTTAAAGCTAAAATATGTTTAATGGGGTCCCTGAATTAAAATCCTAACATTCTATTAAAATGTAAAAGAAAAAGAAATATTGCAATACATTTCCAACAATGAGATTCTCAAAAATCTAAGAAACATGTGACACTTCTCCAACCTATTAGTGAAACCCTTCAGAGCATGGAGTTAAAATCCTCCTTTTTTGCTTTGCATCGTAGCATGAAGGAAGACAAAGGGGGAGAAAAGGTATGTGTGCTTGAGCATTAAGCTCTGTGTTGGGGTGCACTTACTTTGGAGATACTCGGCCAGATCACCTCCATTGCAGTACTGAAATCAAGTCACAGACAAGTCTTAACAGAAGCTTAGGTAACATTTGCATGGTGAATGTAAAAAATATATATTCGGTTTGCTTTTCAATAAAGATAAATCAGTCCGCACCGTTTCAATCTCCACTCACCTCCATTATGAGATAAATACATCCACCCATCTCCTGTTGACATGGAAAACACAAATAATCAGCTCAATGTTTTATTAAATACAGCTGTAGCAACTAAAACCCGATCAGATGATTGAACAAACAGACAGAATCCATGTTTGATTCATGGACTGAGATAGAAAATTAGGCAACAGTCCATCAGTATCTTAGAAAGCACACTGACAGGTTAAACAAGTGACGACACCTCATGTATTAGATGGACCCCACTGGGTTTTTTTTGGCCTGCCTTATAGCAACTTCTTAAAATTCTCAACGGCCATAATGGAGAACTCGAGAGCCTGAAACTAGATCCAGCTAAAGCCCAGTGTTCAGCACTGAGCCCTCGAATCATCCAGAACTCTTTCCCGATTCAGCCCCCCTCTTTATTGCCGTTACAGGGGAAAAAAATCCACCAGCAGCAGACCAGTGAGGCAATATCAAGTGAGGCAGAAAGTGCGAGAAGTTTAGGGTGTCAGTACAACATGACTAGAGGGGAAAGCAACAAGTAGAAAAGCAAGTTACACAATCCAGTTAAAGCTACTTTGCCTGGAGTCCCACTTTAACATATGTTTACCACTTGAAAAAAGGTTGAAAACACCTTATGGCCAGTATGGTTAAATAAAAAAAAGGTTGTGCGCTAGTGTGTTTCTGCTCTGTAGACACACTCAGACTGTGTTTTCTAAGCCATTGTTTGACCTGCGGCACCCTGCCATCTGTCAGACATTGTAGGAGATCAGCTTAGCCGTGCCTACTGTCTGGCAGGTGTCAGTAAGGTGATAAGAGGAACGCAGAGGGTGAACTCACATCCAACACATGGTTTGTGCTGTGTAATATGTGCAACCTGTCCAGTTAAAAAAAAACCCCATGATATTAGCTGTGCAATAGCCATAACAATCAATCAATATAAGGTAGCTTTGTACTTAGATGATTAAGATTATAATACACCATGGTGGTTGCACAAAATAAGCAACTAGCACAGGGGTGGGCAATCCTGGTCCTCAAGGGCCAGTGTCCTGCATCTCTTAGATGTCTCTCTGGTCCAACACACTTGAATCCAGCAGCTGAATCACCTCCTGAGTGCAGTCAGGTTCTCCAGAGTCCTGCTAACGACCTCATTATTTGACTCAGGTGTGTTGAAGTAGAAACACACCTAAAAGTTGCAGGACATAGACCCTCCAGGCCTGGAGTTGACCACCTCTAGACTAGCAGAACTGGCCAAAGGCATAAGCAAACAAAGAAACTGCTTAGAGCTCCCACACACCAACAGAGGGCCTCAAAGAGCAATAAAACTACAAAAAAGCCAGGTTTATGAATGTACAATTAAGAAATCTGTGTTACATAAAAGAAAACATATTATGTCATAGCTTTCCTGCACTATTTAGTATTAACGTCAATCAGAATTTCTTTATGAAAACAAATATCAGATAACAGATATTGCATATCTAAACATGCAATTCTAGGTACTGTGAATCACGTGACTCGTGAGATTTAAGCAATGCAAGTTTGGTTGTCAACAGCCAACCAATAGTCAAGCAATATTATTTTCTTCTTTTGTCTCTTTCCATAATCTCAAGGTGTGATGCTTAAAAGTTCACGCAAAGATGAGATGAATAAAAAAAGTGACCTTGAATTGTGTTGGGTGATCATAGTAGGAAAGTTACCAAATCAAATTCTGCTTAGAGGCCCGTCTGGTGTGTGCTGACTCTAACATCTCACATGAAATGTTGCAGCAAGTTTCATCATCTAGAAGTCAAGACTCTAACATGGAGATGCATGTGAGACTGAGCAGTGATAAGAAACGCCATCCTTACCTGATAATCAAGTAGTCTGACAATATTATCATGTTTGAGTTCCTGAAAGAGGTTTAAAATACACTGTTGTTATTAAAGGTGCTACAGAAGACAGTCACAAAAATAAATACATAAAATCAGAAAAAAAATACATTACCTTTAATATTTTGATTTCTTTTCCAAGCAAAGCCTGTGATTTGGAAAAGTTTTTCTTGTTGATGCACTTTACAGCTACTTCCCAGTCACGTTTCTTAGAAAACAACAAAACAAAACATCAATAAAGAGAGCAATAACTACTTTCAAGGCTGATCTGAATTTGCCACAGATGGGGAAATTTACCTCTTTGTGTCTGCCTTTGAACACAACGGCAAAGGCACCGTGACCAACCAAGTCTTTCCTGTTGAACTCAAACTTCCCAACAGACTCCATGGATATAAACATAAAACTATGTATAGTACAGTATGTCAGAGAATGACTTTGCAACTGAAGCAGACACTCGCCGAAACACCGGGGAGCTCCATGTCAAGGATGAAAAATGCCGCCTTCACGTTTCATAAGCCTCATATTGGTGGAAATTGTCGACAACATGACGAAGTATCGCCGTCAACGCAAAAAGTAGCAACAACGTGAAGTAGTAAGCAACAGCGCATGCGGGTAAAATGCAAGCGGTCCACCAACTAAGTCCCAGCCGCTTCTTCAAAACCGTCTCTAGATAAAAAGTTGTCTTATTGAAGCCTGTTTGTATTTAAACACTGAGCTCACATTGTTGTGCCTCTCACCTCTCCAACCACCCGCAAGTTATTCTTGCCTCATGTTGAGCATGCGCAAACAGCCGAAGATGTTTTTGTTGGTGGTGCTTTCATGGCCATCTCGTAAATTCAACTATTTACAGAAGCTACGTTTAGCTTTAATTTAGTTTATATTCACTTTAACCTGTATGTCAAATGAGAACAGGCTCCTTACTTAAGGTTTAATATTCGTTTTAAAAATGTATAGATGACAAGTATTTATTTCTACTATTTGATTATTAGAAGACATGAAGGTTATTTGTTGTTGAGTCACCCTGGATTCACTTTTATACGTACAGTACTCCAACTTCTTGATATTTTGGATTTTATATAATAGTAGCAGAACAATGTGAGCTGGGAGGGAAATGATTCATGTTTGTAAAAACATGAATGTCTAACGAATGAAAATTTGAAAAGTGCGTCATGCCTTTGTGTTCAGTTTACCTGAGTCAGAATTTTGTAGGAACTTTTCTGCTTTTGCACGTCCTATCAGTGACGAAAGGCGCTTTGGGTTATTGTTTTATAAATGTCGTCACTTTAAAGTAACAATGTGTCAAATCTATTTGCCTCTTTTTTTCACTACAAAACTATGAAATACTGTTTTTGGAAATAACAGTTATAATCCCCCAAAAAGAAATGTGTACTTACAGCTTTGCAAAATGCAAAGCTGTAAGTACACACATTACAGTAGAACAGAAAGACCTTTGAAAATCATTTGTAAAAATTCAGATTAAAAAATTCAGAATAAAAAATTCAGATTAAAAGGAAAATGACAAATTCTTGACATATATATATATATATATATATATATAATATATATATATATATATATATATATATATATATATATATATATATATATACACAAATTAAGTACCATTGCAAAAAAAAAAAAAACTATCCAAAATCACACAAATGCTAAAATATTTAATTTTATTCTGATATTTAAAAAGTGAGTGCTGATCCACTTACAGTAAATACAAAATTTAATTTTGGCACAGTGTAAAATAAAGGACATTTTTAAACAAAGTATCTAGGAACAAAAACACCAACCCTAATCAATCTCAACCTTCTGCAGTAAAACACAATTCATACTTTTTGTACCATGAAAATCTAGCAAAATGTAGCAGAAATACATAAAAAAAATATTTCACAGAATTTTGTAGGACACATTAAAAGTATTCACTGTTCTATGAAAAGCATTTGCAATAATAATAATAATAATAATAATAATAATAATAATTCCAGCAAGTATTTTTCAAGAAAAAAAAACAAAACACTGTGAACAAAAGTAATTTTTCAGCTGTAACAAAGTTCCAAGGCTACACAACACAATACTCAGAATCACAGCATAAATAAATACAGACTTTTAGGTTCACTGTCATAGACTCCTCTGTAATATTATTTTGTGCTGTCCCCGAAACTATATTAATACTGTGTCAACTACATAATTACATAGATAAAGTCAGCACTTTTTTCTTTGTGATGTAAAATAGATTAACAGCTGGTGTTGCGTTGTTCTAAAAGTATAAAATAACACTATGTTTAAAACTAACACTGTGTGTTCTTGGTCCTTTCGTCCATGATTATGCAAACAGTTCTGAGGACATTCTGAAAGTTCGTTTCTAAACACAATAAAGTGTGCTTCATTCCTGCCTGCAAATAACAGCGTGTGTCATCATAACACCGTTTACTGTACAGACCAAAATCATTTTGATGAAAAGATCAATACTAACCCCATGTCTTGTCATTGAAAGAAATCTACTTTTATTATATTCAACCAATTACAAGAAGGAAAGACTTGATCTAGATAACTAATCACCTGATTATATAGCTCATCGTATCCATAAATATAGTTCTTTCAGGTTCCATCTTGCTCAAAGTAAATGTCTCATTTCTCGTTATTTCAATAATACACGCGGTAGAGTTTCATCCCATCGAAATGGTCATTTTTTTGGAAATTAAAATCAAAACTTTTCAAAGCTGTCTTCCACTGTTAATTTGATTTATATGATTAAGACAAATGGCATCAATCTGGTTGTCCAAGTGTGCTCTGATTGTTTTGATTCAACATCATTCAGTCTTCTTTGGTGAGATTTAGACAGCATGACAGAATCTCATTTCTGATTCTGATTCATCATGTCATCTGTGTGTTTTTTTTTAAAAAAAATTAATTAAATGTTATTCTTCAAATGTAGCACGAAACCATTTCAGTCTTTTTGGCCTGTGCAGATGCAAGGTCGGACATCGGCGGCGGTGTGTATTTCGGTGTTGGGTATTAATTTCTGTCTGGAGGATGTGCAGCAAAACATCACACTGGCACCAGAAATACATGTAAAGGAGAGCAGGAGTTTTTCTTTTAGATGTTTCTTCAGGGTTTATACTCATTTCTGGACTTCTTCAGATTCTTAGGTCCTCTGAAAGACTCATTTTTTTGTGTGTGTTTCTCAATCCTTTTACAGTTGGTGAGATCAGTTCTAACACTTTAGAAACAGAAGAAATTGATACATTTGTCTTTAGATGTATCTTAGTCTAGATGTACATCATGTGCCTACTGAGAAAAGGGCAGCGCCTCCCACACCTGTCTACAGATGCCTTATGTTGTTCGTTTGTCTTTTCTTTTGTTCTTTGGATGGGCTATGCTGAAGCAAATCTCATTTCAGTACACTGACAACTAAAGGCTGATTCTGATTTTTTTGTCTTCTGTACTTTTAAAAAAATGTTATGAAATGTTATTCTTCAAAATGCAGCCGATAACTTGTTCTACCTGAACTGACTGTCTTGTTTCTACGCTGCTTAGCAAAGATAATAAGGGTTAACCATTGAATGAAGGGGGGCTTGATTGTCCCATTTATGCAGAGTGTGGGAAACCGCTTCACAGTCCGTTTAGGCTTTACCAATCACTTAGTTGTAATTTCACATGATGTAAAAAAAAAATATATATATATGTGAACGTAAGAAAGGCGTGTAGAGTTTAGGCCATTATTGTGAATTTAAACATTCATTGCAAGATGAAAGATTGGTTAGAGAATATTGCAGCAGCAGATTTTCTACAATCTATTAATTTAGCAGAAACTAAGACAACGATGTCACAAACGTCGCCCTAGTAGCTCATTCTGGTCTTGCTTCAGAAATGTGCAGATTCAGCTCATCTGCCAAACTCTCCACTAGCTACTGGTGTGTTTCCTGCATGTGCCATGCTGTTTATTACTCTCATTAATCCTGTAGACCTCTCCTGAAAAATCAGATTTTTTTTTTTCTTTACTTTGAGAGCAACACGGAACATTCTGTGTGGGAGAATATCAAGCTCAGTCCAACAAGTCTGTTTGTCCTCAAGCGTGAACATATTATACAACTTCAAATTGACTGCATGTAATGACAGAGTGGAAGAGTACTCTGGCCAGTGTTTGCCTTTCCACCCAAGTGAGCAACACATTGCTCTCCTGTCACACAGCGGAGAGGTCAAAACGGTTGGCCGAGTTGGTGCTTTTGTCCCATGTGTTCATCTTAGTGGGAGTTACACCCTCCTTGTTTCCATTCATCTGTTTTGTGAGACAGGAAAAGGGAACATTAGGCTTTTAGGAGCAAAACGGTCCAGTTTTGTTGGCGCATTAATGCATCAGTGTTGACACTCACAATGTCAGAGTTGAATGGTTTCACATTGGCGTTTCTTATGGAGCTGCTGGTGAGAGACCAAACCTTGGTTTTGTGCTTGAACGCAGCTCTTACCTGCAGACAGAATCAGAAACTGTGAAGTCCAAGAATCAAAAGTATTTGAAGGGAAAAAAAAATCTAACTGATTAATGTTGTAAAAGAGAGACATTGCTGCTTCTTGCTAATTAAAACCTTCTATGATAAAGATATGTCAAAACTTTTCCCTCCTCCTACAAATTTCTTATATTTTTGCTTTTCTGCCTCTGCTGAATGTTTCAGATCATCTCACCAATTTTATTGTTTTACTAATTAAATGTCCACCTGTGTCAAAAAGTAAAATGAGATTGCCCTTAAGTGTAATAACTGGTTGTGTTCAACAATATTTCTGATGAGCTTTTTTCACAAATGCATGTCATTCTTTTTTATATATATATTTTTTCATGTATAAATAATTGAAAAGTGTGTATAATTTTCCCTGTCTTTTTACAATTATGGACTACTTTGTTTTTGTCTATCACAGAAAATCTACGTGGTTATTACAAGTCAAAATATGAAGGAGTTAAAATGTTATGAATTGTTTTAATAAAATATAAAAAACAAGTGTTTTACTCCATACCTCAGAGTTGAGAAGACAGTGGAACAAGAAAACAAAGAAACCCTAAAAGAAAGCAGATAATCAATAAAACATAAAATTCAAACAGCCTGGCGCCTTTACTATGAAAACAAGATTGAAAAGTGGAAAACTTACTTGTAATGAGTTAAATATAGCAAAAACATATAAAAACGGAGTCATGTGTGTGTTGAAGGCAAGAACTCCAAAGATCCAGGAAATGCCGAGTATGGGCAGGAGGACTGCCACCGCTTTGGCTGTCAGCCTTCAAGCAAACCGAAAGATAAACACAGAAAGATACAGCTTTTAAACAGGATAAATATGTTGTGAAAGTGAAAGATTCGGATCGCGCAAACAAACTCACTTGACCGCGTTAGCATCTCCGTGAACCTTGTAATTCTCCCCACTGATTCTTGATATGATTCTCGTCACAGATATCAGGATGCCTATGTTAACCTGGGGATCAAAGATTTGAGAAAATAAAAATGATAATGTAAAAATACACTGGAAATGAGGCAAAGCTGTGCTAAAAAAACAAACATATTTTTAAGAAGTTTCTCACCACAATAACAAAAAGAGCAGGTGCCACAAACGCCCAGATGGCTCCCATCTCCAGCGACAGCCAGCAGCTGAGACAACAAGGGAAAGTTACAAAGCTTTCCATGAAAAAAGCTTGCACTGTTTTAATGCAAATTTAGGCATTATTCTAAAAATCTAGATTTTTTACATAACATTAGAACCTGTTGTTTCCACCTTCTCTCGCAGGTGATGTCATTCTTACACAACAGCGGCCATGGAACAAATTAAGAGTCCTCACATGCAGAGGGTTGTACTTACTTACAGTCTCTCCGTAGCTTTTGAGGGCCGATGTTGCAGACACAACACAGATCAGCAGCGGAGAACCTGGGACAAAAGAAAACAACAAAACATTCAGCATTAGGCATGGCTGACGTGAGCTGAAACACTAAAGCATATGTATCAAACAGTGAAAGGGACTGTGAAAATTGCAAGATATAACACACCATGGCAGTCTATTTGTAGCAATGGTTAGTTTAAGTTAAAGCACTGTCTAAGAAAAACAACAGAAACATTAATTGTGCAAATATCTAGCAAATTTTAAAATGTTGCAGATGTGGTGCTTTATTCCCATCTGTATCAATCCTTAAAAAAATGTTTCAACTAAAGCATTTTTTGTTGTACTTTTTCATTTTTAAGACAGTTTAGTTTTTTGCTAATTTGTTGACATGCTGCTCCATCCAAATTGCTGAATAATAGCAAATACAAATATAACCATAAGCAATATATAATTTATAAAAAATATAGACATGTGTGGTCCATCCATCCATTTTCCTACACCCTTGTCCCTTAATGGGGTCGGGAGGTGCTGGTGCCTATCTCCAGCTGGCGTTCCGGGCGAGGGGCGGGGTACGCCCTGGACAGGTTGACATGTGTGGTACTTTAAGTAATTGAAATGAGACTTTGATATACGTAAAGCAAATAAAGCATTTGATCGTATATACCTGCTTCTCCTTTAACTGTATGCTGCAGCTGTCTTAAATGTTAGAGAAGATTAAATGTTGTGTTAAACATTTAACATGTTTTTGTCCACTGAATATATGTACTCAAAACAACAATAAACAGAGAGGGATCATGCAGCAATAAAAAAGAATGTATTTTAAGGTCTTTATGCGTTTTTACATGGGATGCAAATTAGTAGAAATGCACTGGACTTACAAATGAAACTCACATAAAGCCCACTAATTTGTCTTTGTTTAAAAGATCGTAAATTGTATTTTTAGCGCAATTTAGATTTATGATTTTTTGAAAAAGAAAACATGTTTTCCTCTGCTTCTTTACCCCTGTTGTATTCTGAAGCAGAGCATAAACTCATCCCTACTTCAACAGTTTAACAACACAACAATTTTTCTGATAACAATCTTTGACTGTAACTTAATTCTATTATTTTGAAAATACCATTTTCTAATAACACACCCCAAATCTGAGATATGGATTAAGCACAACCAGATGTAGCAAGTCTCTATTCGGGAAGGACTTTGTGACGTATCTGCCAGCAAAAATGAGCAAATAGAAAGAAGCAGGCAGAACATTTTGCACAACAGCAAATGTTTATTTATTTCTAACTTATTATTACAACTAAACCTCAATATTACATCTGTAGCGTTTATAATCCAAAGAAACATTTTTGCCCTACGTTCATTCTGCTAATTTTCCACGACTTTTTAATAAGAGACAACTTAGATTTTTTTTTTTTTACATATGTCTTCTAAAGAAATTTTGAGGTAGTAAACAGGATAGGTAAAATTTTTTATTCTATAGAATATTGATAATTGTAGGACATTATGTGACAAAAACTTAGACATTTCCAACGTAATGACAACAAAAAGTAGATGTGGTAAATATTAATGGTACATTTTGTTGTGGACGTTCAATGCAACTAAACATTGAAAAACCGCTAAAACTGCAGTCGTCCTTAAATCTATATTTGAAAACTGAACCTCTGTAATTTTTAGCCAATGTTAAGAGTTATTGTTAAAGATTCAAAGAGCCACAGGTCACACATCTCTGACATAAAGCCTGCTGCCTTTATGCCTAACTTTGCTTTGTGCTGTTTGTCTTTCTTCGTAGCTTTGAGTCCACAGGAAGACTTTAATCACTTTACATACTCTTAAATCAACAAAACCTCCCCATAGTAGGGCTGCTACATGTCCGTCAGCGCTGAGTCTAGTTTCTACAACGGTTTAATTTGGTAATTTTCCTAGAAAATAATGGCTTCTTTTTGTGCAAAAAAAGGAACCAGCCATAAGGGAGGTATTAAGACACAAAGTAGAAAAGATTTATTTTAATTGCAGCCAACAGCAGATTTAGTTTCCTTTTTTTTTTAAATGAACATATTTCTTTTGTTTCCATTACAGCTTTACTTCTAGCTGCCAGAAACTCTCATAATTATCATTTTCATTTAGTCACAAAAAAGGAAAACTGTTTTGGCCAATAGGAAAACATAAAACAGGATTATGTCATACTAAAAGGTCCAATATGATAAAAAAAACAAGAATTTACACATAATCACCAATCAAAGAATGTAGCTTTATAGCACAAATGTCCCTGTTCTATTTGCAAATTTACTGCTCATTTAAATAACCTAATGTCTTACCTAATATCTTTATCATTGACTGAATAATTGTAATTTATTTCATTACATACAAATAAAAGATTGTTAAATATAATGACGTGGGAACTAAAGTCAGTCAAACAACGTGGAAAGAAATCCTTAATACTTGAGAGAAAAGAAAAACAAAAGACCCACCCCATCCAATGCCATAGTAGTAAAAGTGTTTGGTGCCTTCTGAGCCAAACACCTTCACCACCATGCTGTAGAGATGGAGACCCTCCACCAGCATCCAGGCAAATGCGCTCAGAAAGAAGAAGTGAAGCAGGACGGCCATGACCTTACAGGGCAGCTGCAAAGTGGAAGAAAATCAGAAAGTTAATTGCTAGATCCTCCTCTGATTTACCTGTTTATGGGTGACTCTTTTGTGTTTCATTTTCCAGAACATAAAAAACCCCATTACACCAAAAACCAAACGCTGTAGAAAAAAAAAAAAAAAAAACATTCGTACAATCATGTCAAAACATGCTAGCCCTAAAACTAAATGAAAATTGATAAATTAGAAAATATAAAGATATAACTTTGAAGGGGGAAAATTGTAGAAACACTGGTATTTGCATAGAGCTACATATGGCATCAGGGGCATCATGTGTAAAGTTAGAGGTGCTGCAGAATGCACTGACTGTGCCCGGCTCAAAGCGAGCGCTGATGAGCAGTAAGATCTCTGCCACCAGGATGGCGAAGGACAGGTTGGCGTGGATGTGGTAGCGCTCGTTACGGATGGTACTAACAGACCTGCAATGTGGACACGGATGCAGAGAAGTCAATGTTACACGTTCATAGTCATGTAATAAATTAGTGCAAATAAAAAAAGGATGCTAAAAAAATTACATCACAGTAACTGTTAATAATACTCACGAAAGCACTGCAAATGTAACCAGAGTGATGGCCAGGCAGAAGATGGATATTGAACAGCCAACTACCCAATGGTTGATAGTGCCATCTTGTGGCCAGGAGTGAGCTGTATAGAGAGACAGATCACTGTCAGCACTGGACAAGATGTGCAAATTAGCTTAACTAATTGCATCCCTTACACTCACACGCAAAAAAGAAAAGTTAATTGGAAGGGCTTCAATTAGGTTTGCTACACCTTACATTTAAAAGAAGTCAAAAAAGTTTGAAATAATGCTTCTAAAACTGACTGATATCTGCATGAAGATGGGTTTAATCTCTATGATCTGTATAAATTTTGCAATTTTGCATATATAATATATATTATATATATATATATATATATATATATATATATATATATAATATATATATATATTACATGCATATAAATATGCATACAGAGATAGTTTTGGCTAAGTGCTCTAATCCTGTTTTGGTGCTAAGACTATTTCGAGAGTTTGGTTTTGATTCTCTACGAACTGTTTACGCATGTGCCTTGTTATTATGTGAGCAGAGGACTCTCAAGCTTCAGGCGAAAGGAAACGTGGGACGATGCCTTGCAGCTGAGGGAAGAAGCATCCCACTAATTAGAGACCTACTCTAAGAAAGTATAGCATCAAATAGACTTCTGCTGCCTAAATATAAAACTGGCTTACTTTGCTGCAATAAGAAATCTACTTTCCTCTTTAAGAAGAAGAAGAAGAAAAAAAAGCTTATTGTGGATGCTAGCCATACTTTCACTGCACGAAGGCTTGCATATTATTGAAGCTTTGTGTTCTAAGGGGTCTAATACTGTACAGGACACAGCTTAGAGAGTGATAAATCATTGAGAGATGACTGCTGTTCTTGTGAGGTACAAAACAACCACAGCTGAAAAATGAAGGACAAGTTAAGAATGGCATTGTGATCGCATTCAATTCCTTCCAAAACTACTCATATCCTTTGACATTTATTTCATGTGATAGGCCGACGCAAAGCAAAGCATAATTCTGAAGTAAATGTGTAGAAAATACTTATATGTTTTTATAAATTTGAAACATGTTCCTGTCATTTTGTCTTCAGTCCCCTCTATTCTGATCTCAATGTGAAATCTACCGCAACCACGTTGCTTGAAAATCTACCAAAAGACTAGTTCTGAGGTCTGCAGTAACTCTGGAGGAGTTTCAGAGGTACGGCGCTCTGGTGGTGGGAATCTATTGACAGGACAACTGTTAGCAAAAAGGAACTTTTGATAGAAAACTATAAGAAGAACAAGAAGAAAGATGTGGATTCACGTTGCAGATTTTTTTTTTCTTACAATTATGCATTTTATTGTGTTAATCAATTACATTCAATCCCAATAAAATACACTGTGGTCTGCGGTTGTAAAATGACAATATGTTGAAAAATTTTATGTTTCGCAAGTCACTGTGGCCTATTGTGGACAATAAAGTGTAATCGGGGCCTCCCTGTGGGCCTGATTACTGTGTGGTAAACCAGTGAGTAAACCACAGAGGCCAGTCCAATTATATTCTTAAAAACAGACTTATTTTTTCAGGAATCCAGAGGATGTGGTATACTGTTGAATAAGGGTGGACAGCTGGTGATTAAGAACAAACATTTCCCTTCCTAACTGCTATTTCACCCCCCAAAACTGCGCAGAAAGACACATGCATGCCATCTGTACGCTCAAGGATATATTGTATGGAGTGAATAATTTAATAAAAGACTCCATTCACTTCAGAACTTCTTCTCGGACTGCAGGAAAGCAGTGTCGTTTCAGTTTTGTCGGCCACTAAAACACATGCAAAACACATGCAGTGCGCTTGTACAAAGAGCTGAGGCTCAGACGAGCATTTATTAACAGTCATTTGACTAAAGGTGAAAAAAATCTTTTAAACGATTGTTATTCTTGCTGTTTCTGTTGGAATGCAGAGGTTGAGCTGCGGGCAGGTGTTTTTGATCAAATCCTCAGACAGAAACTGCAACCCATGGATCTCAGGCTCTAAAGGTTCTGACATATTACAAAGACTGCCAGTTCCAGGAAAAGGAATTGATTTGCAAGACTTGATGGTAATAGCTGCCACACAAGAACACATGGTGAGACTTAGGTTTGCAAAATTCCATCTGAGACATTTTTGAGAAGAACGGGTGCAGACTGTTTGTGTGTGTGTGTAGGTGTGTGTGTGTGTGTGTGTTGTGTGTGTGTGGTGTGCGTGTGTGTGTGTGCGTATTCATGCCGCAGGGGGAAACATAACCAAAGCACAGATGTCTGATTGGGCAAAAACCAAAACCATCACATCAGTGCCCATAAGAATAAGAATAATATCAAATGTCAAGCACGGTGTCGGAAGGGTAATGATTTGGGCTTGTTTTACGACCACAAGACCAGGGGTGTCTTGTAGCAATTGAGTCAAATCAGAACTCGTTGGTGTGGCTGTGGTTTTAGAAACCATCTGACGGCTGAAATGTGGTCACAAACAAGACAATAAGATTCAAACGACATCTAAGGCAGAATTACAGAAGGTTAAGTGGAAAAAGGTTGATGTGGAGGTAAAGTTAAAGTCCAGAATTCAACCTGATTCCTGCGTGTTGGCTGATGAATTGCAGTCAACACGTCTGGACCAGAATTTGAATATATTTACTCCTTATAATATATAGAGGGTTTGCTATTCTTATTTAGTTCTGACCTTTTTGCTTTGGTTTTGGTAAATGCACAGTGAGACGCTAAAGCATCATAATCTTCTAAGGATCAAAACCAGTTTTAAATATTTGATTAAAACAACACTTTCAGGCTAGAAAGTACTTGATTATTAGTATGTAAGTGTGGAAAGCTGAAAAAACAACAACTTTAAATTGATACCTCCAAGTGCACAACTTGCATGAGGATGGCGAAATTGGTAAGATGGTTGCACATGCACACGGAATACGACGCGTTTCCATCTGCGCGAACACAGCCTTTGTTGGACCACACTCCCTCATTAGTGCTAAGACAAAAGACAAAATGCAGGGATTATTTACAAAGCAAATGCATTCAGCGGGAAGATTAAAAACTGGAGGACAAATAAGCAGACAAGGCCGAGTTTATCTGAACACTGCTGGCAGCGTTCACTCAATCTAATCCTGCGTGGGAGGCACACGCACTTCTATTTGCTGACTCTGTCGGGATAATGTAATAATTCACATTTTTCATGAGCTTCAGGGCAAAGGGGAGCGAGAGGAGGAAGTCTTTGAATCCAACTCAATCAGACTTCATTTTACAATGATTTATGCCCTGCAAACAGCTTTTTGGATCCAGGTTTTAGAAGGCAATGTCTCCACGGAGGACCGTTGCTTAATATAAAAAAGGAACGGCAGCACATTTATCACAGGATGTTTTCGGTTCAGATAAGTAAAAAGGAAATAGACCTTTTCCAAATTTATGTGGTTTTTTTTTCCTTCTCCATTTAAGTTTTTTAGCCCTGCAGGCTGAACCTGATGACATAAAACAAAAAGAAAAGGACTTGAGAGATGAGATCTGATTTGTGCTTCGACTAAAAGAGAGAGATTCAGCATCGGGACAGTAGACACAGACCCACCTGTAGTCCAAAAAGGCGCAGTAGAGGAAGACTTTATTGCTCTGATTTAGCATTTGGTCTTGCTGTTCTTTAGTCTGAAAAAGAATGGTGAAATGGAGTGAGCCTTTCAATACGTTCAAAATCAGAAAAACAAACAGAGGAAAACACAAAAACAAAGATTTTAAATGTCAGAATATCAAGTGTGCAAAGGGGAGAGTTAAAGATAATTACTTAAAAAAAAACTGCAAAATGTAATCCAGGATGTTGCTTTTAATACAAAAACCAAATGAAAAGCAGAGTCTCTCTGCTCGAGTAGAACTACAGCAAGAGGAGAGGTACCATGTAAAAATTCAAACACTTGAGCATAAAAAATAAATATCTCTCCTCCGTCCCTCAAGAATCTTATTTGATTTTAAGTCACTTTTTCCATGTCATTCCTTGTTATGAGATTTAGAATCTCCTGGGACAGTGAGCTAATGGCTGCAGCGCAAGAATGCGGTAATTGGGGCTTGGCCCTGGTTTCAGGTTCAGACCACTACCCTTCTCAATCTGTAATCTGAGAAAGAAAACAACACTTACACCGACTGGAAAAGTGCATACACCGAAACTGCACATGTCTCCCTATTCCAAAAAAATCTGCATGAGATGGACTGTGTGTCCTACTGGAAAACGTTGAGAGTGCGACTGACAAGCCGGGTTGCCTGGTTCCCGGCCCCCGAGCCTTGCTGCACCACAATACCTTGATCTCGCTTTTGTAATCAAACCGCCTATTCTGTCCTATTCTGTCAGTTTTGCGCATGCGATTCTTTTAGTCATTACACTTGAGATGAACGCAGCAGACATTCAGCTCATTAATGCAGCTATGCGGCCATCAGGACCCCGTCTCTCCCTTCCATAATCACCAGTGGCTGGCTAATTTCAAGGAATTTTCGATATGTAAAAAAAAGAAACGAACAAACAAACAAAAAAAAACATTAAGGAGAGACAAAATGCAGCTGGCAGACTGTATGCATTTCATCATGGTGTCGCATTTGCTCTTACTAAAACCTTTGATGTTTCTTTGCAGCAAAAGCAAAGAAATCTTTTCCGGTTATACAAAAAAGATCATTGCCACCCCACAATATGTAAAGCACACCATATGCCATGTCGGTCAACAAACGGACCATCACATGCTTCCTCTCTAACAAGTGCACATGGTAAACCCGGCTTGCTCTTTCCTTTCCAGTCGAAATCTAAGCGGAGTTCAATGGCCCGATTGTCACTTTTGAGCGTCTGGGCTCAAATCGCTTCCATTTTAGATGACGCGCTCGACTCCTACGGCCTCAGGATGTACCGGTCGAGACTGTAGCTGTAGCTCCAGCTCTTTATTAAGAACAGAAGGGCAGCAAACACCCGCCCAGGAAATCAACCGGAGCCTCGTAAGAGGAGCGGGACAGGGAGGATAAAGAGAGAGCGAGAGCCGGCAACAGCAGAGTGACAGTTTGATAAAGGAGAACAATCTGAGGGACAGAGGATGATAAATCATTGTCAGAGTGTCTCCAGCGCTCCTGTGTTTGGGGTGTGGTATTTGGCAGGCCGTGAAACTGAGCTTCAGTGGCTGGGTTTTTGTTTTACTGACCGATCCTGTCTTTTCCACAGCAGCGGGTGAAAATTGGGGGGAAAATCTCATTTTCAATTTAACCGAGAGCCACTGTGATCTTGAAAGGCCTCCTGTGAGCGCCTTGTGCCTCGTAAGTGTATGAATAACCCTTTTTCACATTTTGTCTCATTATAAACACATAATTCAAGGTAGTTCATTTGGATTTTTTCTGGTAGGTCAACACAAAGCACTACGCCATTTGTTAAGTGAAAAGAAAAAAGATGGAGGATTTTTACAAGATGTCCTGTCTAACGTTTGCCACAAACCAGATGAAGCTGAAATAGTTTCTTGATTAGAGACAGAGAAGCTGTTGGGAGGCTGCATGCAGCTGAAAACAAAGCGACCTCTGATGGAGTCCTGGTAAGAGACTTGAACCAGGGCTGGAGGGTAGGGTCACCTTTGACTCCAAACAGAGTTCAGATCAGATTAGAACGGCCTAGTCAAAGCCAACATGTAAGTCCAACAAAAGATTTGAAAATAATAATAATATAATAATATAATAATAATAATAATAATAATAAATAATAATAATAATAATAATAATAATAATAATGTTACCAAGCTCCAATTATGTCGGAGAGGAGATATTTTTAGTGCAAGTCAGAGGATTTTAAAGTGTAAGTGAAGTGAGCGGTGATTCTAGAAAGTATTGATGTAATCTTTTATCACAAATATGCATTAAGTTACGCTAATCACAAAAATCACAAAAAAGCTTACTTAGGTTTATGGTTAAAAAGATACCAAGCAGTAAGAAGGACTTGATTCCCTTTAAAAGTCCCACAGCAATTATATTTCCTGAACTCTAAATTATTCTTGCTACCATAAAATGCAGCTTATTTTGAGAGACGTCACAGTTACAGGCAACAAGTAGATATGTTAAAAGAAAAGCAAGCAAACCCCGTCACCATGAAACAATGTAAAGTTTGGGGGATAACTTTCTACAATGCTTCACTTTGCTTTGATCAGACTTTGATCTTAAAACTATGGCACCAATCAAAATACCAGCTACGAATCCAGTGCAGCGGGTGAAGACCTAAATGGGGAACAAATGGCTGCAAAGACAATCGAGCGTCAGCTGCCAGCTGAAACAGCTGCTCGCCGATCCAAATACAGTAAACCATGACGCAAGTCCGCTGGAGCCACTGTCATCTCTTTGAGTCGGGTGGAGCAACAGGCACTGACGGCGCCTGGTTAAACATCTGCTCCTGTCAAAGCTTTTTGCTTTGACTTCCACTGCAGATGCATGTCCCATTATTCAACAAGCAAATCAGTAAAGAAAACATGTTGTCCAGCAGCTCAGCTCGGAAATCTGCCTTCTGACCCACTGAGTCCGGAGGTTCGTGAGCGACAGCAGATCTCCAGCTGTGAAACAGTTTATCCCAAACCTGAATAGATATAAATTCTATCTGCCGTTTCCACAACGTTATAAAACTTATCTTGACTTAGTTTCCATAATTTGGTCGTCTTTATTTTGATCATTTCTGCACTAAAATGTGACAAATGATAAACAGAACTCAAGTTAAGGAGTCAAAATACCTTGCACCACATGCAAAGTGCCCCAGATTTAGTCTAACATTGTTGCTGGTATTCATTATTGAGCAAAAATGTAAACAATATCTCTATTAAGAACACAATACAAGTTCCATCCTGCTCTTTGCTTGAAAAAGACATCTGTTGGTTTGATGACAAGGATTTCTCTCTGTTTCCACCCAGCGCTGGCACAACTATAACAAGCCACAGGAGGAGACAGACATAATCTAACACCAGAGAGGTCTGAAATAAGACTTGGGTTTAGCTAAGTTTAAAAAGAGGGAAAAAACCAAAACTTGAATAAACATACAACAGCATGACGGGTGAAGTGAAAAGGAGAAACTGTTTCCTTTTACTTCAAACTCTCTAAATACTTCAGGGCAAAGTGAGCCAATTTGTAATTTCCTCTCATTTCATTTGGTATAGATTAGACTTAGGGTTTCATAACAGAAAGTTCATACACTGCAAAAATACAAAATCTTTCAAGGTACTTATAGTCAGAGCACTTGATCAAACAAAAGACAAAAGACAAAATTAACTTACGTAACTTTTCAGCAAGATGTAAGAGCTTGTCTAAGTCATAGTACCTTAATATTTATGAAAAAAGTACTAGATCTAAATGAAATAATGTGGCAGTGGAACTAATAGTTTTTATAATCAATGTTGACTTAAAACAAGCTCATATTTCATGCTGAGAACTTACTTGTTAGCTAGTTTTGTCTTATTTCAAGTGTACAAAGATTTTTGCGGTAGAAATTAGACCAAAGACACTGGTAGTATTTTATGTTTTTGCAGTTCTTAAATTGAGTAAGGGTAGTAAAGACCGTACAGCAGTACATCTGGAGAGGACAGAAAAGTGTCAAGTTCAAATACAAAACGCTCACTGAGCCGTCTTACGTCCCAACATCACCTGGCTGTGTGGCAGACTGAGCACAGAGTTTTTCGGCAGTGGTGGCCCTTAAGCCGGTCTGCACACAGCAGAGCGGAGCAACAACCCGAATCCATCCAGAAAAACACTGCGGCCGCTCGAATGAGATCATGGCATCAGGGGACGTGTGAAAAGACATGCAGCTGGGGTTCTCTGCTCGCTCTCTGTGGTGGACACTGAAAACAAGAAGACGTGTCGAATCGCACGCGGTGCGAGGGAAACTGGGGACAATTAAACAAGTCCAGGAGTAATTCATACAGGGTGGATGGTGGGTGTTCACAAAAAAAACAGTTATTGCTGTAGAGATAGCTAAAAAAATAAAACAAAAGTTATAAGTGGTGGTCAGGATGCATCATGTTGGGTGTTTAATTCCCACATGTTTCTTTTTCTTTTTTTTTTACTTTGGACTCCTTCCAAGGAATAGAAATTTGGGCATTTAAGGCCTTCAGCATCAAGTTCAGTAATAGGGAATTAACTTTTTTAAGTGGGGTAAATAAGATCCAGCTTAAAAGCTCAGTATGTGCAGTACATTTGCATACTAGTTTGCACATTAAATGTGGTGACATTAAACAAAGAAAAGATGTTAAATTCCTTAAATTAGTATTAAAGTTGTCTGATAAGAGCAGAGACGGTCTTTAGTGATGGTCCCTCATTCTTCATCCTATCGGTACCCACAAATAACCCACTTCCCTGATGAACATCATTCTGGAAAAAAAAAAGAAGTTCAGAAGTAGCCTGAATTTCATAGATGACTCCTCTACATAAGTGCATATTTTGAATTTTAATGCAGCTTTTAACAAATGGATCATACTACCTTTAGAGCCATTAGACAGATACTTGAGTTCTGAGACTGGACATGTGATAAAGCAAAAGAAAACTTGTTTGGGGTGTAAATGACAAATTACATCGTTTTTTTTTTCCTGCAGTAATGATGTCCCCAAGGTAATTCTGTCCTGGGTGGAGAGCCAGATTATTTTGCGTGAGACGTTTTCCTAAAACCTTTTAAGAAAATGAAATGTTGCATCCACAAACTTACCAGAGCTCGACAAAGACACGTTTTGAATTTTATCATAAAAGTACGGTAGTAAATTACTTCTCACTCAAAAAATCTAATGTCTTAGGCTGTAGATTTTGTCAGAAACAGCATTTGTGACATTTGACTTATATATATATATATATATATATTAAAAAAAATACTTGGGGTGTTGAGAAAGGGACTATAATGAAAGTCTTTAAATACTTCTGGCAAGTGAGGAATGGCAATGACCAGAGCTCCATCTGCGATTGATCAGTGTGTTGGCTCACACGACTTGTGTTTCTCTGTGGGTGTTGGTGTATGGATGGCGTGGGTGGCTGAGGGAGAGGGAGGCAGAGGAGAGTATTTTGCCCACAAGGTTTAAGTTTAGGCGTGTTCTGGAAGCTATAAAAAGACTGACAAAGAAAGGCACGAGCATTATTTTGACTGAGAAAGCTGATACCAGCAGCTTGAGTACAAAAATCAGCCGTGAGTATCAGAGATGCTGAGCGATCTTTCTGCGCTTATTTTAGTGACCAAACAGTTGTTTTACCTTCTAGATTTCAAGGAAGCAGACATCTTTACGAGCACAGAGCATGTATTTTCCTGTTCCACAGCTACATTTATGGTTACCTCCTGCCAAATCTCTTTCACAAAGCTTTTTATTTTAAATTAAAAGCGAGTGACACAGCAAGTAGAAGAGCTATAGCCTTGCCATATTCTGAATGTCATAATTGGTTAAGCAAGATGTTCCAGGTAAGCGTGCGACATCAGCACACAAAGTTCTTGTTGCGTGTTGTTAAAACAGGTTTTATTGCACCAGGTTTTTGTACATCCTGCACGGATTAGCTGAAAAACAATTTTAAAAAAATCAGTTTGAAGGGAGAAAAAAATATAAATGGTGCAATAACCCTGTTGCATAAGTGTGCACATCTCTTCGCTGAAGCATCGTTTGATTCAAGTTTCTTCAGCATTGTGCTGAGGTGACTGAAGACACAGTGAGGCAACCGTTACGATACAAAGCAAAAATTTAGCTACCCTTGTCAAAATATGTTGATCGAATCATCTTTCATTTCACCGTACCCTGTGGTACGATAAGCCGTTCAGCTAGTTTACGCAACACTAGCGATATTAGGGTGGAGGAAGAGGGCCAAACAGCGCTGTGTGTCTCTGTATGAATCTATTAATGTTTACTCACAGACGCCAATGCCTCACAATCCTTAATTCTGTTCCCTGCTCAAGGTTTCCCAAACGGAACCACAACCACAAATGGCAGGAATAAATCAGCGATGGTGACAGACTCCAATCAATGCCACAGATTAATGCAGTGAGAAAAGCACGTGGGAATCCAATGGCCTTGCTAACGCCTTGTCAGTGTGTCAAATCTGCTCCGTGCCATATTAGAGGCAACGGTAACTTAATTCCGACCGTGTCGACTGCCGATTTGCTCCGCTGAGCTGCTCCTTGAATCAAAAGGGCATTAATCAAAGAGAGCGGGGTCGATCCTACGTCAACCACATGGCTTTGACCTCAGCTTGACTGAGCACCTGCCATGACGCAAAGTTATTTACAGGTTGCCGATCCCATCAATCTAGTTTCTGTTGTTTTTTTTCCTTCTATCAAAGCAAGTGTCAGATAAAAGACAGAGAGATCTGGACTGTTTATACTGCAGACGGCACACAAGACCTGTAGCTATGGCAGCATGGAAAGACTAATAAGGGAGTTTGCACGTTTCTGCTTCAGACTGCCACGATGTTTAAATAGACTTGCTGAGTACTCCTCTGCAGAAGCACGTTGGCTAAAATACAAAGCTTAACTGGAGAAACTGTGTCATGGCAAGACAAATTTGAAGTTAAGCTAGCTAATGCAAGACTCAATCTTCTGTAAAAAAGCATTTTGTGTGTTATATTCAATTGTTTGGAGGCACATTATCCAGAGGGGGTCAGAACCACAATTATACTTGTGAGAAATACATTTTTATCATATTACATTGCTTTTAAATGCACATTTGCACATTTTATTTTTATAATTTTAGTTTAAAAACAGCATATTACTGGTGTAGATCTGGACACATGCATCCTCTTTGTAAGGTAACGTTTCTGCTGGGCAATTCTGTCACAATTTAACCTTTCAGTTTCATGGTCGGCATACAGTTTTTAGATCTGGACTGCAACACATCGATCTTTGAAGTTATGCTCATATAAGTCTTACATTTGAAATATGGAGTTGTCCTAATGGAAAAAAAGCCCCTCCAGGCTCCCAGGAGACGCTATCATCTTGATGACAGAAACTCTCTCTTTTAAATTCCAACATATGTCTGAGGAAAACCTTTACAGGTCAGCGAGGCCGTGGATACCGACACAGCCCAGTATCATCTCTGCTGACAGGTTTTGCAACTTCATCCTTCATTTGATGAAGACTGATTGTGTTTACTTAAAGAAAACTGAAATGTAGAGTGATCCAACCAAAGAGCATGTGTCCACTGTACAACTATTTATACAAGATGAGCTCATGCTCTAAGAAGTCGGATGTATTGTTGCACAGAGTTCAGAGATAAATGGCAGTCCACTGTGTCACACAGCTCCAACGTACATTTCTGGATACAGAGGCCGATTGTGTGCAGTGAGTGTACAGTTTACAGCGTTGTGAAAAGTGTTTGTTCTCCTACAAATTTCGTCCGTTATTGTTTTGTCCTATTTATTTGTTTCTGATAATCAACACCCGTTAAATCATCAACTGCAGTCGCAGAAGCAGTACGCGTCTAAAAATCTCCAAAAGGAAGACATCACACGTCAATCTAAATAAATTCAAAACAGACGAAAAACAAAATCACTGCCATCTATAAGTCTGGAATGGGTTATGACACCATTTCTGAGGCTTTTGGGACTCCAGCAAAGCCAGTGGCGCAACTACACATTTTTCAGGTGGATGCAAAAACATAAATCGGCGCCCCCCCACCCCCGAGGCGACGATACGTGAAGGGTAAAATTCGCAAATTCGCTACTTTTACCTCGTTATGTGTGCGAGGTGATGGAGCGACAGGCGCTGAAGAGTTTGGGTAAACATCATAGGCGCGTTGCCCCCTCCAGACGGGGTTTTGGCGCCCCCTCTGGTGCTGCACCCCTATGCGTTGCATACCCTGCATACCCACTTTTTGCGCCACTGAGCAAAGCATTAATAAGAGCCATATCTGTGTCTGCATTTGTGTATGTTTTTCATCTGGTGGCAGAAAATGTTCCCTATGGGGACGGTAATAAAACGACGCAGATACTCATTATCCACAAAACACGAGAAGGTGATGAACCTAACCAAGAATATCTAACCAAACAAGACTTCTCAAACATTGCACTGGTGACTCATCCAGGAAATCACAAAAAGAAACATAGAACATCTAAAGCAGGGCAATTATCACTTGCCTCATTTAAAACCGATGTTCATGATTCATGGATTACAAAAATAAACTCAAGAGAAAAAAAACGGCATCCTTGTTTCTGCTGCAGCAGAAACAAGGTTTTTTTTAAAACTGCTCCTATCAGGCAAACATACCAAATCCTTTAGGGTAATCAATTGATTTGATGTAAGTATATCGATCATAATAGTAAAGTATAAGTATTTTAAATACTTCACAGCAGAAAATGTTCCAAATTAGTTTCTTAGACTTTCCCAATATTCCTATAAAAGTATTTATTATTACTGTTGCAGGTCTTCATGTAAATGGCTATAAAAATCACTGTGTTGTCAGTTTCTTTGATGTTTTCTGCCCAGAAAAGGTGAAAAAAAAGATCCAAGTAGACAAAGCCGTAATGACTGTGTCTGTAAAAAGAACAAAAGAAAAGACTTAAAAATTATGTATTTAATTTTTTCCTGGATGAGTCAAACATTCAAAGCTTTCTGGAAACTGGTGTGATTATCCTGTACTGTACAGACTGTACTGTCTAAGATTCCTCCCAGCCTCCAAGCGAGGAAGGTGATAAGCATCCTGTAGCGGCCAGAAAACATAAAACCTCCAAAAATAGTCTCTCTTTGACTAAGTCTGACCACAGCTATGAGCAGCAAACCAGTTATAGCATACTAGCTCATTTTTTTGGACATAATCCTAGCCACAAGGGTTGCACGCGTAATGACGACAGAACCTCTAGAACGTCTCCACTTGGACAAGTGATCTCAGCTTTAAGATCAGGTCGGAATGAGCTGGCACCGAAGGTTTCAATCAGCGCGAGAGAAATTCAACAAAGCAGATTTATATCCACAACAGAGTTAGTCCAACAAAAATGGAAACGCCTTAACTGGAATAACAGCTGAACTGGTGAGCGTCGCTCACACCCCTGTGGTGTCTGCTAAAACAAACAGAGGAATCACTGGAACAGCAGCCAGGCCAAATAATTACAGCATCAATATTTATTTCACCAAGGGGGGGGGCAAACAAAGCAACATTAGTACAGTTTTATGACACAGCATGAGCTTCTTTCCCGCTTTTATGAGAGAGGAAAGGAGGGTATTGGTAATGTACTTCAATACAAACTGACTAATTCTTGTGGGACTTTTAAATGAGTTACAACATCACAATTGTGAGGGCTTTACCCAACTGGGTTTATAACTTCTTTATCAGTTTTGTTGTTTGGCTGGCCTACGCTTATGAGCACACATCATTAGGGCAAAAAGCATGACCTGAGAATTTCTAAAACCAAAAAAACAGCACGCCACCATGGGAGACAAAGCTAATACAACCCACATTGTTTTTGTTTTATTAAAGAATATAGAAATTATGTTTCAATAACATTTGCTATGCTAAACTGGCATGACTTCCTGTGCAAAGGACCTGAAAAAAAATGTTATTCGTAAAAGAGAGGCATTGTTGCTTCAAAGCGCCCCAAGCTTGCAATTCAAAATATCTATAATCAGTTTGCTTTCTGGACGCCACATGCTCTGCGAGGGACGGAAAAAAAAAAAATTCAAGCATGCTGAGAAAAACCAAAATAGGGTCCTGCTTCCACAAGCCTCATTCAGTTGTGGACACTCATCTTCTTACATAAGAGAGCACCAGAAATAGAGCTGATAGATTTCATGTGAGAGCTTCCAACTGCTGTTGTAATAAGCAAACCATGAAGCGTCTGATAAGGTGTGTCTCTCGACCGACAGCGTTGCTCGTTTGGAGGAAGTGTGACTGAGTGGGAGTCGAACAAGAAGAGTCTGGGAACTTAATCGAGTTATTCTTACCAGGACGTGGGTGAGGACAATTTTGATGAGCGGCGCTCCAGAATGGTTGACCAACAGCGGCGGTAAAGGCTCCACTTTCAGAGAAATCAGGCAGCTTGCTATCTGGATCTTGTGATCCTTGTAGTCAGCTGCTTCGGTAATCCTGGAGAAAAAAAACAAAAGCACAATCCAGTAGAAATAAGGATACATTTCAAGACTTGATAGCTCAACATTGAAGAGTGTTTTGCATTTTAAACTAGCATACTAAATGTTGGCTACTGACACATGAGTGTCACACACAAGGCTGGAGAAACAGAGCAGTAGCACCGAGATGGGATTTTGGCCATCTGTCTTTTTAATGAATTAAACTGACAGCCACCAGTTTTTCCAACATCATCTGATATGTGACATTATGACCATACAAGCATCAAGACAGAAGGGAATATTTTCATCCGCATAAAAGTCCCAGAGGTCACAAACATCTGGAAATCTGCTGCTGTATGCCATAAAAAAAGTAGTCATATCCTTTAGACTTTTATTTATTTATTTATTTTTTACATTGTATGACTTGCATTTTATTGAGATTTTGGGGGGTTTGACTATAACTAGTTAAGTGTTATAAAAAATATATACGTGATTTAAAAAAAATTTAGTATTAAAAACCCGAAAACTGTATAAACTCCATAACCTCTATCAGTATTTGTACAGCAGTTTTGTGCAGCTAGAGACTTAAGGTTTTGTCCAATCTTCCTGCCAAAATAGATCAAATGAAGTGGACCTGAATGGAAAGCATACATGTTTAAGTATTACCACAGTTTGGGTCTATACTTTGATTTGGCCACTTGGTTATTTTTCATGTGCACCAATCTTAGCCATTCTGGCACAGCTTCGGCTGTACGCTCTCCTGCTGGACGGTGAGTCTCTTCAAAGTCTTCTATAACCTCAACTTCTACTACCTTTGTCCTGTATTTTAGCACCGTTCATTTTCCCAAACAACTCTGACCAACGGTACTGCTGAAGAAAAAACATCCCGATGCCCTAACGCTGCCACGGAAGTGGTATGTTCATGGTGATGTGCGTGTAAGACTACAACCTTTTTCTTAAGTTAGTTGGGTGCAAGATTTTGCAAAGAGGTTTGTTTAAAAAAAAAGAAAAAGAAAAAGGTAATCATGTGTGAGCTTTCTTCCGCTTCACAATTAAAACGATCAAACTTACACAGTAAATCTGCCCCCAAAATCTCAAAACGTTAGTGGCTTATAAATACTTCTGCAAGTCACTGTCACGTTGGTTTTGCTGAAGATTAAAGTTGCCTGATTGCTGTGTTTATGTTCATCATGTGGGTTATAACTGCAACAGTAGATGCCTCCAGACAATCCAGTGATGTGACAATGACTGAGAGAGTGGGTGGGTGGGGGAGTGGGTTCAGATATGGCGTGTTAATAGCAGGGTGTATCAGTCAGTGGAAGCTGAGTGGTGAGATGAGAGATAGGCAGAAAGCACAGATAAGCTCCTGGCTCCAGGCTTCAACTGCTCTGAGGTTCAGGAAGTTAGAGGCCCTTGGACATGATTTCCCACACGGTAAGCACAAAGAGAGGGGCTTGGTTCAGTTTTCTTTCAAACGGCTTGAACTTAAAAAAAACAATTCCCACAAGCTGAAGCACAAAAGGTCACCCCTTCCTCTTACCTCGTCTTGACCGGGCTGATTTCTTTGTAGTACTTGTGCATGTTGTGGTAGAAGAGGCCAACAATGGTGGTCTGAGCTGAAGACAAGAAGTGGACACACAGAGGCGGAGTGAGAGGAGGAACGGGAATGTTCGACAGGAACGCTAAAATGCTCACAAAGAAGGGAAGTTAATTAACGGCACATTGCCACCGCACGTCGGCACCAGCCAACTAATGGGAGGGGAGTATAGTCTCACAAGGGTGAAAGGGAGAACGCCGCATGGTTTCGGGGAATACTTATGGAATATTTTCACGACGTCAGTGGCAGACCAGGAGGTCCGGTGCCCCTCCCCTGACCTTTCCTTCAGCTCGTTCCCACCTCCACGCGACGAGATAAAGAGTGAAATCGGAGGAAATTCCTAATGACCCTGTTCCTCTGTTCAAAGGTTGAAGCCCGCTGAGGATGACAACAAGGGCTCGAGTGTGTCAAGCAAATGTGCATGAAAAGTTCATAGGAATATTATTCCAACCAATGCCTCCCAGCACGTTTCACAGACGACCACGTCTTGGTCAGTTTCCTTGTTTGGTTCTCCAAGAGCAAAGAATGAACAAAGAAAACACCGTCTGAGCAACTCCAATGCGTTGCATTCTCCGTGCTCTATTAGGATATAAAAGCTGCCCTTTGAGCATTTTACGCTGCCAGGTATTCAGGCCTATGACTTAATTTGGCTCCGGCTCTCGTGTGTCAGGCCATAACGCTCATTCCTCTTCGATATGAGTTTGTAAATGAATTATTTAAGCTGTTTATTTTTTTGTGTTTGCGTGCCAGAACACGGCATGGAGGAACACAGATGCAGCCGGGGGAATCCGACCTGAACGCAAAGCCGAACAAACAACCCTTTAATGCCCAGTGTAATTACTCCTCTCCCTCAGTCCACTGCAGGGGCCCGTTCTTTTTATAATGACGAAGTGAAGTGGAAAAAAAAGAGGGACAACTTTTATTTGTTCTGTTTTAAATGAAAGGGTAACTACCTACAGTAAAATCATAGGTGGGTTTCTGCAGGGCATCATAAATCCAAACAAAGGCTTTCACCCCAATCCCGTCTTAGACCGCGTGCAGTAAATAGTCTTACATCTCAGCTTATTGTAACAAGAACTTCCTAGATTGATATTTCTGTATTGCAATTTGATGTTTAGTGGTCCATTTTAAATGGTAGAGTCTACCCCACCAATTGAAAAAAAAAGACATTAAAATATGAACGTGTTGTATTATTTACACTTACTGTGTATTGCAAATGCCTCCCCAGGCACTGAGATGTAATTCTTCCCCTGTGTGGGAAAGCGGTAATGTGGCAGATTGAAGTTCTGTGGCAGCTTCATCAGGGAGTAATCTGTGGGGGGGATGCAGGGATCAGAGTTTAGAAAGAGGAAAGAATAATAGACCCAGGAGCAAACAAATAAAACCCATGTGATTTGTAAAGAGAAAGATTTGGGGAGTGAAAGTTGGAGCTGACATCTTTCTGACCTGCAACGAAAGACGTTCCGCCCAGGGAAAAGGGAGAGCCAGAGCTGAACTCCAGCTTGGTCACCATGTGTCCCATCACGATGTCCACTGTCTCAATCAAGCTGCTGACCACCGGGTCGGCCTGCTGACCAACGATTGTCACAGGAAAAGGTCACATTTTGCTGCTTTTCAATGTGTTGCTTCAGTTTATCAGATTTATGTGCATTTCTTCTATAAATTAGGTTGAATTTGTATTTTGTAGTTCACGTTAAAGACATCTCAGTTTTACAGGAAGGCAATCTCGTTTGAGTCTACCATGCAAATAATTTATTTAAAAAGCAATCGGTGTCACAAAAAGTAGTAGTATTTGATAAATATAAGGTTAAAGGAAAATGGTACACTGTTTTTAAAATGTCCAACGAATAAAAACTGGACTCCCACCTTCTGCAAGTTTTTAGTATATATCTCAGCTTTGCATATTTATATTGAGAAAAAAAGAGAATATAGCTCCAACTTCAATAAATTGCTTCAAGTGGTTACAATTAGTTCAATTAAGTTTACCCAAGTTTATTTATTAAATTTGGTCAACTTCAGAGTTTAATAAACATGATAAACTAGTCTGGATGGACTTAATTTAATTACTTGTTACAAACTGAAGCAATTTATTTAAATTGAATCAGTTATTCTGTTTTCTGAGTGTAGAGACTGAAATGTTTGCCTAATCTAAGTAACTTTAGCACAGTCAGAGTTTTTTGCTAATATTTTTCCACAGATTCTCACTTTAATTTCTCGAAAATCAGAGCAGTGAGATTTGACCAGAATAATTGTTGATCAAAGGAACCATCGTATTTCCATAAAATGTGTTAGTAACACATTTATTTTTGGCAGCGCTGTGAAATAACCTCCTTTAAGGCATGCTATTTAAGCGAAAGCAGTTTTAATGCCTTTTACTGTCAAGAGTTTCAAGTGCCTCTCATGCCAAAAATATGCAGCATTAAAAACTCTGAGTCAATGACCCACTTTTGTGTCTCAGCTCCAAGCAACAGTCAGATTGCTTCTGCTACATTTTGTCATGTTTGGACCTTACACTACAATGGAGTGGCCTCATTTACCTCTGGCAATCCTGGAGAAGTCAGAACTTCTTCCACACTTTTGAGGAAAGCCTGGAAGAGAAGAGAGCAGACATCGTCATCTGCACAAGGGTGGCCACTGTTTCTACTGTGTGATCTCTTTTTGAAAGCGTAGTGATACGTTTTTTCTTCCGTGCTGTGTTTCAGGACCTGTGTGAGGTTGTCGGCAGCGTTGTGAGGAATTGTCCTGTTGGGCAGCGCGCTGAGGAAGTCCAGCACGGGCTTGGTGCTCGGCCCCTGGGAGCTCTGGACCACCTCCTGGTGACCGCTGATCACAGGAGGACTCGCTTCAAAAGCTCTCTGGGGAGACAGCGCAAAAATCACTTGGAGGGGAGTTTATGAATAAACACGGAGCTCCAACATACACAGAACATGTAGTGATTGATTTCATGGGAATACTCTGAGTAAATGTATCGCCGTTTCTCTATAGAGTGTGCTAGAAGAAGCTGTTCTCCTGTGACGAGATGCAGCCATTTTTGCCGCGTTTTGAGTTTCTGAGTACGTTTTCTACCCCCAAACCTGTCATAAACAAGCCTCTTCACATGTGTTCTCAATATCTTTCTTTTTATCTGTTGACAAAACGAAAACAGTGCCTCAGTGAGTAATGAATTGTTTGTGCATTTTGAAGCAAAAGACCCCCATTTCCCACTCCTGTGACGACTTTGGTGTTTATTTTGGTGATTTTCCCCCCCCACCCATACCTTTTCTTTGTAGCTGCTGCATTTCCTTTAAAAACCTTTAAAAAAATGTTGATGCTAAACTGTATTAAGGTTTAACTGTACTTTTGCAGTTTTTGGTTGTTTCAAACTGATGATGACAACTGATGACTAAAGAGTGAGTCTAATGCAAGGCAATGTGGTTGTTGGACCAAAATAAATATTTTCCACCAGCTGGAGGTCATTCAGAGCCACTTTGGTTTGATTAGAGGTCATAATTTGTCAAATTTTATAATTGCTGCTGGCCCTCAAAAGGACAGTGATATTAAACATTGAAAAAAAAGATATCTAAAAAGACCTTTAATAATGTCTTTATGATTTGTACTTACAATTGATCTAAATACTTGGTCAACAGCAGAAATAAACAACATAGAAAAGTTGTCAGGAAAGTTTACTGGCATTGGGTACAGATGTGTGGAAACATATAATAAATTCTAAAATGAAAAATTTGTCAAATCCTCTCGGCCAAAGCTTAGATTATGCAAGTAGAGGCAAACTCTGTTCTTCAAGATGTCAACCCAGAGTAGTTTTTTCCGTTAAGTTTGTGTCAAAGTGATCGGCGAAAGCGTTTTATCTGGCTAACTTGCAACAAATGCCAGCTAAAGAATGGGCAGTGTCCCACAGCAGTGTCTGACCAAATGGTGGTAAGCATGAGAAGGAGGTGCCAGGTTGTTGCTCTCCTACTGATGCCCCTGTTTGTCAAGTTAGTGAAATCAGTCAATCAGTCAATCTTCCAATCCAACACACACGTCTGTAGCAGAATAGGCTGCTCAGCATTGGTAGAGATGAACCAATCTTATCTTTGGTGCTCAACTCACAAATGCATCTTCCTTACAACTGCGGCTCCTTTTGAAGGCAAATGAACTGGCTTTTTTATCGGATCGGATTTTATCTGGGAAAGGCTTTGTTACAACAAATGAATCAACCAAACATACATTTCCTGACCATCTTGAATTGTATGTTTAATTAGCAACGAATCATTTTTTGTTTCCATGGAGTTTAAACATACCTTAACACACAGGCCCCTAAGCTTCTAGGCTGGACACGTATTTACCTTGCCACCATGCACAATAAGCAGGATGATAATGGGTGTAAATAACTCTCCAAAGCTTTAGAGACCTGCAGCAAAGTGTGTCATCTTGGGAGGTCACCAAGGTTCATCTACAAGGCAACCAGCTGCTTGGGAGTGATTGCAGGAAAAGCCTTATCTGCACTACGATCACAAACACAAACTCCACTGGGACCTCAACTTGCAGCATGCTTTGTTCAGATAAAATTTACACTGAGCTTTTTGGTAATAAGCAAACCAAGTAACATGAATATGTGCAAGAAGACAACTTGCTCAAGCATAGTGGAGGACTTTTCCCTCCAAATACCATGAAAACCCTAAACTGTTTTCAAGGATGTTTTAAATAAAGAACTGCTGGATTCAACTAGCAAACATGAAAAAATTGCCATAGCTACTATTAATAGAATAATGCTCCAAAATACATGGCCAAATCAGTACAGAAATGGTTCACCAAGCACAAAATCTACCTTTTGGACCTCACACTGTCCTGACACATAGACAACCTGGGTTCAATTAAGAAAAAGCGCGGCACCAGGAATCTGGATGATGTAGAGACTGTTCAAAGAGGAAGAGTCAAATGTTGTTAAACGACTAAGCGTCATCGCACTGGGAAAATAAGTTAAAGTACTGACAGCAGGAGTCACTGTTGTTTTGTGAGTACTAATAATTATTAACATAGCCTTTTCCCCCACTTGAATTAAATGTTGAATTTTTCAGTGTGGCAATGTGTTGGTATTATTTTGGGTAAGAATTGGGAAAAGGGTAGAAACACTTCCAAGACACTTACACTTGTTGCTGCAGTAGTAGAGACATCCAAAGCATTTCCATGCGTTGTAGCAGAAACCTCATCCTGACCTAAAAAGAAAAAGAAAAAGAAAAAGCCTCTTTTGAAGTATAAAATACTCACCAAACTGTTGACCTGCATATCTGGTTGTCTTTTTTTGTATTTTCTCCTTTTTATATATATATTTTTTGTTCTTTTTGGTGCTTTGGGAGCCTCGCCAGATCTGGCTGTGGTTCTGGATTTTGTCAGCATAAAGCTTACATTTTGATTGCACTCGGCAGTCGTAAAAGAACAAACGCCAGATCCAGAGACTTGCAGCCTCTATTAGACATGAATGATCAAAACACACATGTTGCCACTACACAGACTGCACAGGATTTAGATATATATTTTTAAAGTCTTTACACTCATTTAATGAAGCCAACTATTACAAACTACTATAAAATGACCATGTTTGGGTGTTTAGGGATGTGAATCTGAATCATTTCTACTCTTCCTTGATTGAAAGAAAATGTAGGCGAGTCACTGAGAGCTAAAGATAGATATTGTTAGCAAAAGCAGCCAGGCTATTCGGTGTCCAGAAATGACCTGTGAATTATATCACTTATGGAAATATTGTCAGAGAAGAGGAGAAAGTTCAGTGCATTTTTGAAATGCTTCATGCATCACAGCACAGCAGTAACACTTCGCGTATGCAGCTACCAATCACCCTGAGGAATTAATGTGAAACACAAATTAATTAGATTCAGCATATCGTATTGCGCTGAGAATTTCTAAGGCGGTGCTAGGATTTTCTAATTTGGATTAACACTCGACAGAAAGTTGTTATTTTTAAAAATCGCCTCCATCTCCATTTATGGCCCTCGGCTGACCAGAGGAGGTAAACAGAACAGAAACATTCAGGAGTGTGGAGGTTAGCTCCTCGCATGTTGCAGCTTGTCACATTAAATTAAAACGATCTGCCTTCTGCGACTCAACATGCCGCTACACTTGGTTAGATACTTAAAAGGCAGAACTATTTCAGCTGCGGACTTAAAATTGTGTGCGAGCCGAGGGGCGTGTTTGTGCACAGTTTATATTGTTGTTGTCTGTCACGGACGAGATTCGGCACAAAGACAGAAGGTAATTTAACATTAACCCCTGTTTGCTCAGAGTCAAAAGGGAGGAAACACTTTAATAGACAAAGACTGCATGTGCTAGAAAGACAGGAAATATTTTCCAAGAGAGCACATTGTCCTACCTACAGCTGCTCTGTAATAGAGTTTGATCTGATGGGGAGAAAGGGCCTTTTTCCAGATGGCAAATTCATCGAAAGCCCGCGTTACATAATGACGATGCGCCCTGTTGTTCTCGGTTTTGAGGAAAACGTCAGAACCGAAGTCCGCAGAGCTCTCTGAGGTAGAGCCGGAGGGATCACCGTCACACAGAGTCCCATTGATGAAAACCTTTAGACCGTCCTTCTTGGTCCAGGTGAACAGAACGTGTGTCCAATATGGGCCTGAAAAAGGGAAAAAAATATTTACTGAAAAATGACAATTAAACAGCATTCAGTGAATGCTCTCATAGATAAAATACTTTTTTGGGAAAAATGTTGACCTATTTTTAAAATAGAACAGCTAAACTCTAAAGTCAGGGGTTTAAAAGAAGTCATACAGCAATGTGCAACTGATTAATTCAGATTCAAAGTATCAGAAAAGGTTTCTAATGCAAAGCAGTATTAGATTTAGAAGTGAAAAACCTCAGACTTTCCAGAGTTTTGGGAATTGTTCTAATCATTTCTCAAACTTGATTTGTGTAAATTTTTGCCTTTAGGTTAAAATATAAAATAACTTCATCCTTCATAAATGTATATCATAACCCAACAATCTGAAAAGGCTCGTTTGTCCTTTTATCTTACAAAGTATTTTTATGAAGATGCTGCTGCTTAAAAACCAAGATTTACTCAGGTGATACTTATTACAAAAAGGCTGGTCTGTGTGATGTCAGCTGCTGGTCGCAGGTTCTCATCTGTCTGTACAAAACTTGATTTTATATAAAACTATTACCGTGGTTACTTTCAAAAAGTTATCAGCAGTCCTTTTCTCTGTGTGGTGTCCATTTTAATAGGTGCAGAGCTAAAGCTGAACAATAAAAACTGAAGAGGACATTTTCATAATAGACAGAATTTATTTTTTTTTTGGCAAAATACTTAGGCGAAAATATTAGTACAGACTCCTCACTGAGCTCAGTTGACATGTTTTTCTGGTCGATGAAACATCTGCGATTGAAATGGTTTATGCAGTTCATCAACATATGTGTCTGAATGTTTCCCAAAACATTTACTATTACAAAGTGCAAGGAAGTAAATGAACAACAAGAAGGTCCCACAGGACAATACATTCACTGTGTGAAAACACATCTGCCTGGAGACCACAATGCATTTCCTTTTTGCTTACAATATAAACCATATGTGCCAAGACCTCCACCACTTCTCAACTCATTCAGAATTCCCTCCGAGTATACCGCTCTATTTTCAGTTTTAATTAAGAAAGTTGCTCACATGCCGCCCCGGGGTTCATTAAATCACCCTTTTAATGTTTTCCTCGCACTTGTGAAGTGGAAGAGGGACAGCTGACAGATTAGGACATTCTGTGCTACAGATCTGGCATGACACTCTGTGAGAATCAGGCAGCTTTTGATCTCCTGGAACAGCGAATTCAAGCCCAGATTGAGTTATGATGCCTCTTCACGAAACGTCGAGCAGCCAGAGCAAAAACATTTATGGTTAAAGCGCAAAATGTTACTGCGATAGGAATACAGTTTTTAAATCTGTCCTAACAAGATCGCACGTAAACTTTTCTCCCTGGTAACCGCAGCTAAGATATTATGTTGATTGACAACACTTCGCAGGTCTAACCCTCCTATTACCATTGAGTTAGCACAGATGGAAAATGCCCGGAATCAGGGTTAATTCTAGTCGCCTGAACAGAAGTTTTGTCGTAAGGGAGGTAAAAAGCTCAGTTATGTTTCTGCTCCAACTCAAAAATCATCTCAGGCAAAAGTCTTATGGCAATCTAAACTAATGCCAAGTTTATGCTGTATGTTTACTCTTAATATAACCCATTTAAATCATTTTCATAAAGCATTGGAGCTTTCAATGAATATGACTGACCCAACACTTTCAGATGAATTCTAATCAAACTTATGTCGTTAGGATTTAGTCAATCTTGAATACTACATTGACAAATTAATCTGGTTGAACAATTCTCTATGCCAAATTAAAATCTTTGCTAACATGTCAAGTTCTTTTGTATTTTCACACATGTCCACCAGTCATAATCATCAGGCATTATTTCACTTTTCACATTAAACGGCTGCATATTGAATAAGATGCACTTTTTTTTCTTTTTTTGCTACGGCAAACACTTGCCAAGTCAACAGTGAGAGCATGTGGTGTCAGTTAAAACCATGAGAACAATAAATTTGTGTAGAGAAAGATTTGATCAAATTAAACACAATTCACATGGATGTGTACAAATCGTTTTCTCAAGAAGTATTATGTTATAAATTTGTTTTTGTAGTACCTGAAATGGGGATCTCCGCTCTCCATCTGTGTTTGTCATCTCGCGTGTAAAGCTCCACGCATCCCTTGTGAGAGTCTGCAAAGACTGTGAAACTGTTGGAGATGACTTTCGCGCCAGACGCCACAGCAAAGTTGGAATCTGGCTTTTGGTTTTTCCAAAAAAAGGAGAAGGTCACACCTAGAAAAAGATTGTTTTAATAGATTAAAAGTTTTTCCAAAAACCTACAATGGTGTATAACACAGAGAGGTATATTCAGCTCAAAAAGACACACTTACTTTTTTATATATACAGTATATACTTTCTAACATGAATACAAAACTTAGTCAGTTTTGGTTCTTTTAGGATTACCAAAATTGTTATTATTTGGTAAAACTATTAGAGACAATGTTTTTAAGCATACTTTTCCATCGTCACAGTAAAATTGTCTTAATTGAAAATATTTCTCACACGCCTCTCACTAAGGTTTGCTAGAATTTTGGCCCATTCCTCCAGACAGAACTGAAAGCGTAATGTATGAAATGTGCTGCACCTACCATCCAGAGCACAGAGGTTCAGATCACTGACGCAGGAGTTATGGTAGTTTCCAAAGTAAAGAACGAGGCCGCTGTTATCACAGTCCAGAAAGATACCCTTATTGTGTACTCCTTCAACAATGTCTGTAGCAAAACATAAATTACAGCTTCATGATTTAAAATTGTGAGATAAGTAAAGAGTTTGATATACATATTATGGTTTTCTATGTTTTTCTGTGTACTTTTAATTTTAAGCCAATATGAATAACTTCTAACCAACACCAACTGACAAAGTTACAGGATTTATATCATACAGTTAAGCTATGCTCTTATGCTGCAAGGACAAACAAGCAAAGAACCAAAAGGTGTGCAATGACTTGCTGCAGTGTGACCGTGTGAGCGGAAAGTGACGGATTCTCACCTACTATTGCGGAAATGTTAGTGTAGGCAGAGTCATTGGTATACACATAGGAAGAGTTATGGGAAGAAGGGAGCACAGTGTGGTTGTGGATTCTGACAGCTGGACAAAAAAGACAAGAAGACAAAAACCGTAATTTCCACCCGGGGAACAGTGACAGGAGAACAATGGGAGGGACGTGCTGCACAGGTATGAAACAGAGTGATGCTGGTGAAGGTAAACACAGAGTGATGCCACACAACATGCTCGCATCCATACCCGATCCCTCTTAAACATGTATGACGTTTCACTCAGTACAACTCAGTACAACTAAAGTCATGGTCATGGAGTGGCTTGGAAATGTATTCACACCCTTTAGACTTCTCCAATTTGGTCACATGACAACAGGGCTCAATGTTTTTATTGGTCTGAAGCAATACTCGAAACTTAAATACTGTGTTTTCATTAGGCGCGAGGAGAAAATCACCGTGCTTAACTGAAAGCATCAGTCACTGTGTAGTTAATCAATATAATGTGTTTCACTTACTGAATTGAGTTACTAAAATAAATTAACTTCTCAATACTGCCCAGCTTTATTAAATAGATTTACTAGAAATATGACAACATACTTCTAGTAAATCTCAAAGATTTACTTCTAGTAAATCTTGGTTGGAGAAGACTTGAGACTAAGCAACTTTCCATACAAATCTACATATAGTCTTAAATATACAGTACAATACAATATTTCAGATAAAAGTATATTTTTCTTGTTCGAGTGGTTAAGTCAAAGGTTCGATCTAAATCCAATTAGTAGTCTGTAATAAAAGTTCACATTTTCTCTTTAAGATGATATCCATCGAATTGACTGACCTTGAGCAATTTTGCGCAGGATAAAAAGGCAAACATTTCAAATAACAGGTGTGCAAAATTCATACAGACACACCCCGAAAGACCTATCTCAATAACCCCAGGGTCCTATGGACTGAATGTAAATGGTCACAGTTTTATTTTTATAAAATAACTAAAAACAATAATCATACGCAACTTTTTGGAGGCCTATCACATCAAATCCCAGGGAATTTCTGATTGCAAAGTGAGAGAATGTGGCAAAGTTTAAGGGGCGTGAATACTTTCCGCAAGACACTGAATTTGATTGAACAGGCAGGACAACTGTGGCAGGAATGCAAACGGTGAACAAAAAAGGGTTTTCTAGGAAGGACCCGAATGCAAACACGGCGGCCATGTAGGCTCGTACTTATTTTGCTGCCGCTGACATAACGCGGACTGCTTCCAATCTGGTCCAGCAGCTCATGAATCCCATCCACCGCATCAAGAGGCCAATAATGTGAAGCCGTGGCCAACACCTGCAGGCCTAGACAAGAAGATCACAGGTAAACAAGGGTCCCTAAAGGACACTGCTCAGAGTTTATTATTACGCCAGCGTCCAGTTTCGGACGTCGGTGGGATAAAGAGATTGATGATGATGAATCAAAACAGCTGCAAAAGCTGTTTATGTGGCAGACCATTCTGATTAATGAGACATAAACAAATAACATCCCTCCATAGAAACAGACACTGCAGCACATTGTTTCCTCAAGTTATTGTATATATCCCAACCAGGATGTGGTCATTTGATATGTTGATCTGATAGCAAACAAAAGCGCAGCACAATGTGAGTATGGAAAACTTGCCACTACCTGATTGATTCTCATTTGGCCCCACCTGAGCACAGACCTGCAAAAGATGAATCTGATGTTTAATAAAGTCTGACATGCAGAAAATGAGCTGAAAGCTTGAAGTTGTTATCTTACCTTAAAGCACAAGACAAAAGCAGTAAGAAGTCGAATATGCAAACAAAATTCCATTGCTCTTGAGAACTGTACAATGTTATCTTTCTGAAACAGCCTAATTCCCTTCATAAAGATAACTCCGAGAGCAGTTAGTCATTGTCCCAGGATGAGGATGAAACAGTCCCTGTGTCCAATCCTATAGATGCTACAATAAAAGTTCTAACAGTAATATTTTGTTAAAAAAAAAATTGCCCAGATTAGATAACTTGAGGGAGGGGAGAAAAAGAACCCCACTTCACAAATTATTGTGTCACAAAAGCAAGTTCTGAAGCCAAAAGTCCCACGCAGAAAGTTACAATCCGTCATCCACACATTCAGCTGCTTCTTTAAGTTTCTGCGCCTTGCATCTGGAAACAGCGAGGTGTAGTGGAGCTCAGCGGGAGCGCACTGGCTGGCTGGACTCTACGTGGGAACTGCAAAATGTGATGTCATTGTTGGACGCTACGAGAAGGGGCGTTCAGGTTGTGCGCAAATGGAGGGATTTGTGCGTAATTGAAGATTGCGTGGCAAATGAAAGAGTGTCGGTCCAAATTTTAGACACACGAGTGCGTAACCCCCCCCCAAAAAACAAAACAAAAAACAACCGTATTGGATTTATTTTCTGTACGAGTACAACAAATTATGTAATATTTTCGCAGCCTCTACATAAAAGCTTAGCAAAATATTCATCCATCCATAAATTTCGCCAAGTACATCTGACGCTTCACATCCGAGTGAATTTGCATATTTTTCACTGTCATTTTGTAGTCACGTGTTTCCACATCTTCAATACCGCTGTCGTTTACTACCCGTAAACTTCATTTACTTCTAATCTGCCAAACCATAAGTGGTTTTATTTGTCTGTATTGTTTTATATAAATTTTTATATAATCGTGAAAATGCTCGGGTGTCAAGTACTACTTAACCGTATTTTTGTTATATTCTACACAATTTATATAAGGCTGCACCGTATCTACATTGCTTTTCTAATGTATGTGAGAGATTATTGGTGTCGTTTACCTCCACGAAGAGCTACAACAACAAAAAAACTGACTCATAAGCAATGATTTCAGTGCATAAGTACGTGATGGTTTGATAGGTACGAAACAGCAAGAGGACGAAATGGTAACAAATAAGTGGAGGTATGAATCGACAAAGTGTCTCACTGACTCTAATACCTCTGAACAGCCTCCAGCTGCTTGTAGAAACAAGCTCTTGCAAGTAGAAGCAGGAAAAAAGGGGTAGAAAATGACCAAAATGTTAAAAGTATGAAATGACGAAGGAACATGGAAAGAAACAGCACCAATAAATGAACATAAATAATATAATATATAAATAAAAAGGGCTATATTGAAAAAGAAAAACAAACCACACCATGACTTTTATGTGCCAATAAAATTACCTATATTTGACTATTACTTTAGATTTTTTTTAGATTTTTTTTTAGATTCATAGTCGACACCTGCTCCATCTCCCTAAGCAATCTTGAGTCCAAATCAAGATAAACAGTGCCACCTTGTGGTCAGGTAAATAATACTCTGGCCGTTTTATCCAATTCAGTCTTTATTTATTAATAAAACCTTCTCATGTAACTCGACTGGTGTCCTTGCAGCTGAGATTTAGGAAAAAAACGGTTGGGTTCACATTGTTAGACCTATCAGACACAGTTCAACAACAGTGTATGTTTGTGTTTTTATTTTATTTTATTAGATTTTCTTCTTTGTGCATTGCTAAAATGTAACCACTAACACTGCTGCAACAATTCGCATACATTTTTAGAAATATTTTGATGATTAATTAATTACAATTAGAAACGCCTAAAAAACCCTTTAAATTTATATACATGTTATTTAAATGGTATAGGTAAATTAAATAAAGCAATATTTATCGTTTACATTTTATTTAATGACAATACAAACAACTGCATAGTCAGTAGCTCATTAATACAAGAATAGCATGTTTTTGACATTCATTCATTGCCGTCTTGATTATTCAACATTTAAAATCTATAAGTTTAAAATACTCTTAGCCGTTTTAACATAAATTCGGTTTTACCGCCGTTATATTCCAGATATCTCAAATTGTTTTGTGACTAGGCGTTTTAATGATTTAAGATATCTCTAATTATATTTCGACTATAACTATTTGAGATATCTCTAATTACATTCTAACTAGTCGAAATGACGTCAGATTTACCATTGACTTGTATGAAGACTTCAGATATCTAAAATGAATTACTGACTATCTGAAATACACATTTCAGATATCTACAATTAAATTAGGACAAGTCATAAAGTAAATTCAAGATATCTCGATTTTGTTTTTGACAAGTCATAATTCTAATTAAAGATATCTCTAATGGCTCCATAATTCAAGATATTTTAAAAGTCTTTTTGGATAGGACAAATGTAGTTTTGACTAGTGAAAACTGAATTATATATTGTAAAAAAGCAAATAACGACTAGACAAAACTAAATTAAAGATAACTTGAATCGTAATTTTGACTAGTCAAAATTCCTTTTAAGATGTCTCTAAGTGAATATCTTGAATTACACAGCTTTTCTATTTAAGATATCTTAAATTGCTACTCCAATTAGTCAGAATGACATCACTGATATGTTGAATTACTATTCTGTCTGGTGAATCGAACATGAACCGGAAGTGTTCTGGCTGGATCGTATTGCAAGATTGTTGCTATAGAAATAGGCAAGTCCTGTGTTTTCAACTATTGCGCGTCGAACCTGTCAATTAGAAAAACATCGATATATGTATAAAAAAACAACAACAACAATCACTTAAGCAACGACCGAAGCAATTCAGCTTCGCCAGTAGCCGGTTCATCCAGAGGTGAGGAAAACCCAGCATTTATTTTGATATTCCACTTCCGCTTATCTGCAAGCTAATTTGCATATTAGCTAAATATTTAGCTTGGACCTACGTATAATATTTGGCTAGCACCCTAAATATTTAGTTATCAAGCACATTTAGTTTGAAAATTAAACGCTTATAATTGGCAAAATATTTTCTTTCGGGCTAAATATTTAGGTCGTAAACTAAACAGTTAGCCTGTGAATTAAATATTTAGTTGAAATTCTGCTAAATGTATGAATAACACAGTGAAAATATAACCTTAAAAATGATTTCCGCCCCCCTCTATCAGCTTAGAGTTGTTAATTTTTATTGTGTAAGTTTACAAACGGCACCACGTCGTTTAAGCATAATTTGTTACAAAAATATCATTTAACCGCTTGAAGTTTACATGAGTAAACTTGCTTGCTTGAACAAAATTTGTAAGAATTTTATTAATAACATTTGTAAGAAATTTATTGCCCAATATTTGTTGACTTAAAAAAGAAAATGGTCGTGTTTGTCTATTTAGCAGTTTTTGGGGGGAGACTTTTATTTGTTCGGTAGACAGAGCGGTGTGTGTTGTGCGCAGGTGTGAAGTGTTGTTTCTATGTACGTGAAGCGGAGCTGGGAAAGGAAGCGTCTTCTCAGTGGGGCGGTATTGTAGACCTGTGGCGGATTTCAAGCGTCGTCGTGAGGGAAATGCACTCTGCAAAAAAATATAAATAGAATAAAATAAGGAGAATAAGAATAAAAAAATTACAGAGACATTTTAATCGGCCGCTTTAATCCACTTTGAATACCAACTTCAACATCTCTGCGAGGGTTGTTTCGTCCAAAGGAGAGGAGATCTTATCAGTTGAACTTTTCCGACAGTCACCGGAGCTTCTGTCCTCGGAATGGTGGTTCTGCTGTAAAACCACACATGGAGGTTTTTAAGAAGGATCTTGGTGTGTTTCGCTGAAATTACCTGAGCAGGAGATGCAAGGATCGGACTAGGAGAGTGTAATGAAGGATCGTCTGGCTGAACTGACTGCTGTAAGTGCTACTACCTCAGCCTGGGCCGACACTACAAGTTGTACAAAAAAAAAAAACATTCTTGTTTTTAAATCTTCACAGAGTAAAAGTCAAGTTGAAGAGGTTGCCGTCATTGAGGACTGCGGTGATGGCTTCATGGAGAGTTATTTCAGGAGGGTAGGTATGCATATTAAGATTGGGGTTAACTTCACACAACAATGAGTTATTTGTCTGTTATTTGACTAATTAAGGTGGAGGAAGTTAGGGGACTCATTGATAAAATCTCCTACCAAGTGGAGGAGGTGAAGAAGCTGCACAGCACCATCCTGTCTGCGCCCAATCCAGATCACAGTAAGTAAAAGAAAAAAAGTATATACAGGTATTTAAAAATGCTATGTTTGTTTCTTCATATGTTCAGTAGACTTTAGTATTTTTGATGGTTCTTAAAACTGAAGTAATCAAAACTATTTGGGCTCAACTGGAGTTTTTGGTCAGCAGATTTACTTTGCTTCTGGATAGAAATGAAAAGCTTGTGGAACGGAAATCTGTGAACAAAAAACAGTCCCAAACATCTGAGGCCATTATAGGTTGAGGTCTCCCTGGTCTGATTACAGACCACTCAAAGTCTGAGCACACTGTTATGTATGGAGGCGTATGGAAAGTATTGTTTATTATTAAAAAAATAAACAACTAAATCAAGTGTTTTAAAGCCACATGATGGGTAACTTATGATAAGCGGTTTTATTATCCATCTCTCCGTTTATTATCTGCTCTTATCCAGCCACTCACTGATTTGTCCATTATCCTGTGGAAATACAGTAGTTATCATAAATCCTGGAAATTTCTGTCTGAAAAACGATGTGGAAATTTTGATTTTAAACAAATGATAGGAACCATAAAAAAGACATGAGAGTCTTCCTTTTGCATAAAAGGGAGAACAGTAAAACAAATCCATGACAGATTAAAATGTCTTGCCATCATCGGCATTTGTTTATTGATAACTGGGGAAAAACCCAGAAGTTGTGCATTTTGACCCTTGCTATATTATCTTATTATGGCAGGATAAAATGAGAGGAGATTCAATTTGTACATTAAGACAGTAACTCACTATGACACTTTCTTTTCTTGCCAATAAGTACAAGCTGATGTATTTTCCTTTCTGCATATGAAGGTACAAAGAGTCAGCTAGATGGACTGACCAACGATATCAAAGGGAATGCCAATGTGGTGCGAACTAAATTAAAATGTGAGTTTAGTTGTGATTGTTGCACTTTTCTGTCATGTGTCGTGTGAAGTCAGTTAATGCTGTCATCGTCCCTATGCTAGTCATGGAGCAAAGTATGCCAAAAGACGACGTCGTTAACCGAGCTTCTGTCGACTTCAGGATCCAGAAAACACAGGTCAGACAACCAGTCGATGGATGGATATGTGGAAAAAAACAATTACAAATCCCATGTAGCTTCATTCACACCCATTGAGCTGTGGCATACCGTAATTTGGCACCGTAATTTAGGAGCATTTCTGAAAGCATAATTAACAATTTAAATTCTAAAAATCTCAATGTGAACCACTTTTGGGGAATCCTTACTTTCTGCCTTTATATTTTATCTTCTCATCAGCACTCTGTGCTGTCAAGGAAGTTTGTGGAAGTCATGACTCAGTACAACGAGACTCAAGTGTCCTTTCGGGAACGAAGCAAAGGAAGGATCCAGAGACAACTGGAGATAAGTAAGGGACTCGTATTAGATGTGCATTCCCTGAATGTGCATCCTTCATTGACATATGAAGTACAGAACAAAGCATCAGCTTCATTTCCTGTTGTAACTGCATGCAAACTTTAGATGTGTTGTTTTTATGAGAACTAAGTGAATACAGGTTAAAGGTTTGAACTGATTTTTTTAATGTAAGCAGAAACAAAATATTAAAGACGACTTGTACAGTATATATTCCTATACAGTATAATGTATACACTATGAGCTATATAACATGCAAACATTGAAAGTCATGAAACAGCTCCCAGAATTTTATACTGAATATTTGAATTTCCTTGTTAGAGATAACAGTCAAATCTATAGTTTTATGTCCATATTTACAGTATAACAATAAAGAAAAGTATATAATAGAGCTGTTTTCCTCAGTCCCTGTGGCTTTAATGATTGGCTCCATGACTCCACACCGCAGACAGAAGATACTGATACTGGAGACGTCTCCTGTGTTTAGGTTGCCAGGGAAATGGGCAGAGGACTCCGAGTAACCTGCGCAACATAACACACGCACACAATCTTCCATCTCTGCTCACATAAAGTTACACAGTTTATTTAAAACACCCAGAATGGATAGAGTTTGTACTAGATGACAGGTCGGGCTCTTTGCTCTGTGTATTTTGCTCGGTTTGTGTCCCTGAGGAATAGGCGTTGCAAGAGGTGTGACACAATAAGCCCCTGCACAGCGATCTCGCTCTCTAGGGAGAGTGTTTCACAACATGAGGCGAAGCTTTTTGTCTGTAGTGTTTCAGCTGGAGCTTCTTTGTGAGCAATGTCAAGGTCCTTTTTGCACCTAAGGCTTTATCAAACTTGGGAAGAAATGGAACCTTTTCTGTTCCGTCAGAATTACAAGCGCCAAATAAAATCTAATGTGAAAAAACCAGTAGCAAGTAAATGAAATAAAATTTTGTTTCTGTTGTCCACAGGGTATCAGCAAAGTGGTGTGTTTCTTTAGATGTTAGTGTAATTAGATAGCACTTGGGAGTGTAGCAATGCCTGACATTCAGCCAGAAGCAGCACTTGTTTAAGAAATCACTGGAACTCCAGAAGCAGGAATGTCTCTCTGTTGACCTTTGTTTACTGTCCATGGTAAATAATTGTTTGTTCTGACCCACTTATGACCATTGTCACCACAACTTTCATTACTGCTTCAGAGATGCACTGCAGCTGCAGTGCATAGGTTTCACAGCAGACCTTTATGGTCTAGACAGAAGGATGTTAGCCACCAGCACAGATTATATCCAGCTAGATATTAGAGATGTTGCCATGGAGTTAATCAAAAACAAAAACACAGCAGTCTCTTACTTGTGTGTTTGTGTGTTCTTGTAGTTCTAAATAAACATCTGTTATACAAGGGATGTACTTCAGACACACGTTCTTATCCTCAGGAGTCATTGTGAAAAACAGTCCATCACAGCTTACTTAAAATCAAACTAAGGCTTGTCATGTAATTATTAATAATTACTAATTATTAATATGAGTAATTATTAATAGACTAACGAAGCAAAAATTAACCCCAGGAGAAGTTGTTATAAATATCTAAAAGCAATCATAGAGCAATTTGTAGTTGCAGTTTCAAGTGAAAAAATGAACAGCAACATAAGGGATACATTAATATATCAGGTCAGCAATGAGAGATCACTGAAATCCTTGTTAATTTTTTTTTGGTGAAAGTTAAGATTAGTGATTTCTAAAAAAAAACTTCAATTATATCATTTGTAGCTGGAAGAGTGACCACCAATGAAGAACTGGAGGATATGCTGGAGAGCGGAAATCCATCAATCTTCACATCCGATGTACGTCTGTTAAGTCATACACATGTCTTATTCTGATTGATTTCAAGTCTGTTCCTCTGATTTGGCCTTGTTGAGATCAGTTGGTCTAAACCAGCTGCATTTTCTTATACAGGTAGGAAATTCCTTTAGATGTGTTTCAGAAAGTCCATAATATTTTTGTTTTCCCTACAGATCATTTCGGATTCCCAAATCACTCGTCAAGCCTTAAATGAGATAGAATCCCGTCACCAGGACATCATGCGTCTGGAGTCCAGCATCAGGGAACTTCATGCGATGTTCATGGACATGGCAATGCTGGTAGAAACTCAGGTATTAGCTCAGCTGGACGCTTCCATGTCACAATGTGTCTCAAATATTGTCATTTTAGAGCTAATGCAAACTTTTAACAGGGGGATATGGTGAACAACATTGAGAATAATGTCTCTAATGCAGCTGAGTATATTTATCGTGCAAAAGAAGAAACTAAAAAGGCAGTGAGATACCAGAAGAAATCGCATAGGGTAAGTGTTCTTTTTATGTCTAACAGAAAAACATAAAACATGCAAGTTCAAAGAAGTTATGTACAATTACAAAATATTTCAGGTTTTCATTACCACTTTACTTGGCAGAAATACATGATCCTCGCCTTTGCCCTGTTGATCCTTTTTGCTGTCATCGCACTAATTGTGGGCCTGTCTGTTGGACTAACCAAACGTCCTCAGTGAGGCCTGTTGTCATCATTTCATGAGGTAACAGCCACACCACACCACAACCTTAAGTTTTTTAGAGCAGAAAATTAATTTAGCCATTCATTTAAAAAAAATAAAGACATGTACTACATTGCTAAAAGTAAGGATACAGCAATTAAAGATTTGCATAAAATTTCAAAAGTAGGATTTTTGTTTTTAGTTCATTTTCACTTTTACTTGTTCACATTTCTCTTTAACTGCAGTCAGAATAATTTTCTAGCCTTCCAACCCTGTAAGATTACAAATTGCATACTTTAGGTTCCCAGGCTCTTTCTCATCTTTTCTGAAAGATAAAGAGAAATTAATTGGAGATGAGATTTTAAAAGTCTTCACCATCTAAGATCTGTGATTAACATGATTAACATAACAAACAGTAAACTGGAGTCTCTGTATTCAATAGAGATTGCACAACCTCACCTTAATTCTAATATTCTTAAAAGGATTTTAACATTTCCAGTATTGTAAACTCAAAGGAATAAAGTAGCATATTTGCTGTAATATGATCAATGGTCCTGGTATTTGGTGAAGCTGGCTTCTTGTCAGCTCACTGCTTCGCTAACTGAACAAAATGTTCAAGGACAAGTGTGAAGTGATGTCCTGTGGCAAGTGCCTCCTATTGAACTTGATAAAGTCAAACAACTGCAGAGGTACAGAACAGCACAGGGGCAAAATGAGCAGCACCGTCCAAAGTGTAGCTCTTTCATCCTAGTAAGTAAATGAACAAAAAGGTACAGCTTTTAATTTGCTGCCTCTGATTCCATTTTTAAACACATCACTATTACCAAAGTAGTTAAAATTAAGTCTTCTTTTAGTTACAACTTCCACATTGAGAAGTGTTGTTATTAATGCAACCAGTAATTCTTAGATAAAATGTGTTTATGATTTTGGAGTTTCAGACTGGCCAGTCACAAAGTTGAACAACCAAGTTCTCTGTTCGTCACTACTTGAAAAGTTTAATTAATTTCTAAGTATTACTTTCTAGTGCTACTTTTCTGCAACAGTGTCTAATTTCCCCATTTGTCCTGATTTCAGCAGACATTTCTCTACCTCGCCTTATTTGGAGGATCCTACTTTTACTTTTACTCAGAAAGGTTGGAGTCTTAAGACTGATGAACTTCTTGGTTTGCAAGATGTCAGGAAAAACGCTTTGACCACTTCCACCATATGATTACCATCTTCCATTTAGTACTATTACGAGATTCATTTCCTTAGCACAGAGAAGTAAGTATAATGTAGTACAGTTTTCACAAGATTCAGATTTCTGTTTAACTGCACTCAAAATACCTCTTCAAGCCTCTCTGCCCTTTGTGAGCGGAAAATGTTTCATTTAATTTTAAAAGACTCAAACGTTGTAATCTTCTTGTCTAATGTTTTAATGTGAACTTCTTTTGTTGTCTATCTTCTTTTTATGTCTTACTGCTGTATGTTCCTTCACTTTAATAGAGTATGAAGCCATTATGACTTGGGTGTACTTTTGAAATAGAAAAATACGTAACTTATTGACCTCATGTGGTGTGTAATGACTGAAATAATCGTGAAAAAAGTGATGCATTAATGCAGTACTCTTGGAAAATTATTTCAGGAGCACCCATTTGAGTTGTTTTGTATTTTGTACTGAAACTAAATAATTGAACAATTTTAATAAAATATTAAGAATAACAGGTTTGTGCGGAATGATTCTTTTTCATTGTTATATTGATTGAATTTGATTAAGTGTGGATTAAAATTGCACAGCTTAAAATTATATATATAATTTTAAGATTTTTTTTATATATATATATATATATATATATATATATATATATATCTATATATATATATATTATATAATGTCAGTGTCTTTCAATCATTTTGAAAGCTTTTCTTATCTCTTCTGCTTCTGTTTTATTGTACCACTTATAACTTTTTTTTCTTACTTCTCCATCTTTACCTTTCTGTCAAGTGCACAATATACTATTCAAATTTAAAAGAAGAAAAAAAAAACAAGCCTAAGTGTGTGGGAGGGGAGTGGGAGAGCCCCTAATCAGTACCATTCTTCTGTTGTTCATTTCATACATGCACAAACAGCTGTTAAATACAGAAAATACAGCTTAGAAAAAAATAAAATTCCTGTTTTGGCGCCCCCTCTAGTGCAGCGCCCTAATGCATTGCATGCAGTGGTTACCCACTTTTTGCTCTGCCGGTCATATGAGCGCATCCAAGCCTCCAAAGCACAGGTGGAAGATAAGTAAGCAAAACAATACCGCAAAAAGAACTAATTCATCTGGGCTAGAGAACATAAAGAGGAGGAATAGGGAAAAAAAGCAAAGATAAAGGTATGTTTGCATGTCTCTGTAATATAATGCTTCGTAGAGCTGCTAATAGCTTGATAGCAACCTTGAACGGTCCAGTTCAACAGCCAAACATTTATGGCAGAGTCTTGTATTTGCGTGAAACTAAGTTTCACATTAAATTAGTTGTTTCTCGTGGATGGTCCTCTCTATGTCTGAGGGTTTTTGGCTTTAAACGGCGTATTTGATAAGGAGCCGAACTTAAACAGTTTCTTTATTTAGTTCACTTCCACCTGAATATCACTGTGTCACTGCTCAGGATCTCCAATTATTTTTCTTGATTGGAACCGGGTGGTTATTATGAATTTCAGTGAAATTACTTGTAATATGTTTTACATTTTCTTTAAAAATCAGGTGTTCTATTGCTGTCTCACTTTTATATCTGTAATAAAGGGTGAAGCTGTAATGAGAAATGATGCCTGGGGTTTAATTCCAAGTATAATGGATAAAGTGTCTTTGAGCAAACAAGGACTAGCACATCTGGGGCCCTCTGGATTCATAAATGTTTGGTGTCTCAATTTAACATTTTCCAAATAATCACTGTTGTAATTAAGTTCACTATGGTATAGCATCAACACTGTAAATGCAGTAAATAGTCTGAAAAATATTGTAGCTTGAAGTTTGAATTCTGAGGCCGATGATGTTAAGATGAGGCTTCAAGTTACAGTATTTCATACATTGTTTATATAATATGTTTTGGAAAGTACGTGCATTTTGAGTTTATATTTGTTTAAAAAGTAATAACAGTGGGATATGTTGTGCGTTTTTCAACAATTTAGCCTATCTTTACATCATTTTGAAATTTTATATAAGATTCTTACAACCTTGGCATTAAAACAGGGGAACTTTATTTTTCTTTGTCGTTAGTTTGCTCTCAATTAAGTTTCCCAAACACACAAAAACACAAGAAAAACTCATGTCCCAGTGCTTGAGTAGACTAGGAAATCACATCTTTACTTTGGCAGACAGGATTAATAATGCAGTTAAATAGAAATTTAAAGGGTTTAAACCTCTTGGCACCTGCAGAAGTAAGAAAACATCTAATGAACATACACAAGAACATTATTATACAGAGACGCAGCTAAGTACACAAAAAAGAGCACACACATATTACAGTATATGAAGCATAATGTGTCTTTTATGGTAGCTTATTTTGTGTTTTTTTTTTCTTCCATTTTTATAAGTCCTAACAATGCCACCTTCATACTTAAGTCCTCCGGATTGGTAAATATTTCCAAGATCTTACTGCTATAAGACTCAGATCCAAATTTTGATCTGAGGTATTTTTGGTTGGAGTTTGCATGTTCCCTTTATGGATACGTTGTTTCTGGGTTCTCAGGTCAAGTGCATATATGTTTCAGTCTCTTTGTGCTGCACAGACTGGCGACCCGTTTAGACTGCACCATGCCTCCTGCCCCGCTCCCCTGCTGATTAGTAGGTTTAGATGATGGATTGTTTGATGTTTCCACTTTGCCATGGAGATTATACTAGAGTATTTTTGTTCACTTATTCCAATTGACACATTTGTGTAATAAGATCCTTTTCATCTCTTATAATTTTGGCTCTTACTAAAAGAAGTAACTGAGCAAATGTTTTGCTAGGACAGCTGGAGTTTATCTCGGGTTAATTGAGTAAATCATTTATAATTTTTTAGGTATCTTCCTAACATAAAACGTTGAAACTGAATCAAAGGTGGCATGAAACAGACATAAGGGTGTGCAAACTGACGCAACCAGGTCATAACCTATTTATTTTTCGCAACTCAGATGTTGCAGCCCAACTGAAATCGGAGCTGAGAGCGAATAAAAATTAACCGGCTAACAATCTATTCTGCCCTGGGTATTTAACACACAGTTTCCACAGACCACACAGTAGAAACTGAAGTGCACTGATGACTACTTGACCGCTGTGCTCTACGGTGTCATTAGTTCTCAGTCAGATCACTTATTGCATCCAGTGTGGATCAGAATGACAGCGGAGGGTTTAATTTTACAATCCGGTCCGATAAAGTACCCAATCTTGTAGACAATAAATTTAAGCAGGTATAAAGCAAAATAAAAATTTATAAATACACTATATTTCTATATTTTTCTGACTTTTTAGTGTAATACACTATTCTCTTGTTAGCGTGCAGCACAGAAGGCTTTAAAATAAAATCTGAAACTGATGATTTGACTGATGATCTTAAGAATTTTATTTCATGCAGTATAGGATCCACTTGCAGACATCCTTACATATCCCATGGCAGCTGTGCTATCTTTTGTGTCTTTTTGTGCCTACAGTAATCCAACACCATTATTATGTAACTCTGCAGAATACAGATATTTATAATCTGAGCATGCCGGAGTTATGACATCATCCGGCACTGCTAACCATGACCAGCGTTGGGGGAAGCATGCAAACCGTTCTGTCATGGTGGGTTACTGCTCTTCACAAACAGGAAGTATCATTGAGACGTATAATGTGACTGATAGGTGGCTTATCTGCTGTCATGTACCAGGGGACAATGGGCTGTGAGAAGACTTGCGCGGCAGAGAAACTCCTGAGACCTCACAGGGAAGTGGTGGAAAGCCAGAAACAGAGGTTAGCCACAGCAAAGAGGAGCAGTCGGATGAGAAGCACAGATAAGGTGGGCATATAGTGTGCTGTTTGTCAGTGTGCCGTTTGGTAAGCTTTCAGAGGAGAAGCTTTGACTGAACCGGGATGTGTGCACAGCCCGGATCAGCAACAGTTGATGCTCGAAGCCGTAATCAGGATTCAGCGACCGCTCTTCATTTTCGACAATCTTACCCAGATCAGACTTCTCAGCACAATCTGGTTTCCTGTTAACGTTTGAATAACTTACCAAACATCAGCTGCATTGCATTTTTCCCATGCTTTTCCTTGTCACTAAAAAGATTACCCAACCTGTTATTATGTAATGTGCATTAAAAGAAATGTATTATTAAACAGAGATCTTTGCCTGTGGGCAGATTTGTCACGTGAGTAACAATTGTGTGAAATGCATTTCCGCATTTCTAAAAATTTAGGAAACGTCTAATAACTCTGATAGTTTAGAAAAAAGAATATAATATTTGTGTTTGCTGCTAAGGATATTTCCACAAAGACAGACTACGTTAAATAATTACACAAATTACTATAAAATAAGTAACAATCATATTTCAGAGTCTGAACTGAGAATCATTAGTACAGGCTCTTTCTTATTAAACTTTAAGTTCCTACCTTTTCAGATTTTTTTGCATCAGTCATTCATGCACACTTGGAGTAATTTTGTTAGGCTGGACACTCTTCCATAGTTTCCCAGTTGGAGGATAATGGCTCAAATTGGTTTGTTGAAGTTTCGATAACAAAAGAAATAACTGTGATCCTTTCCAGACTGATAGATTATTGACTTCTCATCAGCTCTTGACTCCTTAGATGAAGGCATGAGGTATTGGTTTGTGAGCTCTTTTAACCTACTTCATGTTGTCACACATGGTATAATTAAGGGATTTATGTTTAAATTGGTTCAGTAGTAATCAGGAATCCATCCTGGTCACACTCAGGATGGATTCCTGAGTGTGACCAGAGAAATTGAACCCAGAATATTTAATTGTTCCATCATGGTGTTTCCAGACAGGTTCAGGTTGTTTAGGAAAGTTTTTTTCTCTTAATAAATGAATGAAAGTGAATCATTATTTGAAATCTTTAAGGCGGGGAGCAGACTTTCTTCACAACCTCATATAAGATTGGGAAAATCTTGGTACCTGGCTGACTGCTGAAGAACCTCAATATGACATCCTTAATACAAAGAAGTGTCTCATGTGGATTTACATAGACTCCAAGAAGATCCTTTCTCAGAGGGTGTGAGACGTGTGGGACCATTATATCACTGATGCAGCATGGTGCCCTAAAGTTATACTCCATGAAATCCTACACTGAGAGGAGTACCAGGTTTGTTTCTCGATAGCAGTGATGGAGTTGGTCCTCTTGGTTCCACCGAACACATATATATATAACACGTATTTGTCATCAGATATGATGCGCAATAGAAATCTAATGCTGAACTGAGCTCTTCTGTTTAGCTGCGTTTCTCTCCCAGATGAAACCAAAAACACAGATACTGCTGTCGTGTCTTTTGTGGACTTGGTTTTACCTTCCCATAGACATTAAAACTGAGTGCCGCTGTGTTTCCCTTTTTTTCTACCTGCTCTATGAAAAAAAATGCAAATGTTTGGCTGAGCTCGGTTCTGCTGAAGGTCGCCTTCTGCTTAATGGGAGATTTTTCTTCCCACTGCTGCCACATGCTAGCTCAGGAAGAGAGCCGGTTTGAGCTGCCGCAGATGTTTTGGTTTTCTTAGCTAACATTTTGTGATCAACTGAATTAGACTGCATAATAAAATTACAACTGAATTGTAAAATATGTAACTGAATCTGAATCTGTCTACCTGTCTGCATGTTCACCAAATTACAGCCAAATCAAAACATTTCTTTCGGTGCTTTGCTGTTTTTCTTGAAAGTCTTGGCACCTAAAAGCATTAGCTACTACGAGACAGGCAGCTGTGTTTGGAGCATAAGCTACAAAAAGGATAGAAAAGAGGCTCAAGATATATATTAACATCTTTAAATCCCTGTCATTTTGAACTTCTAAAATGTGAAGTGAAACTCAAGTCTTGATTCTTTCCTGCCTCATAACCATGTTTACCGTGTAAAACATGCAAAGGTTATTTGTTACGGTTGTTTACATAGTGTGAGAAACTTACACCTGTTTCCATGAGCAGATAAGAGTTCTTTCACAAAGTCATGTGTACAAAATCTTTGGAATGAACATTTGCCAAGTAAGACAGCCAAGTTCTCCACTGCGGCAGACAGTTTGCTCGGTTTGTCTGTGGGCTCATGTTTGATGCCACATTCTTGTCTAGATATAATGTACAATTTGAGTTGAATAATAACACATTATATTATTACTCTTCTGCATCACACGTGGAGTTTTCTAAGTGTGTCATATCACCGTTCTTCAGAAAATCTAACTATGTATAGATGCACAGAAAGAGAAGGGGCAGCAGTCACCGTAAGAAGAAGAAAAGAAAGACAAAAGTTTTTTAATTGACTGACTTCTGTTCTACCTGTCTGGTGCAGTTAAGATCAACAATTTTATTCTCCTCTGAAGGAACTACTTATACTTTCAAAGTTAGTCATTTTATTAGATGCATGTTTGACTTCAGTGTTATTAATTTTCAGAACACCTTCAGATGTGAGCCCAGCTCCTTCTTGTTTCCACACCCGGCTTTTAGTTAGCGTGAGTCTTTCACTAAAGGGAATGTCAAAGCAGTTGTTTACACCTCCAGACGTGTCTAAGTCAGTTTGGCTGAGGCAGGCCCAGAGCTGCTGCTGCGCTGCCCTCTGACATCCGTTGACAGCTGTCTGCACAGGTTTAGATCCTTTTTAACATTCGAAGGTAGTCAGGCATCCACTGCAGTACTATTTAAAGGATCCATTGAACTAACACAAGCTGCAGCATAGCTAGCTGTGACACTACATGCGGTCACTACTGTCTTTGTTTTGTCTTTGTTTTGTGAAAAACAAAATAATTCTTGAAGATAACTCTGTTTATTTATTATAAAAAAATGTGAGAAAACCCTGTGTAGTCAAACGACGCGATAGAAGAGGTATGAATATCCCAAGACGCTGCTGAAAGCAGCCATTGTGGTTGAAACATCAGGTGTCCTTCCGGTTAATTTTCAGAGCTCAGCACCTTTTTTAGATAAATGTTTACACCACAGTTAGAAGACATGCGTGGGAGGCTTTGACATCAACCGTGCAGCCCAGTGTAGTACGTCCATGAGCCTTTAACAGGTGCTGCACAATACATGCTCTCGACTGGGACTGTACAGATTGTCCCGCTGGAGGGGAAGGGAGAGTCGTAAAGGGGCAGCTGTGGTTGCTAAGCGTCCACAATCAGCAAAGTGTGTTTGTTTTTTGGGCCCTGCTCTCTTCCTCTGTGCTTTTCTGAGAGAAAAATGCAACACCGTCATCAGCCACAGAGGGCAGCCACACTGTACATGATGTTCCACTCTCCTCCATATTTAAGCAGTTGGGGAGAAAAAAAAACACACACACCAGGATGGTCAAAATAATCCCCTTTAATACCCTTCTGCACTTTCCTGATCTGAGATTGGATGGTAACGATGTTACTGCTGTTTGTGATAGCTGATTGGTCTGGACCACTGTGCGGTGAGTGAGGGTTTCACAGGCTCAGCCTCCAGGGAGTTCTCGGTGGCATAATGACCCGTGACGAGGCAAGGCACTGTCCCGGTGTCAGTTTGCAAAAAAAAAAAAGTCAAATCCTAGAAGGCAAGGTGCTCCTACAAAATCAGGAGCATATACTGGGTGGGGGGCAGGGGAAAGATGCCTGAGGAACTTATGTGACCTTGCAAGCTTAAATCCTGACGGCTCACCGACAGCGGCTGACGGGGCAGCGCGTTGAAGAATGTTCCTGGGAGCGTTCATTGATTGGACCGTTTGTGACTGCCGAGAATCAGACGGAGAATGACCAGTTCTGATCTAAGAAAAACCAAAGGCGTCCTGGAGAGGGAGTGCTGCTCAGTGCTGCTGCGCATTGCACTGCCTCTGCACCCCTGCGTGCTTGAGACTGTGTGACTAAGCGTGCGTGTGTGTGAGAGAAAGTGATAGAGAGGGAGAAAGCAAGGGGGCGTGTTGATGTGTGTTCTCTGCTGCACAGCCTCGGTAGTGTGAGCTGAACGATGCTCGCTGGCCGTCTCTCTCTCTCTCTCTCTTTCTTTCTCTGTCTCTCTCCTTGTGCTTGCCTGGCTGTGCCTCTTTCTGCCGAGCACTGATGAACCATTTTATGCAACATAGCTGCCATAGCCATCGCTGCTTTTCTGTCCTCTCAGTACATTAGGAAACACATGGCATTTCATCGCCACTTTCTGCCAAGGTAATGTACCATCTACTGTCTGCTGTCAAGCCGTGTACGTTTCACTGAGCCTCGGGTTGTTGCACTGACTCTGCTGCATGTTCCTCGCGGTGCTGGCGCTGGTGTAGGGAGAGGGATGCTCAGAACATTTCTTAGTGGCAAAGGTAATTGAAATGCACCCTGCTTCCTTGCTTACACTCATAGCCTACTTTGGTATGCATTTCTTGGGAGATGAATGAGCCTGTTTTGGTCTGTGCTGTGCAGGAATTGCAGGCTTGACAGTCTACAGAGAAGCCAGAGGACACTGGATATTATTTGCAAGCAATAACTAATTGCCTTATTTTTTAATTTTTTTTAAAATCGCTTCAAGTCCGCAACAAAACGCTGCAGCGTATGGAAAGAAGCGTCCAGTTATAATAGCAAGTGCTGTTTTTTTTTAGCTTTATCTGATGAACCATATTTTTTTTGATGATGTTTTTTTTAAATCCTCAAATCAAATGTCAGTGTTTTTAAATCTTGTGGATGCTAAAGATGTGTGTCAGTTTTAATATATGAGGCTACTAAAGAGAACTTTCAACTAAAACTGAGCAAGTTGCTTGAATAGAGAGTATTAACCGAATATGCAAGGTTATCCATCAAAACTGGGCTTTATAAGATCACACTGTGCCAACAGCTGATACTGTGTTACTGGTGTGTAAAAGTGGCCGTATGAGTGTGTGCCTGCGCCTTTCTATTTTGATTTTTAATAGCATGTGTTGTAAGGGGGGCATTTAGGATTAATAAATGTGTCTGTGTACATGTATGTTATACCAATTGCTCCGGAGCTTACTTTGCAGTGATACTAGGTCCTATAGATGGCAGCCATGAGAATGAACACAACAAGGAATGGAAGTAGACGATCGACGCCGGACTGTTCTTTTTTTTTGTTGTTCGAAAAAAAAAATAATCCCTGTTTGCCTCTGCACGTTTGCACATACAAACAGCAGTTTCTTTTTTTTATTATTATTCCAAGGTCAGTTACTTAAAAGGCAACCACAATTGGGATTGTCGGTCCCATCTCACGCCTCCTGATATGAAAGAGGGCTCCGACGCTCGCCTCCCATTCATACTGTAGCTCATCCTGCCCACCTTGACAAGCAGGCATGGCCATTCATCATTTCAACCATTACCCCTGAGGTGCTAGCAAGTGGCTTTTGTCTTCACTATGCACAAGAGACAAGCAGTCATCGTTCAAGCTCAAATTTCTTGTCTCTTCAGTGAGTTGAGGGCGGGGGATTTAACTAGAGAGAAAGTTCTGCTGAACATATTTTTTAAGTTACGGCTCCATCCTTTGGTTTTCCTAAATTACATATTTTTTAAGCCTGTAAACTTTAGGAAAATTATGCCATAAATTTATGATAAACTCTTGTTTCACAGTTTAAAATCTACATAAATAAAGTCCTAACTTTTTACACGAAACGAGTGGTTGAACATGCACCCAGAAACCAGCGATAAGTGAGTAAATCCATAAACATTTAAATCTTTGTCATTCAGCAGAAGGCGTTAGGTGGTGCCGTCGCTAATGAAGCAGCTTGTGGAGTGTGTCAGGCATTTGGCGGAGGTTTGCTAGTCACAGACGATCTCAGATAGACATGATAAACTGTATTACTAAAGATTGAAGGAATTTGATGGGGTGCACAAGGCAAAGTTGTGGAGCGGTAAGAAAACCTGGCATTTGGGGACAAACATGAAAGGCTTCTGGTCCCCCCAAGACGGGCTGACACCTAGGGAGTGTGTCAAGCATTTATAAAACTTTGTTGCAAGCTTACTTAACCATTAAATCACAAGAGCTTTGGGTGGACTTTCAGAAGGGAAGGATACAACAGCTGTATGACTCGGTTTCATGCTGAGCTGCTCCTTATTTCCTGACCTGAGGGGCTACCACATGCTGCTGACCGGCAGCCTGTCCCAAATCTGTCATCCAATTTATCTGATATTGATGATGTTGTAATCATTGCTATACAGTCTGTTTTGTATTCAGAGCGTAAGACAGATATATATTAGGGCTACGGCTAACGATTGTTATTGTTATATTATTTTAAAGATGTAAAAACGAATAATTCAATTATTTTTTGAATATAAAATGTTTTATTGCCTAAATGTTGCATTCCTTATTTGAGCACTTGATCTTTTGTAGCAAAGGATGCATCTGCAGCTAAAACAATACTTGTGAAAAGCTCCATCTTTTCTGTTTGACCTAACATCAGTACAGTGTAGCTTATCTGTTGATTATTTTTGGATTAGCCGACTGATAATTAGATCGCACAAGGTGCTTAATGGTAGAGCTGGTCAGTAAAACAATATGATATCTACCAGCTGATCAATTTCAAAAATACATCTGAGAATTTTGATAATTTCACTGAACTCCGATCCAGAGCCACACAGCACTCTGGGGTATGTAGGCAAAGGAAAATCTTTAGGCACTTAATCTCTCACTGCCCAGTTAATACCACCAACAAACTCTGGTGTATTTCATGCCTTAAAGACCTGTGTGTATCTCAAGGCGGACTCAAAACTGAGGTCCATCAGGCACATCTGCAAAAGGTAAATTTTCACCACCCCGGACTTGTAGTCGGTGATGCACTTACTCTCACCAGAAACGGCAGAAAAGTCATAGTAAGATGAATACTGTCAAAAGCCAGTTTGACAGCATTTTGGATGTTTAAAACCAAAAACGAATCAATAATTATTGAACCAGGTGAAGTTAAACCTATGCCACTTGAGGAATTTTAGGTAGAAGATACTTACAGACAAAGGCGCTTTTATTTTAAATGCAGAATATACACATTTTTGTACAGTTTTGGATTGTTTACTGCTCTTAGTGTATTGCTTTTTCAGTAAATGTCTTTATAATATATATTCCACACAAGGTAGAGCCCGGCCCCACTCTGCAAAACAGAAAGGATTAGCTGGTATAGATAACAGTTGGATATTTGGGTGGACTCTGCACTCATAATCATACAAGTCATTTATGTCCAGTAGATCTTCTGCATGTTCCAGCTTTAAATGCATTAATGCATCTTAGCTATTCTTTGCTCAAAAATGACAGCAAAGCATGACAGCGTTCTTAAACAGTCTAGCTTTTTTGACAAAGTTTCTCCTTTTATCCTGCTGCTGTTGCTAAAGAACATATTGCAGCAAATGGCATAGGCATAACAAAATAAGCATACAATTGAAACGTCATTGCTCATAATAGCAAATCACAATCAGTAAAAGTGGTCTATCTAGGAGAGCTCAGCTAGTTGCATAAAGTCATTGTTTCACATCAATCCTTTCTCCTAAACAAGGGCAACAGTAGAAAGGGACAACCCGCTTTTAATGGAGAGGAACCTTATGGAGTGTCTGCGGTCATGTCCGCGATGAAAAAATAAACATTGACACTCTTTTACAGCAACAAAATCAGAATACAGGACACAGCGTTCCCCGACGATCAGAACACAATCAGCGCTCTCTCCGGTGCCGGCGTCGAGGACACCCGGAGAGCCAAACATGGCCGCTAAGTGGAGGGTTAGCAGAGTGGGTAAGGCATGGCTCAGCATGGTCCTGAGTGACTGAGCCTGGGCTGTAGTAACAGCTGGAACAGTGCTGCTGCTGGCGCCTGGATGTGGCCTGGATAGAGCACGTGACCCTGCCACAGTGTGAGGCATTAGTGATATGAACAGCAGGGTCCACAGTGGCTGTTACATAACATCGTCTTCATCTCTGTAAAGATGACTTCAGGAGACTGTGACCGCGGAGTGAAAGTGCATTATCATTGTCAGCATCCACATCACCGGCTCCGAATGCTGGTCTGTTCTGTGCATGGCAATTTAAGCATTTGCCTTTAATGTGTCCGCAGGGTGTGTGTGTGTGTTTTTTTGTTTTATTTAATCAGAGTTTTATATACACATTCTTTGGCTTCAAAGCCTCGAGGTTTTATCTTGTCTACTCACATTTTATTGAGTACTTGCTCTTGCCTTCTTGTAATTGCGACTATTGCTGACATCACTTAAGGTTGAAATACAGCATTCGGCTGAGACGTTTCACCATTTACGCAGTCGAAACCAGATATTTACATACCCCGTGCTCCACTTTTTTTTGCTGTGAGGCACTAAATTAAACTAAACTCTTCCTGATTTAGCTGAGCTAGAACTATAAATTAGTTGAGATTTAGGTGAAGGCTCTCACTTCGAATTGAAAATATTTTCTTTATTCCTTTACTGGTCTGTTGCTTCTGGAACATAAAATAGAATTTGTTGGACTGGAAAAAAAGACATAAATGCACATTCAATATTTTTATTGGAGGTAAGCTCAAAAGTCCTCGAAAAAAAATTCACAGAAAATCTCAACTTTAAACACATTGGACGAACGGAACAGCATAAGTTCACAGGATGGAGACAATGACCAGGGATGTGAACTACGAGCTGAACCTCTTCATGTTACACTGAAAGAAATGGAATGGATTGACTGTGAAATACCAGGCGGGGTTTGGAGTTTGTTTGTAGAGATGGCTTCATATGAAGTAAATGTAAATTTGCTTCTGAATATTAATACAATTAAATTAACTAATACAAATTGATTAATTAATTAATACAGGCCGAAGTTGCCTGTAAGCTGTCATTGTCACAGCTGGTGGTCTTATCCGCTGTCCCTCTCTCTTGGCTGTGAGTCTGTTCCCACGTTTATTAACTGCCAGGTTGGTGTGATCCAGGTCTGCATGGTCTGGTACCAGTGTGCTTAGAGCTGCATGCATACAACGAAACAACCGAATGTTGCTGCCTCTATGATCCTCCTGTTTGTTTTTCACACAGGGAGGAGGGTGAGTTACATTTCAGTCTTTTCTACGAGGAAGAGATGTTTTCCTGTATGAATGCGTCTTTTAATATAAGATTTATGAGCTGTTTGAAAAGCTGCTTTTTCCAGTTACACTTAAGAATTTTTGGCTGTGCTCTAGTCTTGAGTTCCTGGAACAGACGCTTCAGAGCGTTTTATGTCACCCCTTTCAAGTTACAGGACAAAATCACGTTTTTTACCCCCACTTTTCTCCACCGTCTATCAAATCCAACAGACGCTTCAGCTTCAGTTTCTTTTTAAGTCTGATGAGGAAAACACTGATGTGTCGTTTTTCCCTTCAGCGTCAGCTGCAGACTTTATGCATGTTTAAAGGGATCGTTCATGCACACAATTATAATCAGAACTATAGAAATGAATAGCATGTGTATGTGAAGAATCAATTGCTGCAGGTGGGAATGAGCCATTTTCTGGTTTCACAGTGAAATACAACTCTAGCGAGTCACATATGCCGACAAATATGATAGAATAGTGAGGATGTGTATTGAAAAAAACCAACAGACTATTACAGATAATCATGGAAATGAACTAAAGTGCCTTGCAGAAATACTGGGCAGTTTTTTCTTATTTTGTCGCATCACAAAAGCAAATATCAATGTGTTTTATGTGACTGCGTGCAGGGCAACCATACAGGTCAAGGATTCGGTTGTGGAGAAATTTAAAGCAGGAACAGATTTTAAAACAGCAACTAAAGCTTTCAACATTTCAAAGGATTTATACAATGAATCATCTGCAAATGAACAGAGTATCAAACAACTGAAAACCTATCAATACCTCAGCAAGAGGAATGTTCATTAGAGATATAATCTTATAATTCTGGAAGATTTACAGATATCTACCGCTAAGATGGAAGAATATTTTAATACCACTGTTAGTCACTCACCCCACAAATCTTGTCTTCATGAAAGAGATGCAAGAAGAAGGAAGGAAGCAAAATCATATAAAGTCCAAAATACAGTTTGTACGGAGCAATGTAGGCCACACAGCAAACATGTAGAAAAAGGTTTTCTGAGCAAATGAAAACAAAATTAAACCCAAGCTATACATGTAAAACGCTGTGTTTGTGTGGAAAACGTTCCCTACACACCACTCCAACTACACTATACCCAGTGTAGTGTGAAATGGTGATGGCAGCATCATGCTATGGAAATGCTATTCTTCAGTACGGATAGGGAAAGGCGGTAGAGTTGATTGGAAGAGAGTTGCAAGATAAATACAGGATCATCCTGGATGAAAAAGTGTGAGAGGCTGCAAAAGACCAGATCAGACATTCATCTTCCATCAGGTCAATGACTGCAAGCATACAGGTGGAGCTATGATGGAAAGATTTAGGCCAAAGCATCATTATGTGTAGAATGACCCAGTCAAAGTAAAAGACCTAAATTCAATTGATGGTCTGTTAATTTGATAACTGATGTTCAGTCTTTGTTTGTCTGAGGTATTTTTCGGCAAAGATTGGCAAACATTTCAAACTCTAGATGTGCAAATCTACTGGAGATCTAACCAAGAAGACTTGTAGGTCGAATCTAGCTGAAGGCTGTTTTATTTACTCCTGAGTCAGGGAGATCATAGATATTTATTTATGAGAGTAAAAGATTTTCTTCTATTTCACAGTCTCGTGCTACTTTGTTGTTTGTCACATAAAATTCCAATGGCATGCTTTGCCGTTTGTGGCTGTAATGTGACAAAATTAGAAAAAAGTTTGGGAAGCATGAATGCCTCTGCAAGACAGCGTGCAGAAAAGGTCGAGTGCTTTTTGCGTCAACAGGTTTGTTTCTGTGTTTGTTCTTGCGATTTGACGCCATGTTTGAATTTGCTCAGATAGGTGGGCCAATCACACATGAAGGTGGGGGCTGGGGGATGATTATGTGGATCTTGCCAAAATCCACAGGCACTGACGATTATTTGTCAGGATTTGTTTTGTGATAAAACAGCTTATCTCCATGGGTTTAATCTTGGAGTCTGTGCCTGCCTTTGTGCTTATGCTAAAGGTTTAGGTTATTGTGTCTGCCCCCGTATCCACGCTGTGCTTCACACAGCTTCAGACTGATTTTAAATTAACATCTTGCTAACTTGCTGAATTGCCGTCCTTCCACATGCACATCAGCAGGCTCTGCATTGTTCCGTTCACACCGCTCGCAAACACGACAGAGGAGGACTCTTCTAACGTGAAGCGTGTTTGTTGGACACCACTTTCAGTTTTCATGTCCTTTAATCAATTACGTTCTGCTTTGTGTACTGTCCACCTCATTGGAGGTTAACTGCCTGCTTTTTGATGAAATGCTATTGGCAGGCATTGCAACAGACACACTGTGCCAGTCGGTTGAAGTCGTTGCACATCTCTGCTAATACTGGGAATAAATAATGGGAGTAGCTGCAGAGTTCCTCGTTCTTTCTTTATTTTTTTTATGTGGAGGTAAATTTCATTCTATTAGACCAGAAAAGTAATATTTTACAGCAAAAATAAAATATGTGTTTATCTAGTGGCCTCTACAATATAGTGGCTTCTCCTGTGCAGTGATTCGTATTTGTTGACTCGCTGATAAGGTACATTATGTTACAGGTCTCTTCAGGTTAGGTCAGTAGGCTTGCTGCCCAGTCCATTGTCTCCATGTTGGCCCATCAATGAGGAGGGGCGCAGGATAATTGCATAAAGAAGCTGTAATAAGGGGAATTGGATTAGCTTTGCCCTAACAAAAATAAATTAAAGAGGTTATCATGACATGCAGACGCCTAAACAGACTCATTACAGCTGCTCATCCAAATATAGCGTAATGCACTGCATCATTTGCCGTCAGTTAAGCACAACAATTTAGCAGGAGTTTCAACAAATAACATCATGTTTGACCGACGTGACGGCCCTTCAAAGCTTTAATCATTATCTGATATGAGATGCAGGGCAGAACATGCAAAAGAGCGAAGGATCCCATTACAGAGGGGAAGAAATATTTCTTACTGCACGTTCTGACTCTAATGATCTAAAACCTTTTTATTTTCGTCTCCCAGATTTTTAAACATTAAAGTTTTTTTTTTTTTTTACTAAAAGTTTCATTAGCCACACGAGGTGTCGGGGAGCCACTTTCCAACGTTAAGGATGTTTGGGAAATACAAAGGCTTATGTTTTTCTTAAGACCGTGCACAGATAACCTTTAAAACGTGTTTGGTCAAAACGGAGAGAAGAGAACGATAATCTTCACAATTCTTACTAAAAGCTATCGGAGATGTAATCTGTTTACATCAGAAAGGGAAAGACGGAATAGTGAAGAAATAAAGGGACTCAAGAATAAAATGTGGACAGAACTATTGTTGAAGAGTTCATAGCCTCTTCCTCCTTCATGTATTTTATTGTACTTTATTTCTCTTGTAAGTAAAACTTGTCTGCAAGTGTCACAACACTATATATGTATATATTCAAGTGTCTGTTTAGCTGATTATTCTTTAAAGCTGTTATCTAGATCTTGGAAATGTGTTTACCTTTTATATATTCTGAAGGCAAAGCTTCCAGCAGTGAGTTTGAATGGAATAATTTTTTGTTTGTTTGTTTTGAAACGTATTTATGAAAAAAAGCAGGCAGAAATTGCTAACTTTATGCTAATTTGTTCTTCTAGGACTTAAAAAATGTTATTAATGGCAGCGAACAACAAAAATAAATAACATGCAAAATAATACTGCAACCCATAAATAGCTGCAGAAGACACACCGACCTGCGTGCAATTAAAGGTGGAGCTGTTCAATGGCACAGTTGTTGCTTTGAGAGCCTTGCCTTGCGGCGGGGTAAGGTACAGGACAAAAACACCCCGTTTCCAGATGTCTTCCTGGGTTAGGGAGAATCTAGCGCTGCCCCTGCCATGAGAAACAAACACTAATTGCCCACTGGCCCCTGGTTGGAGATGTGCAGCTGGGGACAAGCGGTTAAAAATAGCATCACTTGTTCCCATGAGTGGCGGGCACAAAGCAGCGCAGCATTAGTATTCAGAATTAAAACACAGCGTGGATTAAAAAAAAAAAAAAAAAAAAAAAAGGTCATCTTCTGGCCATGGTCACAAATGTTAATGTTGGGTACCGACAAAGTACAACAGACTGGGGCAGTAAACTGCACCCCGGGGCTTTGTCCCTCTACAGCCCACCCTACTGAACCACTGTCCTCTGAAAGATCCCAGGAAAAATATGGCATGGAGGCAGCCAAGGGAATGTCATGACATCCGTGTTGTTTTGCTTGTAGCTCAGCAGCTTCCATGCTTGTTAGATGAAGTGCTTGTCTCCACGCAGCGATGGCCCTTTACACTTGAGTCGAGTTACAGTTCTCCTTCTATGACACAAAAGCAGCATCTGGTTCCACCTGACTGGAACCATGAATAATTTAATAGTGGGCATTATTATTTCCAGCCAGCACCACTAGCTTGGCAATAACAAGCGACTTAGGTAGTGCTATCAACCTCAGTCGCTAAGTGGTTGAACACAGAGAGAGGATGTTATTTTACCTTGCTGGCATCTTACACTTTAGTGGGCTTGTGAGTATCTGCTTGAACGAGTGCTTCAGTGTTATTTTTAAGTAGTACGCTTTACAGTGTTTGTTGGGTAAACAAAGCTGTGCTAAGCACTGAGGAGAGTTAATACAATCAAGATAGAGGCCACAATCTAGTTGCCCTGATGCCACTCACTGAAAACGTTACCAGACAACGTTCTCGTGGGACAGTGCTGTTATTTGATTTTTATTACTTGAAATCTACAATTAAATACTGTATCAACTGGTTTCTTTGTTCATTTATTTGACTGAAGTTGTCCATTAAGGTAAAAACATATTTTGTGTGCACACCTCAAGTGTCAAATCTCTTCACTGCCTTTGCTGAAATAGAAATAGAAATAGAAATGGGGCCAGCACGAAATTCTCATTGAGTGAAAGTGTCATGTACTGACTTTGTGTAATAAACAAACTTCTTTGTGAAATGGAGACAAGTTTGAATTTTAGGGTTATAAATTTCAGGTAACAAGTCGGCGGACTATCTCGGGGCAGCATCGAGACATATGGGACAAAAGACCGTGCACGCACACACTCATAGCTCAGGGCAGAGACCAATTAGCCTAACATGGAACCTGGTGAAAGCCTGGGCACGCATGGGAAGAAAAGTACAGGCTGAAACTCATCTTCTACTTTTTATAATAACACAAATACAACAAGAAGTTTTAAAAGTGACAGTTAGTCCTATTATTAGGCCATAATTGTCTACGTTTTCTTTTTTTGTTTTTCACTTCAAATTTTCCAGTCAAATTTATATTTTCTGTGAGTGCGGGAAAAGTATAGCAGCCACCTTTAAGCAGACTAACCAACAGTGCCCAACAGGTAGAGGCAGTGTGGCTCTGGAAAAACCTCTGGTCATGCTAACACTTTAACTAGCATCACTTTAAAGTGACGTTAAGCCATAGGAACAGTACAGCGAAAGATTCTAGCAGTTTTGAAACTGAATCTCATTAAACATTTTTTACACTTTGATGCCGTCGACCGATGTGAACTGATGCTTCCAGAATAACATTAAAGTATAATAATCAGTAATTCAGATATTGTTTACAAGTTATGTTACACAAGGAGGACAGTTCTTTTCCATGAATGACAGAACCAACGAACAGTGACTGACTTCATCCTTGTGATCTTTTCAGTTGAAAAATGATGTTTTGCCCCTTCACTGTGTGGACAACGTTCATCCACTAGAGGACAACAGCAGAGCTCCACAACTACTCCAAGAGTCCCTGAACCACCAAAAGCTCCATCAAGAGTTACTGGTGAGTGCTCTGTGTGAAAGTGAGATGAAGGCTTGTTGACGCTCACTATATCATGGGCTATTAGGGGCAGTTGGAGTCTCCACTGGAGGCATTCGCCTTCAGCTATTTTCTGCCGTTTGTTTTGCTCTCCCTTTAACTGGTGAACCACAAATAATCTTGCCTTCAGTAGTTGGGTTCATTTTAAATTGAGCTGCGCCTACTTTGGTTTATGTTCTTTGAATCCTTCCGGGTTCTGATTGAGGTCAAAGAGGCAGATTTGTTGGTGTTTTGATGAGTGAAAATGTTTAAAAAGATTTATTGTCTCATCATTTTAATATTCATCGGATCAGGCAGTGTTTTTCCAGTCTGTTGCTGTCTAATTTTGATGAGTCTTGGCTCAGTTTAGCCTCAGTTTTCTCTTATTAAATGAAAGGAGTGGCAGCAAGTACAAACCTTATTCAGTCTCCTTAAACGTTTGATGAGTTGTATGTTCAGCGATGGTCTTCCAGATGTTTTGTTTGTTAAAAGTGGTTATTGAAGCTTCTATTGTCTTCCCATCATCTCACATCCGTCTCCCCATCCCACTTTAGACCCTCTCACCATGAAGCAGTTTTTTTTTGCTCCTCACTTTCTCTTTTTCTGACAATAAACCGAAGAAATGGTTGTTTGTGCAAACCCTCGCAGATCAGCAGTTTCTGAAGTCTTTCACTGATAACTATGCTGCATTCAGACTTCTGTAAATCCGATTTCTTCTTCGAACTTCAGCAAGTTGCTTGCATCATGTATAGATTACTAAATGTATTGAATTGCTTCTGTCTACCTCCCGTAATTCCATGTGTTGTTATTCTGATCCAGTAGCCATGTTGCTGAAAGTTTTATGGATGGTAAATGAGTTTTCTGGGGCTTTTGCAGGGCTAAACTATTTCAGGGATTCCTTGGCGATGTGTAGTCCCACATAGGCTGGTGGTAATTCTGCTGATTTCTCCCGCTGTGTGTAGACCAGTTTAAATAATCTCTGTTAATTAGATTCCAGTGCAGCAAAACAGAACGGGCTGAGTATTTATGTGTGTAATTGTGCCCACGAGGCTGCTGGCCCTCCTTCCAATGTCTCGTCAGCACTTAGCAGACTGTTGTTTTCATGTTACGGGTGACATCTTTTCACGAAGCCATAAACCGTAGCTTTGTTATTAACAGTTTTTGTGTGTTGACTCACAATGGAGCTGACATTTGTAATGGTGTGATGAGTTTGAGGAACAATTTTGGCTGCACGGTTTCCAAATAACAAAGCTGTTGTCTCGATCACAAATTTTAATGGCATGTTAATTAAGATTAGTTCTGATAAAATGCAAAAGACAAAGGCTCGGATTCTCAAAAGGCTCGCAGATCCCTCAAACCCTCTTGTCTCGCGCCGAGAGTGTGACCCCCTTGCGTTAAAGTCCGCCAGCTGTAGTCTGGTGGGGTGTGAGGTTAGCACCAAGAACCGTGATTGTTTACATAATGATGGTGGTGTGAACCTTATTTTTAAAATTTCTGCCCACTTGTGACAGGGCTGCTTGATAATTAGCTTGTCAGCATGTCTTCAGGGTTTGCTTGGCATTTCAGTCACGCGCAGCAGCATGCTCAAAGCAACTGAGCATGGCTGGAAATAAAGTGGAAAGTAAAATATTTGTCCTTCTTATTCCCAAAGATCTTCGTATGATTTTACATGAAAATTGTTTAGAGACTTAATGATTAATGAAACTTGTTTAACAAGAACCTTTGACCAAAGGAGACTACTTTTAGACCTCATCTACTTTCACATGCGTATCATAATATTAGAAGGAATCTAATATCACAACAAACATCACTAGGTCTTTGTAGTAACCATGTGTCTGATTCTATAGAGGCAGACAACAGAAACGGCAAGAAAATGTAGGAATTTTAGTAATTTAAAGTGTGGGTGAGAGGCAGTGGTGTTAGGTCCCTTAGGAATAAAAACAGAGGAGATGATGATGATTATGAATTAAAAAAATCTGGCACAGCGTCAATAATTACAAATATTACATAGTCCTGTGTAACACTGTGGGGACTTCTTCAGAAAACTCCGTTAGCCTGCAGCACTGGTATTTTACGATGGAGATGCAATCAGCAAACTTCACATGCTTTCTGTTGATGGTGGTTTCCCTTTGATGCAGCCGACTGTCACTGCGCCGTCAAGTTTGTGAGCAAAAGTTTAAAGAGCAAAAGCTGGTTTTAATAGAAGGGATGCTTTCAGTCTGAGGATAAGAAAAATCTGTCTTTATCTGAAAATGTAAAGATGATAATCTAATCTTTGGTTAAGTACATCTACTTCAAGTTTCTCCCCAGTGTATTATAAGCCTGGCGGGCCACCAGGCTTTACTTGTGCCCCCACCAGGCTAAGGATTGCTTATTTTATTTTAGTCTTTTTAAAATGTTTGCATTTTTAAGACTTTATAGTTGGTGTTCAGGTATTAATCTTCCAATGTTCTGATAATACATAATTATTGAGTGACGGACTGCTGGATGAATGACTGACCTAATACCCAACCACTGGGGTTAGCAGGTTTTCTGGGGGAAACCTTGTATTTTCTTCCATACATTTTGCTAAATTTGATGACAAAGTCAACCTGCTGTCACACAGTTTAATACACTGGCATTTGAAAAAATTTACTTAAGTGGGTGTAAGCATGAGGAACTGATGGGTAATTTTCAGAAGATCAAACCAGCAGCCTCTTTGTTTATATATTCAATACCCTTGATATCAGCCGTCACGTCAACTAAATAGTTGACAAATACACCGGACTAGTTAAAAAATAGCCTGTCCTAGTACAAGATTTTTTGCACTATTTCAAAATAGTAAAAAGAAAATTCAGATCCTGATACTTTAGGTCGACTAGTTGTATCTAAAAAATCCTGACAATTATTTGGGTGGAATAATGCCCGAGCATGATACATTTCTGTGGTGTAGCCATCTTCTTTTATTTTAATTCAGCTTATAACATTCACTGGGTATCTACTCTATGAAAGACCCCAAGTGGTCAGATAAATAATTAGCTGAAATAATTAGTAAAAGTCGGCTTTTGTTTGCCTCTCAATTTTAGTCATCCAGCATCCTGTTGGGAGGGAACTGACTGACTGGCATCGTTTGGAGTTAATTAAAGCGAAAGAGTCTGACAGGCTCATGAATAATAGTGAGATCTTTCTGTTTCTGTGTGGGTATCAGCCATGTCAGAGGAGTCATAAGACGGAACAATAATGCAGAGAAATATAGATCGCATTTAACTGGGACTGATTTATAATCTGCATTCTCATGTAATTTAAACCTATTAAACTTCTGACATGTTCCTCCAAGTTCTGCAAAAGTCAATTTTTTTTTCATAGTTTATACCTAAGATATTCAATTGAAACTGAAAAATCTGGGTGATATGCGGCTTGATGTGTTATTGTCTGGTGTTTGCAATTTAAACAGCCAATCCAGTAGCTGTATTTATTTTCCTGGGCACTGATTGGCTGTACCCTGGAAGAGTGAAAATAATTAGGATTGTAGTTATAGGCAGTAGGGCTAAGACTGTTTCCACTGTGTGCACAATATTAATGCATATTAAGGTATATTTGGTCTTGGACATATTAAAATAGGCAGTTAGATTGACAGGATTTTAGCTATTCACTGTAACTGTGGTGTCTAATCCTCTTAAACACCAGGGGTCCACTACGTGATAATATTTGAGTCTTTATACTTCAGTTAAAATAAAAACAGCCACTTAATGCACACTATCATTTCTCTTGAGGGTCATTTTGTTTTTATTAGAGGCTGCAGTAAGACTTGTACACTTGTGACTGGAACGTGAGTGTTTCAGAGTCCAGTGATTGTGGTATTGCAAGTGGGGAGAAGAAGCATATGGAGGCCATAAGTGCTAAAGATGCATAGCTAAAGAACATCAACTATCAAGTGTGAAAACACCCATAGAAAATTCTGTTTTTGCTTTTAGACCTAAAAAAGTGTTAAAATACAGATCATAGAACACAAGCAAAATTAATTGCTTCACAGGAAAGCTCTCACTTTCATCACTTGCATTTTTAATGTGGTTTATTTCTCCGGAGACACAAAGTTAATCTGATTTGCTTTTTCATTCTGTTCACATTACATCTCATCTAATGTCAGTGTAGTCAGATAAATAAAAAAAAAACAAAGAAAAATATCTGAAACAGCTATTTTTCTTTGTAAAATATGAGAGAGTTTGATGTTTATTATTTATTGTTTTGGAGTAGTTGAGCAACAAGATACAAAGCAAAGCACAGTTTTTTTCCAGGAACAGGTTCCTCTGCTCAACAACAAATTACAAAGGATCTCTTTGCTTCATGCAAAACTGACTGAACACTGACTGATGTGGTAAAAATGGCAATTTTCTCAGGAAGTATAGAGCACAAGAGGAAGGAGCTGCTACGTTAGTGAAGTGACTAAGTATCCATTTATACTGAAATATCCTTTTTCAGACATTTTGTATATGTGGGTTGCATGAGCAGATTTGCTGTCTGTTGTGAAGATAATTTAGCAATGTAGTGGCTTGTGTTGTAATGTGATATGCAATGCTTGGCAAGGCGATTCTCCAAACACCATTTGCAAAGCACGTGTTTCTCTTTCTCTCTGCTTCATTACTGTGCTCTTTATGCTCCACTTGAAAATTGATATGGAAGCGGTTTCTTTTCGGGGCTTATCGTCAGAACTGAGGGCTTATTTGAGCTGCATTCAGTTTGATGGCAACGTGAATCCTCAGGCCAAGAACCTTTAACATCCCGGTCCCAGTATGGCAAAGTATAGGCATCATGCAAAGCTAAAAAATATTGAGTGTAGTTTATTTCAATTGCACATTTCAGCAGCAAGGCAGTTCAAAGTGCTTTACGTCATGAAATAATTTTTGCCATCCCAAATACTTGTGCAGTACAAGATTTACTGGCAGTATCTGCACCTTATCATCACCTTATCACCTTGCATACAAAGCTACACCTCTTGAACTTGTGATAGATGTGATAAGTGAACATGAAGTGGTGCATAATTGTGAATTGACAGGTTAATCATGTGTGCTTTTGCATTTTTTTTTACCAATATATGTATTCAACCACCATTGTCTGCAGTTGCAGTAGAACATTTTTTGAGGTTCATCTCTACCACTTTTGCTTATCTAGAGACTGATTACCCTCCCTGTGTATTTAAGTCCACCTGTTGTCTTTGTCTGTGTCGGATCCTCGTCGTGTATCATCGTGTTTCTTTGTGCCGCCTGTTTCCCTGTGCCGCTGTTATTTTGGATTTATCATTAAAACCACTATTCTTCATATTCATCCTGGCCTGCCTGCGTCTCTCTCACGTCAGCAAGAAACCAAATCATGACAGTAGGATCCGACCAGAAGTGAGGTGAGAACGTCAATGGCTAGTGAGGCGTGGGTCCAGCAGCAGTTGGGAGTTGGCACAAAGGGATCTCTATAAGGATGTAGAGATCCTGCCTTCTCTGCTGCTGCTGGAGGAATTAGGTCTCCCCTCCGACCTGGACCTACCCAGGAGACGGAGACCGCGGCGGAGGGTTAAGAGGGAGTCGGGAGGAGCAGTTCTGGACAACCCGAACCCGTGGCTGGGATCGCGGCTAGTACTTTGCCCTCCCGGATATGACCCGCGCCGTCACCGCCGTCCTGAGCCGCCGGAGTTCCCGGCTCCTGGGCACCGACGTCACTGCAGCCCTGAGCCGCCGGAGATCCCGGCCCTGGGCCACGCCTGCAGCTGCCTCCGGTTCCTGCGCCGAGGCAACGTCGTCCTGCTGCCGTGTCCCTGCGCGAGCGCGTCTCTCGAGTTCCCGGGTCTGTGCCTGATGGCCCGCTCGAGTTTGCAGACTTTCTCCGAGTCTGCCCAGGTCTGTCCCCCGAGTCTCGCCCAGTTCCCTCCGAGTCTCCTCCGATCTGTCTCGGTCTCCCAGATCTCTCCTCGAGTCGGCCCCAGTCGCCTCCCGAGTCTCGCCCAGGTCTGCTCCTCCCGAGTCTCCGCCCCCAGGTCTGCTCCTCCCGAGTCTCCGCCCCCAGAGTCTGCTCCTCCCGAGTCTCCGCCCCCAGGATCTGCTCCTCCCGAGTCTCCGCCCCCAGGATCTGCTCCTCCCGAGTCTCCGCCCCCAGGATCTGCTCCTCCCGAGTCTCCGCCCCCAGAGTCTGCTCCTCCCGAGTCTCCGCCCCCAGAGTCTGCTCTCCTCCCGCCCCAGAGTCTCCCCCGTCTCCGCCCAGGATCTGCTCCTCCCGAGTCTCCGCCTCCAGGATCTGCTCCTCCCGGCAGTCCAGAGCCTCCAGGGTTGTGCTTCCTGCACCTGCGGCTGAGACCGCCTCCGGGACCCCGCTTCCTGCGTCGGGGACCCCCGCCCGACCCGCCTCCGGGACCCCGCTTCCAGCGTCAGGGACGCCCACCGGACTGTCCATGGCAGGTCCCGCCCTGACCGTGCCTTTTTTGTGTTTTTTTTTTTGTTTTTTTTTGGGACTGAGTAATTCTGTTTTTGTTCCCCGTGGACTCTTGCCCTCTGTCCGTCGCCCCTCCACCCACCCTGATGGGTTGTTTTTGTTTGTTTTTTGGGCGTCTGGTAGCCTCCCTTGAGGGGGGTGGGGGGTACTGTTGTGATCTGTGTTTTTCTGTATAGTTATTTTGAGATTTTCTGTGTTTAGTCCCGTTTCCCTGTGAGTCTCTGTCCTGTCCTCCCTGTTTATTGATCCCAGCTGTGTCTAGTTTCTTAATTACCCTCCCTGTGTATTTAAGTCCACCTGTTGTCTTTGTCTGTGTCGGATCCTCGTCGTGTGTCATCGTGTTCCTTTGTGCCGCCTGTTTCCCTGTGCCGCTGTTATTTTGGATTTATCATTAAAACCACTATTCTTCATATTCATCCTGGCCTGCCTGCGTCTCTCTCACCTCAGCAAGAAACCAAATCATGACAGACACGGTATTTGGCAGGTGTATATATATATATATATATATATATATATTATATATAATATATAATAAATAGCTTTTAAAATTATTAGTCAGACTGAATAAAGTGTCTTTGCGAGAAGCAGCTTTTAGGTGTTAACTGATTCCGAATTGGATTTATGTCTAAACTTTAAATACATACATGAATATGGTTTGGTCCTAAACCATTACATTGTAGCTCTTCACGTTGGAAGGGGAACATAAATGTACCTTAATGAGCGTGGATGGTAGGTGAGTGTTTGTGTATGTATTGGAGGCTTTAGGTGCTGGGGGCAAACCTCATGTTTACATCACTTGTAATGAAATTAGAGCTGCGTGGCACCCACACTACGGGCCTTCACTGATCCTCTAATTCAATTACTCCCCTTATTAACGCTCAGATGCTGCTGGCTGACCCCGGACCACATTCTTCCCTTGCTACGCACCATTCACTCAACGGCTTCTTTTTTCTTCTCTAATGGACTGATTAGTTCTCTTTGTTTCATTGATGCACGTGGGTTATCCAGGTTTCTCCTTGGATGACTAGCAAAGTATGACTACGTATCCTGAAGCCTCCGTTGTCAGGATGACACAAAAATCTTCAGAGGATAATATCAGGTTATGATGATTTTGGGACATTTGAGAAAAGCCAAATAGCTGAGATCAAGGGTGCCTGAATTGGTGTGACGAGGAACAGGAACTGTCACTTAAATAATGCGTTTGTTCACGTTTTTATAGAAATTATGTGCATGTTCACGACTACATTGACAGTACTCAAAATAAGGTGGTTGTATGAACCATTAATATTGGTTAACACATTGCTTTACATCATGGAGATAAAAAAAGAACTGAATCCTGCTTATAACACATTATTTTTCTCATAATTCCATATTCACATGTTCTCCCAGAAAGCTTGCTAAACCCAGTGGTTGAGTATTAGGTCAGTCATTCATCCAGTGGCCCATTGTGCTTTTGAGTTAAAAAAATTTTAACGTTGAGAGATAATTTGAAAATGTCACTCGATAATCATGTGTTATTGAAAGATTGGAAGATTAATACGTGAACACCAACTATGAAGTCTTAAAAATGCAAACATTTTAAAAAGACTTAAATAAATAAGCAATGTTTAACCTGGTGGGGGCACAAGTAAAAAGTCTGGTGGCCCGCCAGGCTTATAAAACACTCTGGGAAACCCTGCATGTTTACATAACACCTAGAAGTTTTCTCAGTAATAGTTTGCCAGTCATCTTTCATAATGAAACCTAGAAATGCTTTCATCACTGCTTCATGCCAACAGCCTGGCATAATGGTTCCACATTGCATCACATAATTACATCACAGTCTGTGCCGTCTATGTTGTTTTGCTGGAAAACAACTTGGTGATTAGCCACCTGTAGCTCATATTTACCTAACAGTAAAAACAGTCAGCATTTGTTTTGTTTTCTCTGCACCTGTGAAAAGCTCAGTCAAGAAACAAAGCAACAGTATTTGTCAAAGTGTTATCAGAGTTCTTGCTTGGTCTCCTCCAAGGTCAGGTGTGTCTGAGCTCAGCTGACACCAGCCATCTTCATGTGCAGCCTGGCCTGTCGTGATAGCCACATATGTAAGCGTCACACTAAACTTTTTATTCATTCAACAGCGCCGTGGCTTCCTAAGGCAAAGACAGAGATTTTAGTGCTAGAAAGTGTGCATATTGTGATGCAACACCAAATATTGTGCATTGAATGTTGAAATCGTAGAATGTTCTTGAACCGAATTAGCTACAACTGTGAAAACATGTGCTTCTTATCTCTGCTTAAAAGCTGGAGGAAGTCCTTTATATGGATTTATCACATGTTTGCACTATCACCCTGTTTTTGTGACCTGCCTGAGCTCATGCATGACACAATGGAGCTAAATCATCTTGTGCCAATATTTAGTCTATCAAAACTAAGTCACTGCCAAGTTCCTCAATCTCCAGGACCTGCATGGAGCTTATTAAATTTTCAATCTGCTACCGGCTCTCTTTTTTGCCTCCCAGGATGAATGTGGCCTTTTAATAATGTAACCAGTTTTAACAAGATTGTAAAATGTTCATCTAACTTTCATAGACTCTTTTAGCAAAGTGACAAATTCTTAAGATGGCAGGAATTATTTGGGCAGTCCATCAATCATTTTTCTTTTTTGCCTCCTTCTAGATCTTTTTATGTAATGAATTAGTTTATTGTTGACGATTCCTCTCTGTTTCCACACACAGTGTGTGTTTCGGTGACATTAGTCGTCAGGTCTGGGTCAAGGCAGAGTGCACGTGAATGCCTCTAGCTGCCGTAGCGTGCACGCTGCGGCCTCTCAGGCATTGTTTGAGTAATGTGACCTTCATGGGGAGATTAAAATATGTAACAGGCGTACATTGATTTCTGGATTGGCCGTTGGTATTTATGGACACAGTCAGTGCATAAATATTGATACTTTTGCTCCTCTGGAGGGAGGAGGATGAGTTTGTCTCAAGAGCCAGCAGAGGGGAAACGAGTGAGAATAGAAACAAGGATTTGTATGTGATGTAAAAGTACAATTCATAGGGCATGTGATTTGGTAACCTAAATCGGCTTGTGACCCGTCAGTTTTAATAGGGTCACTCTCATTACATGGTGGCTAATTACAATGCCTGTTATTTATATCGCTAAGCTTTAATATCTGGTAAAGGAGGCGCTTCAAGGAGTAGCTAGCTTACACCTACATGAAGTTAAAACCTCCCTTTTTGTCTCAAAGTGCTATTTATGATTTGTAAAAAGGTGTTTTGTGATATTTTTAGTCGATGTTTATTTCTATTTTTGTATTAATACATGCTGCTCTTTTAGTTCAAGCTTATCTATTGACCTGTCTTTCAATGGTTACTTTGAAAAGGAGCCATGGTTACATCCTTGTAACTATGTGCTGGCCTTATTGCTTTGCCTGAAAAATGCATCACAGGCAAGGATATTAATACTTCTTAAATGAATGCACTCTAATCAATTTATTGAATCATGAAGAACTTCAAAGAGCGAGAGGTGTTCAGGTGCTATGAGGAAAGCTTTTATGTCTAAGAGCGTCCACCAGGCGTCTCCTTACAAGGAGAAACTACCTCCAGTGCAGAGCTTGCTCAGCTATGGCATCATGCGTGATTGATCAGATCTGGCCAATCATTCAGGAGAAGTTTGGTGATGAAGAATTCACTTTACAGCGAGATGTTAAAGAAATAACAAAGTAGGTCAGGGATCAATACGTTGACGTTTTGGCTTTGTGGCCGTTAGACGCCTTACATCCTAAACTCAGCCAGGTGTAGAGATTTCTGCAAACTTCAAATCTTTGAAAAAGATTTGAGGAAGAGATTATATACCAACACAGAATAAGAAAAATCTGCAAAAAAAATAAATAAAAACAACACATATTAGATATTGTGGCTCTATTTGCCAAAGAGTAGAAAAAGGACCCTATAACTAATTGGACAGTTTTCATTATTTACAAAAACATGTCCGTTTTTTTTTTTTTTTACATATAAAGTATTTGGAGGTTGCTAATTGACCAGAGTCAAGTACCCGTTAATTAGAGTGGTGTCGGGCTGAAATTAAAGGCCGCTGGGAGCTCCCTGCATTTCTCCTAGGCAGAGAGAGGCTCGAGCTGATAAGCAGACATGTTATGAGCTTCGTTATTGTTTGCTGCAAAGCCCTCTGCTGTTTTCTCAAATGTCCCTCCTGTTGCAGCTGACAATTTCTTGTTCATCAGAACATTTTGCTCAGTTTTCCAGCATTTTTATTCCGTAAGCTTGTTGTTGACACTCACACGCCTCTCGCTACTTTTTGAAACCGTTTTTGAATTTTTGTTCTTAGGAGGTTCTTCATGATAAGTGTTAGGGGGCAAGTGGTTCTGACAGTCTAAGTGGAGATGACTCAAAGTTGCATTACTTTTTCTTCAATGAAATGTGAAAAAAGTGGCTGTCAGGGGGATTCGTGCAGATTCCTTAGATCAACCTTCAATTTCTGTTTTTGTTTGTTCACTTGTCCTTTTAGTTGCAAGAGTTTAGGTTTTTTGAAGTGATGTTCTGTAATGCTATTATTAGTAATAGTTTCCATTCTGTAACTTGAACTGAAATGTGATTGTATGTAAGTGAATGTATTTAAGTGATCAGCCCAAATAATCTGATTGTGACGAGAAAAGCACAGGTGTAGCATTCGCAATGCTCTGCAAAAGCCTGTTACACAGTCCAAATTTTGCTGCACCCTTTGCAGACTTGGAACAACTGATCAGTACCAGTTAAAGACGACTGATGCTTTGTGCAGCTTCACTCTGCATAACTTTAGAGTACCAAAACGTTGAGTAATGTCAGCTAAAATGCTCTTGTATCCTATGGATGTAAATCATTTACCGATTGCCTTAATTTGCTAAAATTAGCTAAGATTGGGGTCTATGTGACTAACTGTTAGCCATTTAGCGCTTTCAGGACTTATTTCTAACAAACCCACAGCTTTGTGACCGTTTCTTACTTCAGATATAAGAACAATTAATGATAACAACAGCATATTCCTTCAGAAAAATTCAAACTAACCCTTCTCTATTTTACAGATTTTCAGTTTTCCTATCAGCAATAAAACGTAGCAAAGGATAAGTTTCAGACTAGCTGTTTGCTCAGGTCTCTCCCAGTATCTGAGCAGAGTTGAAAACGGATCACATCAAAGTGACGGATGAGGAGCTACTGAAGTCTCTCACTGTGAACTGCATTATAATTGTTGGAAACCCCCCCACCCCAAAAAACATAGGATTATTAAGGGAAATCCACATTCCTTAGATCAAATATGTACACCATAACATACAGCTTTGCTAACAAGAAAATATGAAAATATATTGCAATTGGAAAAAAAATGGCCACACCGCTCATTGGTGATACGGCTGACAAAATCCCAGAGGAACAATGATACTGATTAGCTAACATGCATTGACCTGGAACTAGATTCATTAATTAATATTAAGAAACCTTGAAACCTTTGTTTTGACTTTTGCTTGAATTGTTACAAGTCTCATACTTATTTGTGGAGTTTACTGAATGTGTAGAATAATTCAATCGGTGTTGTTTGCGATGCTGTGCCGCTGGTTAGCTGCAGCTACCCATCCACACTCTGTAACTTAATACGAAGGATTGGATGACGGCAAAGCCTTCAGCTGACGTTCAGGATCACATTGCAGTCTTTTGCTGCAGTTTCAGAATTCAGTGAAGACTAGTTCGTCGAGCTACAAAGCGCAGGCATAGATGTGGAAATCTGTCACTGGCTACCCGAATGCGAGCTGGATATGAGGGAACTAGTCTTTAAAGCTTGCACATACTCTGTGTGGGAGAAGGTAAGGCAGAGAGACAATTTAGAGAAATGGTTCGCTGTTGTATTTAAGTTAGGGCTTTGCTACTTTACTGACACATTCAAAGTTTTGATTTGGTAGTAAAGTTATTTGTTTAAGGCAAAAAGTAGCACAATGTTTCCTTCATGTTTAACAGACCTAAGAGCAGAGATGGATAGCTATGCCTTCTTGTAGTGCAAGCAGTCGGGAGTTTTCTTACCCATTCTGGAAGGATCCTGAATCAGACTTTACTACGAAAGAGACGTAATAGTGGCAGATGTCAGAGAAAGGCAATGAAATTTATGCCAGATGGCTTTTGATGATTCTTTTGTATTAATAATGCCAGCAATTAGCATTTTTTGCTTCTTCATAATTAATGACTTTTTGTCATAATGTTCCAACACAAAATGAATTCTGCATATCCAGTTTCTCCTTTTAAAGCCCGTCAAATATGAAAATGTTTTGTGTAGATTTGCATGTTTCTGCACAATATTGAGAAAACATTTGAGTGCTATTATTGAATGTTTCAATTATGTTAGTGACTTCAATTCTCCCACATCTTCATTGGTCTTTTTGCCTGACTAAAAGAGCAATGAAGTCTATCCTTTGCTGAAATTGTTTGTTTTACAACTGCTTTTAGCTCTGTAAATATATCTGGGATATATGTAAATGAAATGTTTAAATTTTCTGTGAAACTGAGATTGTGCTTTTGTATAATTGTTTCTAAAGCAACAACTCTTGCCTATAGAGTTTTTTTTCTGTTGGCACCCTCGTATGTAAGTCATTATCAACTCAAGCTAAAAAATTGAGACCAATACAAAATATAGAACTTATAACTTCATGTAGAGTTCTAAGGGCCACTTATTGCAAAATCCATGTCTGCATTTTGTGGAAGACAGCTTGAAACGCAATACATTTTTATTGGTATTTTGATGTTTCATGAATGAACACTTTACATACAAATAAGAAAATCATAACCACACCTGACACTGATAATGGTGTCCAAGGTACTTAAGGTCACAGAGGGTTTTGAAGGCAATATTATCACAACACAATTTCCTGATATTTACTAAAGTCAAAGGTGAAACTAATCTATTCGTGGAGAACAAAAATGGGTAAAAAATTTTTGTTTATTTGCTTTTTTGTGTGGAACCACATACAGAGAACATTAAGCACAGCGCACAAAGAGGTTCCGATGCTCATTTCTTAGTTTTTGCTGAAATCAGATTTTTTTTTGTGTGTGCGTGGCCCTTCATATGATTCAAATGAAGCGACCGGAATCAGCCTTCTGCATGACCCCAAAGGTGTAACCCGCAGTAATAATGGATGCCACCACCATTATTAGGAGCTAATAGAAATTCAAATAGAAAAATAAAGTTAAAAAAAAACAACAAAAATTAAAAAAACTAATGGACACCCATCAAATAGCAGACATAAGATAACTTAATACACTATTAATATTATGTATAACATGTTAGACTAATTATAGAAGGAAAAATAAGAAACTATTCATTTAAATTCTGGGGGAATTATTTTACATGATAATAATAGTTAGCCAATATAAAGTTTCACTTTCATTTTAGAGTCTGACATGCGGTATTTAATGATTCTGTTGCAATACGTATTGCTCGCTACAGCCATTCTAACACGAATCCAATATAGAGGTTTTCATTAAAAGTATTTTTTGTTCATTTTAATTCAGCCAATGATCCAACCATCGACCACAATCTTAGTTTTCTCATGTGGCCCCTCAGGAAAATGAAGTGCCGCCCCCTGATATATATTCAGGACACGGAGAGGAAGTTACAGTGAAAAGCTGATTTTGATTGAACATAAGCTGGATGATTGTTGGACGGATTTCACAGCTAAACTAACAAGAAAAATGTAACTAACGTAACAGCAGGCTCCCAGTGTATTACTATTCTTCATTTATTTTTTTCCTGCGATTGGATTTTTTTTTCTTCAGGGTGAAAGCGCGATGAACTGTGGATGGATGGCTGAAAGAATTAGACATTACATTTATTCTTTACTTCCTTTGATCAGACAATTGCATGAGACTTTTCACAGCCTCCCTGTGGGTGGCTAATTTGAAGCTTCTGTGCTGCAAAGAGAGATAGCACAGTCCTCCTATAACGGGATGAATATGCGGTCGTTTGCGTCCTTTCACAATGTTTGACATTTGCGGAGGATTTTAACCCTGGTTAAGGAAAGGGCATTTTTATGTCTCCTTACCACATCACTGCCATAAGCGCCGCCTTTGACTTAAAGATTCCCTCATTCGACTAGCTCTCTGCACGCTGACGATGACTCACACTCCAACACGCCCTGCAGAAATCCTCTCTCATGCTCTCAACACACGGTGGGGGAGAGAGAGAGAGAGAGAGAGACGGGAAGGAAGAGAAAAGAGGGATGCCACTTTCATGTGGCTCTAGCATGCAGAGCACCAGTTCTTCTATGCATGTGTCCTGATCCACCTGTTTTGCACGTTTAGGGAACCAGCTATCGCTCATCAGTGAACCCTGTGGTTTCCCCACGGGGAGGGAAGTCAGTTGAGCTGCTAAAGTTGAGTGAATTTCCTATTTCAGAAGTGCAAGTAATTTGGTTCAGTTTCATTAATGCTTTTCCACTTACCTCGAAAAAGAAAAGTAAAAACAAACTCTAGCGTTATTTTAGCAGCAGGAGTCGAGTGCACTGAGCGTTTTAGTACACGCTGCTTCCGTAAAGAGGTGAGTGAAAACGCTGCCATTTATAGGTTTTCCCCCCCTGATCTTCTCACCTTAGGCTGCTCTCCAGCGTGTGAGTTAATACTGTGCGACATTTTTAGTGATGCTGAGGTCCAACCCTGCACGTGCTTGCACTGCCTGAGGTCAGCTGGCTTTGGGCTTCTGGCTCTCTGGAAACAGAAAAAGACCAAGGAGACGGAGCGTGATTAATTGTTGTATATGTGCAGCCGAAAAACACAACGGGCCCGTCTGCCGCCATTTTCCAGAACACCGCCCCACAGGCTGACAATTACATAACGGGGGCCGTCCAAGCTCCTCAATCGCTTTTGTTCGTTTTATTGCATGCAAATGAGGCTGCATGGTCTGGTTAGTTGGATGTCGAGTGGGATCACGGTCATTGAACGGTTTCAGATTCTAACTGTGCAGTAGGTCACTCCTGTCTCTCACTTTCACTCATGTGCCTTACAGCTGTGAGGTCTGGTTGTGGTTAAATGCAAAAAAAAACCAAAAAAAAACAAGCTGTGTCTCTAGACTGGTTTAGATTTAAGTACCACTCTGTGTGTGTGTGTGTGTGTTTTTTATTTTTTATTTTCTATTTTAGAAATTACTGTTTTTTGTGGTCTGTTTCCAAACATGGCTGTCTCATTTTCTCTGCGTGTGTGTTTTCATTTAAATAACTCCCTCTACCCAGAGGCTTGAGTGGTCTCTTTGTGCTGAAGCCTTGTTTGCTGTGCTTGAGATTGCATGGAGAACCATTATACAACCGCGTTCATCAGCCGCCGGGCTGCCAGGGATGAATGAGGGAATCCGTACAACCACTCTCCCCCTCGTCTTACCTTTATCTAACACGTCCATCTCATTCTCCAATTCATCCTGACCTTTTTTTTTTCTAGTGCATATTTTAAAAGATAATTGTGGTCTTTCCCTAACTAGATTGCATCAGCAACTCTGGAGGAGAGTTTGTTGGATTTATGGTGTGTAACTAGGTCAGAGCAAAGTTGACTCTGGTTGAGTGTGAAGGCGTGGAGGCAGTGGAAGAAGAACCAGAGATTTGTCCTTCGTTGTCAGTGGTCTTACTGTAGGCTGTTGCTCTCGGTAAAGCTGAGCAGAAGGTTATATTTTCACAAGACTCTCTGGCCTCTGAGTACACACACTCAGCAGTGCTGTTTGTTTGTGCTTCTGTTCTGCTGGTGAGGCTGGTTCACCAAAGAGTTTATTGGAGGTTTAATTCTCAGCGTCTGCTAACATGGTGGAAATCAGATATGCAAATCATTGTCACGTCTCAATCCTGTCTCATTTACAGTGATAACAAAGATGATTTTGCATCCTCATTAGTTTACTTAATTTTCTATCCATGCCCATAAAGTCAAGACTGTGGATTTGTAGCTAGCTAGCTTTTGATTGTAAAGCAATATCCTAAGCTTTGAGCACCGTTCAAACCATCATCTGAAAATGGAAAACATCATGGCACAACTGCAGATCTCTCGGGGGGGTTGGCCAACTAAGGTGACAAGCCAAGCAAGAAGAGCAGCAGAGGATTGGTTTATGTTTAAGAATATTCATTTTAATACATATGAAGGGAATATTTACACTTTAAAGTCCATGTCCACAACAAATTGAGACTTTTGTGGCAAGACTTCATTTGCAGACATGTTTTAAAGTGAGTCCGATCAAGCTTGGACTTTTTTTTTTTTTTGCAAAGATAATGGGCAGAAACTGTAATTTCTAGATGTACAAAGCAGAACCATGAATCATTTTGCTTCTTTCTCCTCATTGTGTACTACTTGTCAATGATCCATCGTATGAAATCGCAGTGAAGCACATTAAAATGCGTGCTTGTAATGTGTCCAAATATAGATCCATTCAATTGATACGAGTGCGAGTAGCATTTAATTTCTTGAAGTTAATAAATATTTGCCGCATTTTAATGACAGTTTCCTTTTATTCTGAAGAAAAGAAAATGTCCATTTCTGCGAAACGTTGAGCAGTGCTGGATTTGTCAGATGTATTGGACAGCGAGGCAAAATGTTCCTCGCGTGTCTGCACAACTGACTCTCCTAGAGAGAAACACTGCCCTTGATTGGCTTCAGGCTGGCCTACACAGGAGAAACGTAGCCAGGCGAATGAATGTCAATGTCAATAAGGCTGATCAAGAGGTACTGGAACACAGAGACGGGCTTGTTGTGGCTGCTTGAAGTGGGAAAAGTGAGAAGAGTGAGTCACCTAATGAGCCAAAGACGGTGCAGCGTCTGTGTTAGTTGGCAAAACTGCAACAGTAAACAAGCATTATTCATCTGTGCCTGCAAAATGACATGAAATTATCATATGCGAAGCGTTCACTAGAGATTATCACCTGAAGATGCTTGGCGACAGCTAATGCCTTTTTATTTTGCTTTCAGACCGAGACTTTGATTCTTGTTTGACATTTTAGATGCAGGATTTTGATTGACAATGTGTGTCTCTCACTAACCTGGAACCATATTTGTGCATTAGTACTTTATTATTTTCAAAGTAGTGAGAATGTAGAGGACGATACATGCAAAAAATAAGTAAAAAGCTTAGCACCGTTTTAGGAGAAGAGTACAACAGAGAGCTGGACTTTTACTACACATGATTTTACACATGATCCATGAAAAATAGAAATGCATGGCAGAAATAGCATGTCATCAATATTTCAGAGACCTCTTAAAAATCTCTTGAATCATGTTTTTAGAGGAGCTTATTTCCTTTCAAAAGAGAGCTCACCCTTAGTGCACGCACAGCAAAAAAGAGGCATTTTGTTTCGATGCTTTGATGTCACGAATATGTCAAAATAGACAAAAACATGAACATATAAAGGAGTAAATGTAAAAGGAAAAGTTGATTCCTCGACTTTGAATAGCCATTTTTTGTGATTTCATTGAGAAATGTTTGTGTATAATATTATAATATTCAGACAAAAATGCTTTGGGTAGCAACAATTAATGCATATTAATTAGGGATGTGCCGATCAGGCTTTTTTCTCCCGATACCGATCACCCCTGAGGGCCGATCGCCGATTCCGATCCCCGATACCGATCACATAATTATTATTTATTTATTTATTATCATAAACACTACTGTTACATTATGTAGAAAAAGGAACCATGAATTCACCTTAATTTAGACAAAAACTTGTTTTTAATAACTTATTCCAAGAAGAAAACTAAACAAAACAGGCATTGTGCAAATTGAACTGCTATCAATAATACTATCTTTAACAGACTGATAACATATGAAGGCTCTGAAGAGGCTAAATTAATGCAAAGAGCCAAAATAAAACCTCTCAACATTGACAAAAAATTCAAGTATAAAACTTATCATTCAAAGGCAAAAACAGGATCCATTACAATAAACAATCCAGAGTTACTGAATGAAAACTTCCTGTTAGCATAGCGGCTAGCTGGTTACTGCTAGTTCTGATTGGCTGTTTCTGACTGAGAGGAGTAATTATGCAGAGCAGGAAGGAGATCGATTATTTTTTTTAGAGATTATCTGTCTCATGTTAGGACAGCGAAAGTTTTAATACGTATGTAAAATGTATTTTTTAAGTTAGATGCTGCAGCTTTAAACAGGTTCGGTGTGAGTGTCGCTACCGGGTGGAGCTGAAGCGGCTCTGTGTCAAATATTACTAAATATTAAATATTACTACCTGTAGAGTAGCAGCGGTTCAACAGCAGAACCAGCGTCTTACATCGCAGCTTGAAGACTTAAATCATTTTCCAGGTTATTTGTTTAGCTTTCTGACCATATTCATAATATAAGGATAGACGCCTCATGCGCCGCTCTCGCCTATTGTCGCTGACGAGATTTAGGGCGGCCATCTTGGAGCGGTAGACCACTCCACTCTGCATTATGTGTTTAACAGGCAAAATGACATATCAGCGCATTTAATCGATCATAACACACTTTTATGTTACTGGAAACTATATTCAGACATCTATCAAAGCTACATTTATGAATAATTGTATTATTTTAAGTATGTTTTTAATACATAGTTCAGCATTTTTAAATATGATTGGTGGCTATAATAGAATAGGAATGGAATATTCTGATATCGATGTATGATAAGCATATTACAAGGCATACAGCCGTGGATAATTTATTGTGAATGGCTTTGTGTATAATTTATTATAATAATACATAGTTATACAACTCTGCGACAGACTGGCGACCTGTCCAGGGTGACTCCCCGCCTCTCGCCCGGAACGTTAGCTGGAGATAGGCACCAGCAGCCCTCCCGACCCCACCAAGGGACATGGGTGTCAAGAAAATGGATGGATGGGGATAGTTATACAACTATACAATCACAAATAAATAATGATTAATACTGAATAATTATATTGGATGCATGTTTATATGTATATATATGTGTATATATATATATATATATATATTATATATATATATATATATATATATATATATATATATAATATATATATATATATATATATATATGGCGGGCATAGTGTACAGGAACATCTGTGCAGAATATGGACTGGAAGCCTCGAGATCGAAGTGGGAAACACCCCCAAAGGTGGTGGAGAATGACCGAGCTAAGATCCTGTGGGACTTCCAGATCTAGACAGACAAGATGGTAATGGCGAACCAACCGGACATTGTGGTGGTGGATAAAGAACAGAGGAAAGCCGTTGTGGTGGATGTAGCTATACCAAGTGACTACAACATCAGGAAAAAGGAGCATGAGAAACTGGATAAATACCAGGGCCTCAGGGAGGAACTGGAAAAGAACTGGAAGGTAAAGACCACAGTGGTGCCTGTGGTCATCGGGGCCCTCGGGGCAGAAACCCCCAAACTGGAGCAGTGGCTAAAACAGATCCCAGGAACAACATCAGACATCTCAGTCCAGAAATGTGCAGTACTAGGCACAGCCAAGATACTGCGCAGAACCCTCAAGCTCCCAGGCCTCTGGTAGAGGACCCGAACTCAGAGGATGAAAGAGACCACCCACAGAGGGTGAGAAGGGAATTTATTTTTATATATATAGCCTATATAAAAAATGTCTTATATTGTAAACAAAGATCAAGACAAATATTTCACTCCACAACTGTCAATTAACATCTAACTTGTTTTATAGACTTACACTTAAATACAAATTAATTTGCACAACTTTCATTAAAAATATATGTATATATACATACATATAAACATGCTATTCAGTATTAATCATTATTTATTTGTGTTTGTATAGTTATAGAAATATGTATTATTTTAATAAATTATACACACAGCCGTAATATATATAATATATATACATATATATATATATATATATATATATATATATATATATATATATATATATATATATATATATATATATATATATATACGACATGCCGGCTCAGACGTCGCCCGGCCAAACAAGGTCTGTGTCAGGTGCTGGGGAACCAGAGCACCTAGATGAAAAATGGGCTACTGGAACAAGACGGAAATGGGCGAGAGGTGAAAACATGGATCTGTTGGAATGCTACTACTCAAGTAACCCTAGTCAGAGGGGCTACATGCAAAGACTGTGGGAGGAATGGTTACTTCGACATCCCCAGTCAACACTAACTGCTAAGCAACTAGTGGCTCAGTGTTCCAACATCCGCAAACGGCAACTGCTCTCACAACTTGAGATTGACGAGGTACAACGCAAATGCTATGGCAAAGGGGAGGAGCCAGAACGCCAGGTCAGAGGGGAGTTAACTACCCACCCAGAGACTGGGTATGTAGCCCCAGTAATGAACGAACCATCAGAGCTGAACGAGGCAGCAACTGACCTGAGAGAGAGAATCGTGGCCGTAATGAACACCAGACAACCCCGACGCCAATTACAACGGCTGAGTGAAGCACCACCAGAAAGTCTAATTGAAGATGTGAATGCGGCATTGAGAACGATCCCTACCAACACCATAACAGAAACCAATGAGCTGATATACAACTCAGCATCAGTGATCCTTGAGATGCTTGGCTATAAGAGCAATCATGAGACCCAATACCCACCATGGAAAAGACGGTTAGAGGCTAAGATCAAGATAACAAGGAGGAAGTGAGCCAACTGTCAGAGCTCCAAAGGGGTGCAATGAATAGATCAGTACACAAGAAGTACAGCCAGATGTCCATACCTGAAGCACTCGAAACTGCCAAACAAAGGCTCCAAGCCTTGGCCAGCCGTCTGAAGAGATACACAAGAGAGAATGAAGCCAGGAGGATTAACCGGCTCTTCCACACCCAACCAGCTAAAGTGTACTCTCAATGGCAGGGTACTAACAACAGAGCAGACCCACCAAGGCTGGAGACTGAACAATACTGGAAAGGCATATGGGAAAGGGAGGCGACCCACAACAGCAATGCAAAGTGGCTGACCTCTCTACGAGAGGAACACAGCAACCTCCCTGAACAAGCCCCGGTAACCATCACTGTGGCAGATGTCCAAGAAAGAGTCTCGGGTATGAAAAACTGGACAGCACCAGGACCTGACATGATCCATGCCTACTGGCTAAAGAAACTCACTGCCCTCCATGAGCGACTGGCAGCTCAAATGAACCAGCTGCTACAAAATGGGATTCACCCTGAATGGTTAATTGAAGGTCGCACAATCCTGATACAGAAGGATCCCTCAAAGGGTTCAATCCCATCCAACTATCGGCCAATAACCTGTCTCTCTACAACATGGAAGCTCATATCAGGCATCGTAGCGGCTAAGATAAGTGGTCACATGGATAAATACATGAGTACGGCACAGAAGGGCATTGGCAAAAATAGCAGAGGAGCCAAACACCAACTCCTTGTAGACCACACAGTCGCCCGAGACTGCAAAACCCGACACACCAACCTGTGCACCGCTTGGATAGATTACAAGAAAGCCTATGACTCAATGCCACACACTTGGATCAATGAATGCTTAGAGATGTACAACATCAATAGGACTCTTAAGAGCCTTCATTGCAAACTCGATGGGGCTGTGGAAAACCACCCTTGAAGCCAACTGCAAACCACTTGCACAAGTGTCCATCAAATGTGGCATATACCAAGGAGATGCTCTGTCCCCACTGCTGTTCTGCATAGGCCTGAACCCCCTCAGCCAAATCATCAACAAGACTGGCTACGGATACCGACTGAAGAATGGGGCCACAATCAGTCACCTCCTCTACATGGATGACATCAAGCTGTACGCTAAGAGTGAGCGAGACATCGACTCACTGATACACACCACTAGGATATACAGCACTGACATTGGGATGTCATTCGGACTAGAAAAGTGTGGTCGGATGGTTACAAAGAGAGGGAAGGTCGTCCGCACAGAAGGGGTCTCACTCCCAGAAGGAACAATAGCAGACATAGAGCACAGTTACAAGTACCTGGGAATACCACAAACAAATGGCAACCTCGACGAGGTCACAAGGAAAGGAGCCACAGCCAAATACCTCCAACGAATAAGGCAAGTCCTGAGAAGCCAGCTCAATGGCAAGAACAAGATCCGTGCAATAAACAGCTATGCCTTACCAGTAATAAGATACCCTGCCGGAATAATTAGCTGGCCAATGAAGAGATAAAGGCCACGGATGTTAAGACTCGGAAGTTACTAACCATGCATGGAGGGTTCCACCCCAAATCCAGCACCCTGAGACTGTACACAAAGCCGTAAGGAAGGAGGCAGAGGACTAGTGAGTGTGAGAGCCACTGTCCAGGATGAAACATCCAAGATCCATAAATACATCAAGGACAAAGCCTCAACGGATGATATGCTCAGCGAATGTCTCAGGCAATGGGGAACACAGGATGAGGGGCTAGAGGTTCCATCATGGGAGAACAAGCCCCTACATGGGATGTACCACAGACAAATAACTGAAGTGGCTGATATCAGGAAATCCTACCAATGGCTGGACAAAGCTGACCAAGGACAGCACAGAGGCTCTCATCCTGGCTGCACAGGAACAGGCCCTAAACACCAGAGCAATAGAGGCTCAGATCTACCACACCAGACAAGACCCAAGGTGTAGGTTGTGCAAGGAGGCCCCTGAGACAGTCCAGCACATAACAGCAGGGTGCAAGATGCTGGCAGGGAAAGCGTACATGGAACGACATAACCAGGTGGCGGGCATAGTGTACAGGAACATCTGTGCAGAATATGGACTGGAAGCCCCGAGATCGAAGTGGGAAACACCCCCAAAGGTGGTGGAGAATGACCGAGCTAAGATCCTGTGGGACTTCCAGATCCAGACAGACAAGATGGTAATGGCGAACCAACCGGACATTGTGGTGGTGGATAAAGAACAGAGGAAAGCCGTTGTGGTGGATGTAGCTATACCAAGTGACTACAACATCAGGAAAAAGGAGCATGAGAAACTGGAGAAATACCAGGGCCTCGGGGAGGAACTGGAAAAGAACTGGAAGGTGAAGACCACAGTGGTGCCTGTGGTCATCGGGGCCCTCGGGGCAGTCACCCCCAAACTGGAGCAGTGGCTAAAACAGATCCCAGGAACAACATCAGACATCTCAGTCCAGAAATGTGCAGTACTAGGCACAGCCAAGATACTGCGCAGAACCCTCAAGCTCCCAGGCCTCTGGTAGAGGACCCGAGCTCAGAGGATGAAAGAGACCACCCGCAGAGGGTGAGAAGGGAATTTTTTTTTTATATATATATATATATATATATGTCCATCGTACTGGTATATATATATATATATATATATATATATATATATATATATATGTCCATCTTACTTGTGAAATGTTGTTTGTGGAGCCTCACATCAATAATCCATCGATCTGAACAACAATATCCCTGCTGTTTTGATTGGCAAAGTAAGAGGGACTACCGCTCCAAGATGGCCGCCGTATTTCCTGCGCCGGAGCAGCCAATGCGGGGTCTATTCTTATATTATGTCTATGTTTCTGACCGTTATGGTAATCCGGGTGAGTGTTTGTAGCTGTGCTGCTATACCTTCTGTCTGATCCTCCGTGTCTTTTTACTGGATTGAGCCTGGATGTAGCCAAACTCCGTCATTGTTTTTATGTCTATTAGCTTCGTTGTGTTGATGCATTTTGACCTGCTTCAGTTTTCCGCCGCAACACGCAAACGTCCTCATTCACTCAGTGCGTTATAGTAACACATCGCTTAGCATTTGTTGCTGCGCATTTGCGCCATGTGAAGGAAAGACTAGACCAGCTGGACAGACAGGCTGGGAAATGAGATGCAGGTGATCGGTATCGGTAACAGAGCCAATGGTCGGCCGATCCCGATCATCACCGATTTCACGGAAATCGGCCGATTATGATTGGTGACCGATCGATCGGCACACCTCTAATATTAATATATTTTCTATATTTTTACATACACACATTGCTTGTTTTGTGTTTAAAGATGAATTTATTTGGATGGCAGACTGATGCTTAGTTGCTTATGGCACACTGAAAGAGAGAAGAAATAGACTATATAAGATTATTTTTCTTCAAACTAGTGCTTTTCTTTAAAAACTGTCAATGTCATTTTAAACTGTAAATGAATAAAATAAACAAGCAAAAAAACCCCCCAAAAAATAAACATTCCCAGCTTGTGTCTTAACAGGTAACCTTTTGTTATCAGTTATCATATTTTTAATGTATTTTTTGGAATTTTACTTGCTGGTCCAGTTTGAAAATTAACTTCTTTTAAAAAATAATAATTTATTAAATATGTCATTAATCATTAAAATTCAAACTTCTAATAGCTGATGCAGATCATTAAAAAGTGAGAAATAATTATGTCTTTCAAACTCACCCATCAAAATTGAGGGTTTGGCTAGCACTGGATTTATTGAACTTCACTAGCATGATTTAATTGCCATGTAGTCGTGATGACGATCTCCATCTCCAGCATTGTTTGCTAATTGTAAAATCTCTAGCTCACAGAAAAGCTAATAAAAATTTTCCATTACAAGTAGTGCCATGTATTCAAGAAAGGAGGCTAAACTAGTGAAGTCAATCAAATTACTGTTAGCCCCGCCCACAACGTCACATCTAGCCCCACCAATGGGCGAGTTTGACAGAAAAAAATTATTTCAATGTGATGCTGCAGGAAAAGCAACCATGAAATAATTAAACGCATATTTAATTGATTTTCTGCATCAGCTATTACGGCTATTATAAGTTTGTGTTTTAATAATTTAATGACATATTTATTAAATTAATAAATATGAAATATTTAACTAAAGCCTTTAATTAAACATTTATTTATTTGATGGTCTTTTAATTAATAATTTAATCATGTATTTACTTAATTAAATTTGTCCCTTTTAATCTTCCGTTAAAAAATTAACTCAGCTTTGCATTCTTTTAAATGTTTTTTATTAAATATATTTTTATATTTTTTCAGGAATACAACCGCTTAGATTATGTTCTCCATCTGAACTCCTCACCCTTGTACAAATGAAGCAAACAGAGTTTTTCCAGAACAGTTCAATTGACTTCTGATTTGATGGTGATGGAGTCGAATGATTGACTGGTTCCTAGGTTGTTTTTCTGCTGTTTATCCTCTTCCTGGAGTGAAGAAATCAAAGTCCTGACAGACCCGCTCTGATCCTTGGATGGGGACCAGCAAACATATTGACAGCTGAGTCTTGTGAAGGAACAGCCGTCTATCGCAGCCCCTTGTTTATATGCTAACACCGGACCGAGTCTGACAGCGAGTTGTTTTATTTTCTTTTCAAACAAAACCTCGTTAATGAACATGGCTGACTGATGGCAATGTAACAGGCAACAATGTGTCATCTAGAAATTACGCGACATCACAGCATTCAGCAAATTCACCCGTTTATTAGAAAATTTTATTTATTTATTTTTTTGCACTCGTCTCTTTTGCCATCCTCCCTCCTGTTACAGCAACTCAGCTTTCCTGTTTCATAAACAAATCCACGTAGCTTAAATTCCACTTTTATTTTTCCAGATATACAGTATTATGTTGCCATTGCATGATCACATACTTCGGGTTAAGATTACTTCCAAGTTGGTTGAAGCTAAATTCTGTTTTTTCTTGTCACTTCATTCTTATTCTGATCTTTACATTTTGAACATACTCATCAAGGAGTCAGGTATAACATCCTCACTTGTGTGTTTACTTTGTTTTAAGCTTTCACCTGTCACAAGGACACCGGTGTCCTCATGGGACCGTTTTCTGACATGTAAGTGTTTTTTGGGTGACAGCCGAGGTCAACACAGTTCTGCTACATTTTTTTTAAGTTGTCTTTTTGCATGCTATCCCCTTTACATAGATTTGCATTTAGCTGTTGTTATTTTTCTAATTTGGAACTGTGAAATTTTATATAGACATTTTAGCATCCTGTGAACCCTCATTTTTTCTGAAAAGTAGCATGTTAGGAATTAGCACTTGTCCTCTAGGCAGATAGCTGGAGATAAATTTCTATTGACATGAAAACATCCAGCATAAATCCTTTGCTGGTCTTGCATTTAATCCAGTTGTTAAAGTACGCCACACAGCTTTAGTGCAGCCAAACCTTCTGCCAGAAAACTGAGGCACAGAAAGGCTAGTCGGGGAAATGGAGCCTTTACTTTCATCACTTTTACAGTTAAAACATTAAAATACAAGAAGGGGGATATAAACCTCACTGATTTAACTTTTTTGTGGTAAATGATTGTAGCTGAAATTAAGTATGTCTTGGTTTCTATTAATACAATTAGTTTTTGATATTTTCTGCAAATTTTATAACTGTCCTATTATATTTTTGTCAAACGTCATTTTTAGTTTTTGTTCTAGTATCTATCTATGTATGATGATGTGATTGTTGTGAAGCACTTTGGTCAGATGAGGCTGTTGTAAATATCCTTTAAAAATAAACTTCCTGCCCCTAATGAAACAATAACAAAAGAGCTTCATTCACGTACATAACAGAAACTATTCTCTAGCACGTTAACTTCTACGTTTTTTGCCATTATTCTATATCCTACCCTCTTACCTGTTTATTGTTCATAAACGTTACCCACACTAAACATGATCCACCTGTATTACTTTAGAGCGAAAGGTTGCAGACAGCAGGTCTTGTGTTCACCACTTTTGGCTGACCAGTAATCGAGGATTTTGTAAACTGGCCATGATGGTTAGTTGGAAAGCAAAACGTCTGTTTCTCATGTGACCGTGCCAGACTCTCGTGGTGTGAGAACCTTACTCTTTATCTCCTCCTGAGCACCACCTGTCTCTCATTACTGGACACAGGATCTCCGTACCCACAGCCTAATTCAAGAGCTTTGTACACGAGACTCCTGTCTGGTTTCACCGAGGCCAACAACACCGAGGCTCTGATGCCTCGTTATTAACAATTCAAATGGGCCTGTACAACAGGACTCATTCTTATTCCTTTCTCTCCCATTAAAGAGCCGTAGTTGGACACTAATGGTTGGAGGCTGACAGCAGCCTTCGGCGGACGTTAAAAACGGGTTTGAGAAAGGATGTCAAAGCCTGGCGCCTCTTGCTGAATGCAAGGATCCGTTGAATTATTTGAAACGCAGAGCTTCTGCGCTGGTCTTTGATAAATATTTGCCTTTCACAAACCGTTATTCTGAAAAGGAAGTTTGCGCTCATTAAAAAAAAGAAGAAAAAAAAGACGTAGAATTTATGTGTTAATTAGATTTAGTGAAGGAGAGGAAACTGGATGATCACCAGCTGTTAAGAGATGCTTAATGAATTGAAAGGCACTGAAGACCTGTTCCCTGCACCCAGTGTAGCTCCTCCCTGCAGGATGGAGCAGCATATGTCTGTGGCATTGGCACAGGATCAAAGCGGGAGACGAGCCGCCACCTCAGCTGGTAACGGCCCCCTTTCTCTCAGAACAGCCTGAATTATCTCTGTGTGGAGCGCCGAGACGCTCGGATTGGTAGAAACCAGTCAGTTTTCCCCGGTTGAGCTTTCAACCGGGGAAAAACTAATAGATACAATCAGTTTGCTGCATCAACGCTGTAATAATCTCATATCACCACCAACGGTGAGTCTCAGTGTGAGTCTCAATGGTTTTTTCATGCATTTCCATAGCAGATTAAATACTTGCAAATACATATTTCACTCCATGACAAAAACAACATTCTTGAGCACTGAGGGGTTAATTCCAGTCAAGGAATTAAAACCGCACACCTTGTAATTATCCATCTAAATCTACCTTGACGTTTAATAGGTCAGCGATTGTTTATTACTAGGGACACCAGGATAACACTGGATCAGTACAAATAGGACAGCATGTAATATTTTGTGTTATAATCAGCTTATCTGGTGGTAGCCCAAGTGTGTAGACAAACAGCCAGTCTGCTTTATGGAGAATTAATGTGATCAGGTTTGTGAGGTTCTCTCTTTTTTCATTTACTCACGGGAAGACTTGCCCTAACAGAGGAAGTCAGGAGATACGAACAGTCAAATTAGTCACGAGGGTTTTCTTATTGTGAGGTGAGCGAAATCTGGGCTGGTTACAGCATAATACAGTAAATTATGTGTATCGTTTTATTTTAGGATATGAACTAAATATTACAATAAGAAATGCAACCCTTTTAGCCACATAATTCCTGGTTTTATCTGTTTCAAAAAGCTTAAATGTGAAGCTTTATCACTTTGATTTAGTGATAATTGTTTACTTGCTTACCAGTGATACACACCGTATATCCAAATTAAATATACTCTATTTGTGCTAGTCGTCTTTTTGCATGTTTTGTTCCAATTCAGACTTTTCTGTTGATTTCTTCAGTCAAATAGTCCCACCAAGCATTATGTTTGCTAGAGAAATGCTCCAGTTTCCAATATGAGCTTTTTAAAAAAATCTATATTCACCTTTGTTGGTTTTTATGGCCAAATGGATAGAAATGTTTCATTTTGAGAAAAATACTCCCAGAATTGCTGCTGAACGTTTATGTAGACCGAGTGATGGGTCAGGGCAAAGCATGTTGAATGAGCAGCCAGGCAAGTTTATTTGTACAGCACATTTCACCAACAAGGCAATTCATGGTGTTTTACCTCACCTGACCAGATGAAAAAATAGGACAACAAGGGACATCTGGAGATGGGAACCAAGGACAAGTTGATGTAGACTCTAGATAGAAACACAAAATTACCCTTTTCTGGTAGTGCACCCTAACACCGAGTCAGGTCTGAAAAGTAGTAAAATTTAAACATAACATCTCAAAAGAAAATTGCTTGTTGAGTTTTATTGATATATTCCCATTTTCCTCTGTGTTTCTGAAGTGGTACACCTAAAAAAAATCTTTTTGTCAGGATTCTCTCTTGCATTTTTTCCACTTGTTGATTTTGAACATATGCCAAATTTACAAGCTCTTTACTGGCGTTATTAATTACAAATTCCATAATCTAGTGCTTTTGTTGGTAACCAAAAGAGCCCAGTTGTTTCTATAAAAGTGTGCAGGATGTACAAAGTGCTACAAATCACCACCATAATCGAGTGCAAAACGTCAAAATCTAAAGTTTACTGCATGACACAAAAATCACAACCCCCCCACCCCCCAACACATGTTTTATGGTGAGCTGCATGGCTTATGAGTTGCTTCAGCGTCTTCTCCAGACCACAGTCAGAATAAAAAATATGCATATTTATGAGAACTGTCTTGTGTTACAAGCTGTTTACTGCTCTGCCGTGAGAGAGGAAGGTTACCATGTGAACTGAATTACAGTCAATGGAAGGCTTGCCAGCAAATCCAGCTGGGGATGAGTAAGCCTCTGTGTCTGAGTGGGCAACGGCGTTGGGCTTCATGCGTTTGCTCAGTTGCGGCAGTAATCATCGTGTTCTCAGCGGCCCTTAAGTCAGCGAAATGGCTTTGGCTATGCATGAATATAAAACCTGTTTATTCTCCATAACGAGGTTTTCTCTGTGTAACGCGGCAGCGTCAGACTCGGCTCCGTCGCTGGGAATTGAATGAGTGTCACATCACCACACCTATTTTTACATATAGCTCTGTTGTGGATTGTTGTTTCATTCCCAACCAGGTTCAAGTCTCATCTGGCGTCTTTGTGCTCATGAAGTGAGATTATCAGGTTTACAGTCGTTCTTCTCATTCTTTTTCAAATTAACCTTGCCTGGCTGGTGTCAGTACAGTTCATTATCCTACTGTACCTCCCTTGCTCTGCAGATATCACTATATTTTAATCAATCAGTTTATAATTGAGCTTTGAGGCAGCTGTAGACTGTAGTTTCACATTCTGCTTTTGAAATCAATATCCTGATTTGTCCCTCCATAGCTTATTTCACTTCATGTTTTTTCCTTTCATCTTTCCAGCATTATCCATGCGACATTAAAGTCACAAACGTCACAGAGTTTTATTAGGATTTCATGGAAAAACTAATGATTGATTTTGAAGCGGAAGGAAAAGTATTTGCGTTAACAATGAAGTGATCAGAATTTTTTTCCAATTCTCCCCAATTATGTTTTCTCTTTGAAATATAGCAAGATACGTGGGCAGTATTTGAATTTTTTTTGGAGGCTTGGTGCCATGAAAAGAAATGAATTGTTCACATTAGGAGCAGAGGAAATGTCATGGCATTGGTGCAAGAGAGTAATTGATGTAAGACAGGGTTTATCTAACATTTTTAAACAAAGATAAATGTTTAATATCTTATGGTGGTGATTGCTGCTCTTAGTGTTTTCTTAAACGGCATCCTCTGTAGGTTCCCTAGAGAACGTGGATTCTTACCTTAACTCCTAAAGGCTGCCAAACTTTTCCAGTTCTGCATGTTCCTTGACACTCAGGAGTGGAAAGAAAGCTCACATGGATAAAACAGAGCAAGTCGGCAAGTATTTATTTTAGTCTAGTTCGTACTTATGAACACAAGTTGATTCACTGTCACCGTTTTCTGATCCGTCATGAGGATTTTCATCCGTAATGTCTGTTACTCCTTTAGTCCTGTGTGCATTTGTGTCTTTAATAATGCCATTGTTGAATGTGTGAGAATTTAGAGTTTTCTTATGTTCTGAAAATATTTTAATTACCATTCAGTCTGCATTTTGTTGTGCTCAGATGCACATGCACAGACGGGCAAATATTTTACACTTGCAGACAGCTGATGTGTGCTGTATTAGCGCCGTGCAGGATCCTGTGTCTGCACACAGCTAAAACCTAAGCTGCACTGATTATGTAACTCACGCTGCCATTTCCAATGATTTGAACTCGCAAGCGCTTAAAACGCTGGACTAGATTACTGTGTGTCTGGGCCAGGAGTGTGTGCACAGCATAGACATATGCTAAGAGGAACTGCCGTCTAGGTGTTTTTTTTTATTAAAGGGAGAACATCCTGAAGAAACAGAAAAGCGTAACACTGCATTTGTCTCGTCCTTCCTGCAGCCTCCTTTAATGGCCTGGTCAGTTTGTAGAAGTTTAACCACAGACAAGATGCATAAATAAAACATAATGGAAGGATGTTTACCTTGGAGGATTTAGAGAGGTAGAAATCCTCTTCATAGCATATGCTCCAGCCAGAGGTAGCCATTTGTAAAGCCAGGGTTTCCCCCAGCATATTATAAGCCTGGCGGCCCGCCATGCTTTACTAGCCCCGCCGCCAAGCTAAGCGTTGCTTGTTTACATTTGTTAAAGCCAGGCTGCAAGCATCTCTTCTGCTCTTAGCATTTCACTAGCATAGCAGATTTATTTCTAAAGGATAGATTTATAGTTTACACATTTAAACTCGACAGCTTTACCTCAGCGGGATCGCGCACACCTCCTTTCACTCAAACTGGACACAGGCTGACCTGTATGGATATTTATATAAACCTACTGTGAGGAATTATGATCCTTTGGAGAACTCTAGGTAAGAGTTTAAAACCCGCCGCGTTAGCGCTGGTTGCGCAGCTCAATGTGAGCTGCTGGAATAACTTGTAGCAAATTCATATGACGCTTTGTGGAGTGGTGAGAATTATTTATCTTTGTGAACAAACAATTATATGCAGCGTTTACATCTCAACACGCGTGTGGTCTGTTTTAAAATATTAAGTGTTTATGGGGCCCCTGAAGCCCTTGGGGGCCTGGTGGAGCTGCTGACTTAATTAGGATTAAACAGAAGTGCAAATTTGTTGTTTTTAGACTAGTTGTGGGTATAAATAGCATTTCACTGGAGATCTTTTCCCGTAACATATAATTACACAGTAATACTTTTACATTTCCTGTCAACTTAATATCTTTTAATACAAAAACACGATGGACCGCTTCGACCACTGGGGTTAGCAAGTTTTCTGGGGGAAACCCTGGTAAAGCTATGAGTTTAGTATTTTTTTAGGTAATTCTTGGTTAGGTCATAGCAAGATGAATGGCTGGGGCGGCCATATTTCATGCATGGATGTTAAGAACACTGACTTGAAATGGGAAATATTTTTGAAGAAATACTACATTTAAGTTAAAAGTCATCAGTAGACGGTCTGAATCGATGTGTATTGTTTGCTCCTCAGTTGTACTCAATGTAATTGGTGTAGTTGAAAAGCCTGTTTGATGAGCCAGTATTTTGTGAGCTTCTAGAGTTTAATATGCAGACTGTGTGCTTTCTTTTTTTCTTTTTTTTCATACTTTTGATTGCAATTGTTAAGTAGTGTGACAAATAAAGTCACAGACAGGCTTTGCTGCTGTAAATTCATATCTGTGGTCATTCAATATAATCTTATTTATTTTCTTAATGAAAATGAAATTTAAAATGCATTTAAAAACTTTATCTATGTAAATGTCCTAGCTGGCCTCTGTGGCATGTTCATAGAAAATGTGGACAGAATAATAGTGCGTTCAGATACACACATTTTAATTAAATATGCGACAGCTCCATTTTGAAAACTGTTGTCTTGCAGCTTTATTAATGGCTATGTATGTGATGCTTTTATTTAGCACTAAAGAGTCCTGCTTTTTAGTTTTATTATACACAGTCCAGTCACATTAATGTGACCATCTGTCAAAAGCCAGAATAACCACCTTTCGCAGAGCGAACTGCTACGAGACGTGCAGGAAGAGAGTCACTTAGGTCCCTGAAGGTCTTCTCTGGGATGTTGAGCCATGCCGACTCTAATGCCGTGGCCAGCTGCGCTAGATTACGCGGTTGAGGATCCATGGCGCGAACAACTCGATCGAGATGGTCCCACAGATGCTCGATTGGGTTTAAGTCAGGTGAGTTTGCTGGCCAGGGGAGGACGGTAAACTCATCCTGGTGCTCTTCGAACCACGCACGTACACTGGCAGCTGTATGGCACCTCGCATTGTCCTGCTGGAAGATGCCATCATCCTGAGGAAAAACAATGCGCATGTAGGGGTGGACATGGTCCGCAAGGACAGATGCGTACTTGTATTGATCCATCGTGCCTTCCACAATAATCAGTGAACCCAGAGAATGCCAGGAAAACATTCCCCAGACCATAATGCTCCCGCCTCCAAGCTGGAGGCGGGAGCATTATGGTCTGGGGAATGTTTTCCTGGCATTCCTTTCAGAGGTTTCACGCCTTATACACCAACATCCATCTGTCCGATGGAGCATAAAACGCGATTCATCTGAAAACGCTACCTGTCGCCACTCAGTGGACGTCCAGCTGCTGTACTGGCGTGCAAATTCTAGCCTTCGTCGTCGATGAACACCAGTCAGCATAGGTGCACGAACCAGGCGTCCGCTTCGGAGGCCCAGACGCAGCAATGTTCGCTGAATAGTGGTTTGGGAGACACTTGTGGTAGCCCCTTGGTTCATTTTAGTGGTCAGTTGCTCAACGGTAGCCCGTCTATCTGCCCGAACGCATCTCCGCAACCGTCGTTCGCCTCTGTCATCTATGGCCCGTGGTGCACCACATTTGCCACGTCGTTGATTTTGGACAGTCCCATTTTGCCATGCACGGTACACTTTTACCACGGCGGCACGCGAACAGTTCACAAACTCAGCCGTTTCGGAAATGCTTCCACCCTTGGCCCGAAAGCCAATGATCATGCCCTTTTGGACGTCGGATAAATCGCTTCGTTTCTGCATTACGCCAACGATTGAAATATTTTCCGAAGCCCACACACACCCTTTATATACGCTCAACTGCACTGTGCTGCCACCTGCCTTCTGTGATTGGTTATTTAACTCTGAAGTGGAAAGTACGTGGTGGTCACATTAATGTGACTGGACTGTGTAAATATACAAGCTGTATCCTGTTTGTGAAGAAAGGGCTACTTTTTTCTTTTTTTTTTCCTTTTTTGTCTAAATGCATTTCTTTCTGTTTCTGTCTAAACCATAGGCAGGCTTATTACAGCATCCATGAGTACCCGTCATCCATATTCAATGCAATAAGCAGCGAGCGAGCAGGAGAGAGAGCGAGAGAGCATAATGAGGTTACCCGTGCTCATTAGAGATTATACACACAGCTTTCCCAACTCAGAAAGATCAAAAGGCTGATCACTGAGAGTAGGATGGGGAAAGCCTCTTGTGTCAATTATTCATTGCAGAAATAATAGCAACCCATCAAAAACTCATCCTATCAGGATGTGGCTGTGGAGTGAAACCTCAGTGAAGCCATCAGCAGCAGAAACGGTTAAACAGCTCTAGTATTTTCTCCATAAAACCCACTGTGGGGTTTTCTGAGGAACTGTCCATGGTGCCGATCACAAAGTCAGCTGCATTTTTAGGTCAGGCTCCTCTTAGGTATGTTTAAGTTATTACGTGAACATGCTAGCAGCAGTGTCCTCACTGCAGTAATAATTGAAAATCATTATGTTCACTTATTGAAGGACCATCCATAGGCTGTCCAATTTGAAGGGGCTTTACTATATTTTTGACAAAATACGATGAAATAGGAAATGAAGAAAACCGTGACCGTACTTTAACAAGATCAACCAAACCTGCACAGGAACAGGCAAGATTGTGGAAATCCAGAGAAAAAATATTACAGAAAACATTTTAAAAAAACTTTAAGCTATAGACTAAAATCTAACCAAACTGCAAAAGTCCAGAAGTATAGATTTCTGTGGATGCCCCTCTCATGGATACATTTGCATTAGTGCCACAGAGGCACAAATGCTAGACACAGCCTAAGGGGTTGGTCTTTTGCATCTGTCTTCATCTGCTGTGCTGTAAACGCCTCTTCACTTATACAAGAACTCATTACTCACAATGGCAGCCATTTGAATCTTTTATCAGAGAGATTTTTAATTGAACATTGGCGAATGTGCTCCAAACAAATGGGCCTGCAAGTGGAGTGTTTGTATGTGTCTGTACGTCTGAGAGTGCACGAGTCTCCGCCTGCACAAACGGCTGTGTGAAATATTCATCAGTGCCGTAACTGACTGGTTCAGAAAATTGTACGTATTAGACATGAGCCCACACAGGAGAGGCCAAGCAAGCTGTCTGCAGAGGCTCTGAGTGATTCACATGCAGGAATCTGCTCAAAGGTGCATTGTTAGCTTTCATTGGCTTGTGCTGGTGGTTTCTTCTCCTGAAGAAGATATGAACATAAAAACAATAACACCTGAAAAAGAGACGTATTTTTTGTCCTACCATAACGAGCATAAATGTGGCATGTCCGAGAACTGTTCCCGTTGATCAGGTGGGTCTAAGACCAAACAACTGACATGGGTTTGGGCTAAGACAAAGGATGAGTATGGAAACACGTAATTTGGTTTACCTTCCTAAGGCTCTGGAAACCATATTAGATTACATGACAAGATGACCCCTGAAGTAGAAAGACATGCTGAATAAAAATCTGACAATATACAGAAAATGAGTGTTTTTGCTGTATTTTAACAAGATAAAGATTCAAAAATTATGTTCAGAGATCAGTATTTTAATATTTAGCAGTATTGGGCTGATAAGTAAAACTGGCCAGTCATAAAAACCAATGTGTATTTTCATCTTGCTGACATTTATTTTGGGGAGGATTATCTATATGATGTTTTTTATTTCTAGTCTATGTGAGAGTGATGGTGATGCAGCACAGGACTCTGAGGGTATTTAACTGAAGCAAAGACGCAAAGTAGGCAGTGTGGTCATCTTGTCAGGATAGGGAAAGATGTATAATATCTATGATATCGGTGATTGGGCAAACCAGCGATATTAAAATCTCGTATCGATATCTAAATGTTCTTGCCGCTCCATCCTTACAAAGAACTAAATGCTGTCCTGTAATAAAGACATTTGTGGCACCATTGGTTATTTCCTGACATTCTGACATGATTACTCCGCAAATGAATCAATGAAAATCAGAAATGGGATGTTTAAGGTAAAGATTAATTTATCTGAGGGATTTTAAAACATTGCTACCAAAGGTGGAAAATACATAAATACATGTACTCAGCAGGTTTTTAAAATCTAAAGTACAGATGATAATTAGTAAGATTAACCTTAGAATGACTGTAACCACAACTCTACATTGTCTTTACATCTCACTTTGTTGCTTAAAAACAAAATACCATTAATTTCTTTTTATCAGATTAGATGGTTAAACGTTAACGCAACATGACACCATTAATCTGTACGTCCCACTATGAGACACGGGGGTCAAAGACTCAAACATGCTGACTGTCAATAGCCTCAGCTCCGATGCCAGAGGGGTGCAAACGGAGTCACAGGGTGTTTCCCTTCATTCACCGCATACTGTTCTATGACCTCGTTGCACACTATCTTATTAGATTTTTTTATATAAATATATATATTATGCACTTGTGGATTGTGGAACCAGCAGATGGAGCAAAAATGAAAATTTCATCCATTTGAATGGATTCCAATATCCCGCATTCGGAGTCCAGTCAAGCTGTGCACAATCACGCGTTCCCACGCGCAGCATGTATTATTTGCTGAGGGCTTCTGGTGGCTCCAGTGGTGCCTATTTTAGTCCTGCTCAGGGGCATGTGGCGTTCTGCTGCTGGAGCATGTGCGCGTGTGTGTGTGCACCGCTCACCACACACACTAACACAGATAAAATCCTGTTTAATATTAGAGTTTAATCTTGGAACATTCAACCTCAGACTCAATACCGAATACGTTTGGTTAAAAATAAAAACTATTAACGTAAACTTCTGGTGATGTAACTATGTTAGAGAGTCACATGATAACATAAAAAATGGGATCTTCACTACCATTTAATGACATGCAATAATGCATAGAAACCTGCTGAAGATAAAACTAACAAAATATTCAATCAGGACCAGCTTTGCCTGCTTCAGGATTTTTCCAAGCAGCACATATAGGTTGGGCGAGCCGTCCTCTGAAATTCACTTACACACAGGGAAGCTAATTGTTCTAGCATTAGTCAATTTTACTATAAATATTAGTGTTTTGTAAAGAAAAATGCAGAAACTGCTGTTTTTCTCCCCTCTTGTTTATTTCCTCTTACTTTTTGCTTTTTATACAATGATGGCAAAATGTGTTTGCAATGTGTTTTTTTAGCTGTTCTTCTTTTTTTTTAAAGGCCACTTAAGACTGAATCATATTTCTACCTGAATTATTTCAATCCTCTTAAAACATTTACAAAATTACTATCTCAAGATTGGTGAGTTCAGCACCATTTTTGCCCTGTTTTTATGCCAAACGAAAGCAAAATGATCGATTTTATGTTAAGATAATGTTAAAAACATTTTACGCTCACTCATAGTAACATGTTGATATTTTTAAAGCAGATTCTTGATGGTTGCTGTAATGAAATATTTCCTTTTAATTAAGACTTTGCTATGAATTTGTAACAGTGGAGTGAATTTGATTGGGTATTCTTTCTGAAACCTAATATTTCCAGTACACTTTAACACCGGCTCTGTCGGGGTTTTTTCACGATCAAGTTCCCTTTGGATTTGTGCAGAGTGTGTTTTCAAATTTACAAATGTTAACATTTGTTTTAGATGAGGCCAAATCTTTTTGCATCAGTGAGCATGTGGGGTCAAATATAAGAAGGCTTACATTACAAACATTTCTCTTTATGATCCTATTGCTGATCACGGTCCACATCCTATGTTTTCTTTGTTTTATTCATTAATTTTAAAGATTTACAGTATCCTTTCTGTCCATCTGAATTAAGCACATTAACATATGTTTCACAGGTAATATGAACATGCACTTTTACAAAAACCTAATTTAAATTTTCTATTTTTGTCCTGATGTGGCTAAAATCTTAATTTCCTGACATTTATCCTCTTCCTTTTGTTTCTTCTTTTTCTCTTCTTCTCAGGAGACTGAGATCAGCACCAGAAGGAAGGAGTGTGAAGCACTCGAAGCAGAGGTGAAGAAAAAGAATCAAACATGTCAGACTTTGGTAAGTGCTCCAAAAATATATCCTGTCTTCTGAATGAAAGGATGATGGTTAAAATTGATTTCCACCCGAGAGCCTTTCCCCACTATCTTCACAGCCAAACATCCCTGGAGAGAGAGAGTATGTGAGAGAATGGGTGACAAAGATAGCCTGGCTCTCAAAAGACAGAGGGTTGTCAGGAATGACAACCCCCCCCCAAAAAAACAATAAACACCCTAATCAGAAGCATTAAATCTAGCCAGATACATACGAATATGACAGAGTCGTGTTATTGTTCATGTTTGTCGACATTCACATTGTTCAAGCCAATACTCGGTTGTCACTTTGTTGGTTTCTTTTGTACACACAACAAATCAAGAAGAAGGTCCACACAACGCCACTTTGCAATATCCAGAGGTGCACTGCACTATCTGTGTTTTTATACCAATGTAAAAGGTCAGCTGTGTTGCAGTGCTTGTGCATTTTCATTTGGTGTTTCTTGAAGGACGTTTTCTTTACAGTGCCCCAGAAATGTCACTCCTGCAGCTGGAGTGGCCTTTACCCGGTACAAAAGCTAAAGGGAACAAACACAGAAACGGAAAAAGAAATAAAAAATTGTGGAGAGAAGATGAAAGAAATGACTGAACTGCTTCCAAATAGTTTTTTTTTTTTTTTTTGCTATGAGGCACTGCGGCTGTGATAAAGCACTCATTATTTGCTTGAAAATATGTTCAACTGCATGAGCCAGATCCAAGAAAACGCTAAATAGTTCTCTGGACTTAGGGGTTTTAATTGAAACTCAGTGTGATTGCATGTATGTTGAAGCTTTATTGTTTAAGGAGAGTCGTCATGATTGACATGTCTGGATTTGGATGATTATTCAAATCGAGACATGTTTTTTTAATCTCCTCTTAGTTCTATTGACAAACCTCTTAATTCAACTAAAGAACACTTTATTTCAGTCCACTACTTATAATTCACTTACAATATTTATACTTTTTAATTCATTTATTGCATTTAAATGAGCTACAAATTGTTAGGGCGTTAAAGAAAATAAGTATTTCCTTGCATTAAGGTTAATGATTATTTATACTCACAGTGAAATGTATTCAAAATAAATACTGTTTTCAATGTATAAGCAATTAGACATTTTATGTTTAGATATTTTATGCTACCAATTTCTTTGAACAATATGGAGACAGGCACTTCCTGTTACAATGTGACTGCACCTCAGCACAGCAATATAATAATAATAATAATAATAATAATAATAATAAATAATAATAATAATAATAGAACTTGGCCGTTCTGATCTCAAATTAACTAAACACCTTTGAAATAATTTACAGCAGACCCTGTGGCCTTCCTGTCCAACATCAGTGTCTGACCTCACAACTTTTGGGAGGATGGTTGGAAACTCACTCCTAAACCTAAATTTCCAGACAAAAGCAGTAATGTAATTGTGGATGAACAAATAATGTTACGTCTTATTGCTGTGTGTAAAATGAATGAAACCCTCAGAGAACTTCTTCTAATCTATTTTACAGATAATGGCATCTTACAAATACATATTTAAACCTGCATTGTGGTGTTCTTTAGTCCTTAAAACTCTTTGAAAGAATTCAGAGACTTGATCCAATCCCAGCCTGAGTTGAGAGAAAAAATAGAGCTGTGTCCCTTATAGGCCAAAAAGATAGTGTAGTGAGTTCTCACAATGTCTCTGTGCTGTGGCATCTAAAGGTGACTGATTATTTGTGCACATTATGACATTAGCAGTAAACCGACGTATGCAGCCAACAGGACAGATTGATGCGATCCATGATGGAAGTGGTATTTGGGAGGGAAGCTTCTTAATCAGTCTGGTTGGGATCGTGTTTAAACCACGAGTCGACGGTTTAGGTAGAGTTACTGTTGCTGTAAGTCCAGAGACCTCAGCAGGACAGAAGCAGCCCTAACCAAACGCTGATCAACGTTAATCTGAGAGAAAACATGTGGGCTCCGGTAATCCTCGGTAAAGGTTAGTTCAAAAAAATTGAACATGCATGAAACAGAAGTAGGAACAAAATAATGCTGGATTACTCCTACGAAAGGTTGGAGCTGGAGGGATTCAGCAGTAATGGGACTATTTGGTCCAACATCATTTCAATTTATATGCTCTTGCTTCAAGCTCTTTAGATGAGCTGTCTTTGTGTGCGGCTCTTTGCCCCAAATAAATACTCCATTAGGACTGTTTTCTTTGCTGACCTCCTCCGACCTTCCCTACTCAATGGCAGCCAGCACGTCTCTCCTTGCCCATTGTCAGCCTTCTGAGTTCGGGGGAAGCAACCCGAGGGACAAACTCTCCCCACATGGTGAGCGGGACTGACAGGCTGGTCTCCACAGACTGCAACACGGCTCTGAAGCCTCCCTGCACCTGGCACGGCGAACGGAGACACAAACACAGACAAGTCCAATGAAGGAGATTGGGATGGCAAGCTGACAGTAATGTCACTTGCAATTTGCTCTAAACTGACTCACCTCCCTCCTTGTATCAGATTTTTTATATATTTTTTTTAAAAGTGAAAAGAATAAAAAGTGTACGTGCAAAACCAGGCTCTTTACTTACTTTTTTGAAAGATTTTAACAGTCAATTTTATGAACACTGACAGCTTATATATGAACATTCACCAATTTATTTTTCTGACTTCTTGAGTGGTGGAACTCCAGGGTCAGTAAACGCCTCGTTGTGATTCGCCTCGGCCGTCATGTATATAAACACGCAGGGCGAATGTGAAAAATGACAGTAAACACTGTCACCGCCATCTGGCACCTCCACCTTCCCGCATGTCTGATGTTCAACCATCGGCCGTCACATCATCAGCCTCGGCTTGCGTTTTAAAGCCTGTTGCCATGGTGACAAGCGGCAGCTCTGGCAGCCTCGCTCAAATATGTATCATGTTTATTGACGATCAATACAAGGGCAGTCCACCAGTGGACTTGACAAGATCCGGTGCGTCTCTGTGATGTGTCCCCGGAGCAGCTGGGTGAAATACCTGTAAACACAAATAGCCGTAAACAGAAAAAAAAAACTTCCAGAAAGGGCATGCTTGGCATCTGTCATTGGTTTTATGTGCTGGGGAAATACAGGAACATCCTCATATGCATTTCACTTTATTTAAATGTTCCAGCCCTCTGGCGTTTTTCAACATTAGTGAAAAACACCAGGAAGGCTGAAAGATTGATTAAATAAAGTGGAATACATATGGAGCTGGAGTGTGTGATGCACTCCTCTCTCTTTGTCTGTTACAGCTTTGAAACAAAATTTGCAATGAGTATACGAAGGCAAAAATGTGAAACGTTAAAGTGGGAATACAGCGACATTCTCAGATGTTTTCCACTTTATTTAAATGTTCCAGCCCTCTGGCTTTTTTCTGAGCACTTCACAGAAACACAGTGTATGATTTGTATTGGTTAATTTTCAGCACATTTTTAATAATTATTACTTTTGTCAGTTTCAAAGTGACCATTGTGGGTTTTTGAGTCACTAACAGAGGGGTGCAAACAGCTTCAACCATGTGTACAGCTTATTTTTGTGTAATAATATAATTAAAAAAATTTATAATACTCATAGATTGTCCTTGATTGTCACATTATTTGTGCAAGAACAGGCATTCAGGTGGATAGCTCAACTAGTAAAGTTTTGAGTTAATATTTAAAAGGCCTTAAGTTAGAAACTAACTTGTGTTGTGTGAGTCAGTTTTGATAAAAACAAATCTATTCAGATATCAAATTAAAGTTTGTCTTTTAAACTCAATATTACTAAATTTAGCCTGTCTAGCTGGCTGGCTAAGTAGCTAGCTGGCTAGCCAGACAGACAGTTAGCTATTTTTTACATTTTAAGATGCATTTTCCAACAAAAATGAAAAAACAACTCACCGGGAATACTTTATTATTGGGTATCTAATGTAAACACTTTCTCAAGACACTGTTATCTTGTTTTCGCTGTCAAACAGTCACACTAATGTTGCTACACTAAAGTTGCCTGAGGCCGCATCAATTTGCTTAATCAGCTGTCAGTCTGTTGGAGTGTTTTCCAAACAACTACTAGACCTGGAGAAGCATATGAGAACATTGTATTTTCACACAATGTTCTCGTGTGAAAACACTGATTGTGTGGACTCTGCGTTTAATCTTACCAATTAAATTTTGAATAGTAAATAATAAGAAATGGGAACGAGTTGTGCTGTGTAGCTGCAAACAAACTGCGTTGGCTTCATTTGAGTGTCAGATGGGACATCTTTCTTGTCCTAAAATGTTCCAATTTGTATGCCTCCTACTGCTTAGCTACCTAATGATATCAAAATGTAAAGGTCATCCGTAGGAAGGAAACATGGATGACTCTGCCTTCATTTACCTCTCTGACGCAAATGGCTTTGGTTAAAAATAAAGTCAAGGAAGCGACAGCTGGCTGCACCAAGAGCAGATGATGAGCTCTCCCGTACTGAGCAGAGAGTAAGTGGGTGAAATCCTTGGATTGCTCATGAGTTAAATGACAGGGTTGATTCATCTGTCAGGCTTATCAGAATTAACCACGCTGCTGTCTCGGACCAGGTTGAGTCATGCAGTGATAGACAATAAAATGGCCCCTCTTTGCTTCAATATATTTCTTCTCTGTTGTATATCAATCATGTAGCTATTCTGGCTTTAACAAATAATATGAAATAATAAATAATATAAAACCCATATAAAGTGGAAAATTACTTAACCTGTGTTTATTCTTTATTTTTTGAAAAAGGCATTTAATAATGAGGGTCCATCTGGGAATACGATATGAGTTTATGTGGTTGGAGTTCATAAGTTTCTTACTTCTACCTTTTTTCTTTGTGTCTTTCCTTCCTGCCTTCTTTGCTTCCTTCCTTCCCTCTTTTCATTAGCCCTTTCTTTATTACTTTGTTTCTTTCATTAGGTTCTTTATTTTTTTCCATCTGTGCTTTCGTCCTTTCCTATCCCCGTGTTGTACCTCTCCACAACTCTCACCTGTCTGCTGGGTTTCATCATCTTCACGATGACGTTTATTACCTAATGTGTTTCAAATTGTGATTAAATTACAAATAATAGACGCTATTTACCAGCTAGGTGACTTCAATTAGTTTCATTGCATTTTATCTAGAGGCATCAAACCAAAGGTTGCAGCTCTATAGAGAGGCATTATTAGATTTTGGATGTTAAAACCCATGTCACTCGTCCTTCCACATCGCAGTTATGCACTTCAATGTGTTGGTTTGTCGTGTAAAATTGCAATCCAATATGGAAACAGGCTTTTGTAAAACATGTAAAGGTTTCTGTCTGCAATGCAATGCACAATGAAGATTTTTACTTTTAGTAATGGGACTTTTGGATTGATTTTAAAGTACCATTCTCTCTTTCTTTTTTTGTACACTCATGTCGGTACACACAAGCAAAATGTGCCTCAGCAGAAAATCCCAGTTTTTCAGCTGAATAATGCGGCTCAATGTAGGCTGTAGTGTTTTCTGCTTGGTATTTGTTCCATCTGTGGGCTCACAGACTCTCCACAAAAAACATGTCTTGCCAAGGGATTATGACTTACATTGATCTGTTTAAAGCGTTAACATGGCAACAATACAGCTCAAAGGCATAGCTGATTGTCTATTTATTGACACTTTTGTCTGAAGCGATATGTGTGCGCTATCACATCCGAAATTTGGCTGGCCTATCAGGCCTCAAACATTAATATATAACACGAAAGATAAAAACAACATTTTTTCCCCCCACAGCACTGCAATGTAAAGTAAAAGTTGCTTTGTTCAGCTTTGGCAGCTTTTTATTCTTCAGTATGGGTACCTGACAGACAAACACATACGACTGTTGTTATTCACTCCAATTTGACGAATTACCGGCAGTAAAAACACAAAGACCGTTTAACACTTGCAGCTTATAGAAGAAGCAAAAGAGAACAAATCTGATCTCAGACGTGACTTCACATGTGTGTGGTCTCCAGGTCGTTTACTTGGTAGTGCTTGTCCTCGCCGACATTTCTCCTCTGTCGTTTGCCTCTGTAGAGATTGCACGAACACCAGAAGCAGACAGGTTACACGACTTTGTAAGGGTTTACGGACGTACCTCATAAATCACCACAATAACGAAGCAAAAAACGTTTTCATTCGTCTGACAAGTGTACTTCAGAATGGATCTACTTTTTCCTTCTCACTTTAATCTTCAGTTCAACTCTGAAGCACCCTTCATAAGTTAAACATAAGGCACCGGGAGCAGACCCGCTGTCGCAGGCCACGAAGGGGCTCCGTTATATAGTAAATGTATCATGCATGAGCCTGTGGGTTTCCCAGTTCCTGACAACAACAACCTTTGGCTGCTGGAACTGCAATAAATTGCTCGTCGTGGAGAACCCAACAGTTGACATTGCAAATTGCTTCCACGGCACACTTCACAATTGTTGATTGAATGTAATTAGTTTTCCCCTCCTACGGTGAAGAGATTGTTTTTCTTTTACTCTGCACTGGGCACACATGATTTGAAAAAGTTTGATACACACGTGTAAGAGCAAGAGGGAGAAAAAAAAGCTCTGAAGATTATATGGGTTTCGTTTTGCAAATACTTGCATAAAAGCTACTTGGATGTCAATATTATTTTACTGCTGCAGTTGACGCAAATGGCAGCTGCTTCTTTGAGTGATTCTCTCCTCCACAAACTACAGAACCTGAAGCGGTCTCCTCAGATGAATAATGCATGGGTCGTTGCTGACAACACGCCGGGTTTGAGTGCATTCCTCTCGTCTAATCACGGTGACTTTTTGGGTTCTGAGAGCTGCTTTCTTTCTGACTCCTTTGCCTAGGAGAATGAACTTCAAGAATTCCTGCAGGAGAACAAGCACTTGAATCTTCAGTGGTTCAACAACAGCCACAAAGCATCCGAGTATGAAAAGGTAAGAGGTGAAAAGGCTTTGTAGAAGGCTTCTCCCTCCTTAAATACATCTTCACAGAGCTTTTAGCTCGGCACTCGGTTCTCAGTGTGTTTCTCTTCATAGATCACGGCCTCCCTCTTTTCGCTTTGATGCGGCGTTGATGGCTTTCTGGGTCTTACGAGAACTTAGCTATATCCAGCATTCTAGTGAAGGAAATCACTGAAGGAAGTAAAATGTTGCACAGATATTGACACCCAGTCGAAATAGTTTAGCAAACAGAGACCTCTGGCCTTTCTATGAGTGAGGCAATTTCCTGTAGTAGAAGCTCAGAGGCAGGTGTTTGCCACTAAGGTTAAATGTTATTTTATCAGGATACGAGTGACTCTGGGAGCAACGTTGTCATATCAAGCTGGTATTAAAAGAAGCAGGGTACAGTGCGGTTCAGGTCCTTTGCAAACACATTTTAAGTCTGGCGTAATTTAGATCAGTGTGTCATGATTCGGTCTGATGGGTGGGTTAATGTATACCAGTGGGTTTGTGCTGTGTTGTGGCACTGTTGCTCAAGCAGACTTACTAGTCTGTGTTTTGATTTGTTGGTGTTTGTACAGTTTATCTCCTTGAGGAATCATTAGTCATTCATGGCTGCTCTGAGGAAGGGGTTTTACCACATTACAGCTGCAGGAGCCAGTCAGCTCAGTGGCGATTAGGGGCCATTAAAAGCGCTGACGGAAAATACTCCCTCCTCAGAAGCAGTTGCAAACGCTGCTTCTACGTTCAGTTTCCTTCTTCACACGACGTTGTATCGTCTCTAAAGATAATGTTTGCTCGAAAAATGATTTCAGCAAATTGTGTTTGAGTCACATTATCAGACACATTGATTTATCCCACACAATGCCTTACAAAAGTATTTACATCTCTTCAAAATGATCTACTTTTACTTTACAGCTCCAGACTTTAATATGTTTTTTTAGGATTTTATACATCAGACCGATAGATTATACATGTTTTCTTTTTTCCCCCACAAAACTAAAATCTGAAAAGTGTAGTGTTGATTTGTATTCATAATCCTTTGCATTGATATATCAGTTGGTATAAAACTTGCTTTGCGCTGCCCAAAAGATCTCAATGTCTAGACCTAAAATTACCTGAAAATCAGTAGCAAGACTTGAGAGCTGCTGCTTAAAGATTTTTTCTTTTCTTTTATTCATTAGTTTTTGTTTATTTATTTATCTAGTCATTTCGAACAATTAAGCATTTAAGCAAAACACTCTAAAACTAATTTATCAAAGCAATAGATTATACATGTTTTCTTTTTTTTTTTTAGCTAGTTTGAATTGGAAAGCTTTTCAGTTTCTCTGTGCAATGCTAGAAGAGAACAAAAGACTTATTGTGATTGGAGTGAAATGTATTTGAGTTGAATTGATCCAAGCTACACTCTTCAGACTCGTATTTGTTAATAAAAATAGTTAAGTGCTACTTTATGGTGGTTAGTTAAATGAAAATTGAGTATTTTCCAGGTCAACTTTTGCTGGCAACAGGTGAACAATTATTTGTGTCAAAATGCAGCAGCTCAAATTTAAGCAGCTCTGCCTGTCAAGGGAAAGGTGTGAGAAATATACAGAAAGATAAATGAGGAGTTTTGCACCTGTTTGCCTGCCAGAGGACAGATTTTGTCAGGATTGTACCATTTAGCCGTGCTTGATTAAGTTACAAAACAATTCAGGTGTGAAGATGATACAGCTAATCTTGCAGTCACTTGGTTCCATAACAAGAAGCGTGTCAGAAAGGAAAAAGAGTGAAAGAACGGTGCAGTTATCGATTTGTTGCAGGTTTTTAACTACTGAGAAACGTCCTGGTGTTCTTACGTCAAATAGCAAAGCGATTTTAGATTTACAATATAATACTGTATGTACTGATTTTTTTTAGCATGTTTATGCCTATTTATCTTTAAAATTAATTGAAGAACTTGACTGCGAAGAAAGAAAACTGACACACAACAGCTTCAGTAGATGGATTGCAAAATGGTTTGTTTTCAAAGAAATTAAATGACAATGCAATGATATGAAACGGGGAGAGGCTTTGACAAATGGATGAGTTGGCCCAGAACCGAACGAAACCATAAAACGCTGCCCAGATCAAGAAACTAAACATTTTTTGCTTTTGGACTGTCACTTTCATCTGCCTTGACTCTTGACTTGTTCCATCTGAACAGGTGAAATCAGAGTATGCCCAGCTCAAAGAGAGGCTTGGTGTTGTGACGCAGGAGAGAGATTTAGCCCTGTGGGAGAGGAACCAGCTCCAAGGCAAACTGGAGAACCTAGAGCAGGTGCTCAAGGTAAGACAACGCGACCCAGGTGACGCTGCCGTCTGTCCATTCTGTGTCCCCTTCTGGATCTGGAAGTCCATTCATTCTGGGGTTTTGATGAAGGTGTTTTTGTAGAGCCTACCTCTTTTCCAGCCCCTCTACTCTTTTCTGTGCCACTCTAGCCTCCTCCTCTATGGTTTCTAATGTCCTCGACGTGTCTGTTGCCTTCCAGTGTCGTGTTGGGAAGGTCTGACCTGGAGCTGTGAAAGAGCACAAGCCGGGAGCAGTCTGCCCTCTTTTCTTACCTATGTCACTCTTATGTTGTCCAACTTCACTGGATCTGTTGCTTCCTCCCTCCCTCGTCCCCCTCTTCCTTCCCCTGCTAGATTTCTAAGGTATCACTGCTATGGCCACCTGTTTTGGGAGCAGCTTGACTTATTCCCGTACTGAATGTTTCATGTCAGTGGCTGTGCTTTTGGGGCGAGTTGTTTATCAGACATAAAATAAATTAAAAAAAACAATCACGTGGCTTCGAAAACAGCACTGTGGAATGTGATTTATGCATGAGGCAGGATGATGAAGAGTTTGGCTTTATGATGAGAGGGGGAGGAAGAGGAAAGAGAAAAGCCAGGCCACCATCCACGATAATGATGATGTCACCTATGAGTTCGACGACATTGCCGATTTTAGAACGTAATTTTTCACGAGCATGAAAATGTCATTTGCTTCTTCCGTCAACGGTTTACACATTTTGGAAGCAGTGATGCAACTAGATGTCACAGGCATCCTGTGTTACAAAGTTCCTAGCATTCAAGTCCCTCCTTTGGATGGCTTCTTTGGTTGAGATGGATGATCACAAGCAAGTGAGCACGCTAACAGAGTTTGTTAACCCTTTTAAAGTCACGTAAAAGCCTCCAGATTGATCATTTAAAGACAAAATCTCTGAGGACAACTTTTAAAGACTCCTGTTTAACAAGGCTTTATAGAGGCATAGTGATACATAAAGGGGGCAGCAAACCTGGAGGTCCAAGTGTATTTGCACTGCCTTGCAGGATTATTTATATCCCCTGAAAACCTTTTCACATTTTGTCACGTTACAGCCACACATTTCATTTTGTTGTTTTGAATATCAGGTGATTGACCAACAAGTTGGTGTATTACTGTAGAGTGGGAGGTAAAAGGGAATTGAAAGCCAGAGTGCATTTGTGTTCAGCTGCCTTTACCCCAAATGCCATGAAATGCAATTCAACCAATTGCCTTCAGAAATCGTCTAACTAGCAAACTGAGTCCACTTGTGTAAGCCTTATAGCACGTCTGAAAGAGCACGGAGCACGCCATAGCTTTTTCTGTGGCCCTCTATAGACTAGACATTAAGTCTGCTTAAATGTTATGTTATCAATCAAATCAATGCAGTTTATATCCGTTTATTGACAAAGTATATCAATCAGTCCCTCCAGTTTCTTGTGAATTATCATGGAAATTCATGCAAAGTCAACAAATCTCTGCACTCTTTTGTGCTAATACATAATTGGGAGTTTACTGCAGATTTTTCTCAAATTGTCAAAAACTTTCTTACTTGAACTTAACAACTGTCCTCAGCCTTAACTGATGTCAGATTATAATCCATGGTCTACACAGAGAGTAATAGGATGTTGTATTTACAGTAAATAATAAGTGCAGATATTTCCAAATTAGTACCACAAACGCTTTGATTCTTATTGCAAAAACAAACAAAAAAATCACAAAAACAATTGCAAAATTTTGGAGGGACTGAAAAGATGTTCAATATAGAATGTATTAATATTTTAACAGCTTAACAGGTTTTATCTTTACATTATGGCACAACCAGCTCCTTAGGAGCATTTATGAACTTGATTTGCCCCAAAACAAAAATGAGTTTGACACCCCTGGCTTAAAGCTTTAATAAGCATAATTAGTGAACAAACACAATTAGGGCTCTAATGATTCCTCGAATGTTTCGAGTACCTCGATTATTAAAATTTGTCGAGCAAAATGTATCTGTCTTTAAGCTTCGTTAAATTATGTTGTATTATTTACTGCACGTGTTCTGTCCGGGTCATTGTTTCAAAGCGAGTGGTGGGAAGAGCTCTGCAGTTGTACTTATACAGATGAGCGGATAAACTGAACACCGGGGGCGCATACCTGTCAAGTCTCCCATATAGGCCAGGAAACTTCTCTCTCTCTCTCTCTCTGTCTCTCTCATTATCTGATTACTTGATTAATCGTAAGAATAATTGATAAAGTACTCGACTAATAAAATATTCTTTTACCGAAACACAGTTATGAAGACCAAGGAAGTGCAGAGATTCGTGGGATGCTACAGTTTTTCTCAGTTGCTTTGGTGCACTTCTCAGAACAAAATTGGAATTCTAAAAACTACTTGTTCAATCTTCAAGTCATTGTGTGCACATCAAAGCAGCAGTTTCTCAGACATTTGAGCAAGTCACACATGCTTTTGTACATCTTGCAAGTGATTATGTACAGTTCTTTGCTTTTTCCTACAATTTCAATTGCTTTTGTCATGTTAATCACAATGTATTATTGTGGTCTCTGAATTGTCTCGACCTCCACAGCAGCTCAGCTTAAGTTTATGGTATAAGTCTCAAGATACAAAATGCTCGAACAAGTTGTCATAATGCGTCTAGACATTTACATTGGCCTTTATTCTTCATCTGACCTGAACTGATAAATTGCTCCCAGGTGAATCCTGAGTTTCTCCGATGTCCGAGTTTCTCAATGAATCGTAATCTGTATTGACACACAAAGCATAAAATCAGCCAAGAAAAGCATTCAGACTTTGCTTATTTTATTCACTTTCAGTGCTGAATTTTACCATTACATTCGAGAAGAGTTTCTAAAATAGTCTGTGCAGCATCTGAGGAGGAGGAGGAGGAGGGCAGCTGATTATATGGACTGAAGTCACTCCCTGAAATCACACCATGTCTCTGTGTCCCTGATAAGTTTCTGTTTCTTTGAGGAATGAGCCTTAGCGTCTAGCAGAATCAAAAATGTAACACTTTACTATGGGCCTTTTGTCAAACAGCATGTGACTTTCTCGACCTTGGTAAAGCGTCTCAACAGTAGATTCTCTCTGATGGTCCGCTGGTGCGTTCCTTGGTCTTTATGATTTTGTTTGTTCTCTAATGTTTTCCAACAAACCTTTGCATAGTTACATAAATCCAAGGATTATTCAGCTCTTCAATTAAAGACAGACTGACTCTTAATTACTGCCACTGCTTATTGTTCAGGTGACGTCTGAAGGCATTTCACTATACTGGATTTTATTTAGGGGCAAGGCAATAAAGGGGGCTAAACATACAAAAGCAACCCTTTTCAGATATGAACTAAAAGTAGAAAAGCATGTATAATTTCCCCCCACTTCAGCTATGTGATGTACAGTATTCTTCTAATACAACGAGGTCTGTGGCTGTGAGGTGACAAAAAAGTGGGAAAGTAGAAAAAAGGGGTGTGAATACTTTTACAAGACAATGTTTGTTGTTGTTTTTGTTGTTTAAAATGCAAAGCATCTCTTGTCTTCTTTTATAACCTAAATTCATTCAGATGTATTTTGTTGATCATTCACGACAAAATAGAATCATCTGTTTTACAAATGAAAGTTCACGCCTACAAAGATGTAGGCATCAGTCTCTGATCCACTACTAGTCACCTTTACCGCTTCGTCTTCAGTAAATACGGACTTGAAGATCTGAGATGCTTCTCTAAAAGGTAGAACCTCACTGGATTTCAGTCCCACTAACATCAGCCCTCTCTGCTCCCCCTCTTCTCCTCCTGGCTCTCCATCCCTGCCGTCCTTTGTGGACAGCATATGCGTGAGGCTGCAGAGCGAAGGCAGCAGCTAGAGTTGGAGCATGAGCAGGCCTTGGCTGTACTCAATGCAAAGCAGCAGGAGATTGACCTTCTTCAGAAGGTAAGAGAAGTCCGATTGTGTAACACTCACAGCGCCAGAGGACTGGGCTTTTTTTTGTTGCTGTTTGTTTGCTCGCTCTGATCTTAGTATGTGTTATGGGTCAGAGAGCATTTTTAGTTGAACACCGTTGGAACGCATACTGCGCAGCAAAGGCAAAACATCCCTAAAACACTACATCAGTACACTGCAACCCTTCCCTGTCTCGTTTTATCGCCAAACCCCACCGTCCCCCCAAAAGTTCATCCTCTTGATCACTCCTTGGACACTCCTCCTGTTTGTTACACGCGAGCTCATCGGCAATTTGTAACGTAGAGTAGAAATGACAGAAAATAATAAAACAAAAAGCCTTTCTCGGCCAATTGGTGGTCGAGTCTCCTCTTCTGTGCACTGGAGCCGACTGTAATGCCAAAGCGAACTGAGATTGCTGATGGTGTGAACGTGATAGGAATTGTCATCTCTAGAAAAACAGTTTGTACCACAGTGTTGCCGTGGCTGTAGCGCCCCAACTTCACAGTCAGCTTTTTACAGGCTGTGGCTCTCAGCTTTTTTTTTCTCTCATTAACAGAAGCTCGTTATGGCCTTATCTCCCTTCAGACACGGGCTGCTCTCTGTGTTCTCCCAAACTGATGGACTGCAGAGGAGATTTATCATCCTGTAAAGTCCACACATGCTCTTATATGCATATGTGGAGCTGATGTTTGTAGCTCCTACAAAGAGAAATGGCATGTGTGCTGCCGTGTTCCCTCACAGTCACTGTGTTTTACGTTACGTAAAGTTCATTCCTCTTGTAGGCACTACAGAAGAGTTGCTAATTACATATGAAAACATAAAACTAAAACATAATTAAATCTATGTTTGTTTGCACAGAGCCTTAGAAAAGGCAAAGCAATTAATTTCAATTACTCCACATGCTCAGTGGTGACAGAGTGATCTTTCAAAGTAGGCAATTATCCAATAACAAACGGAACACAAACAAATCAATGTAAAACATATAGCCGGGGCATTGCAGACGTGTCAGCAGTCTATCAACACATGTCATGATGGTGTTTAATGTGAACAAAGAGCGGCATTCTGCGTCGTTTCTATTTTCAGAGAAACCAGAAGTGAAATGGTTTAGATGTGCGAGTTGTAAAATTAATTATACAAAATTATTCCATGAATGTTTTGTCCCGCAACAACCGCAGAGCATTTTACAAGGATTTTATGTGATAGACTAACACAAAGCAGTGAAGTAGCATAATTGTGAAGTGCTAGTGTAGTAGTGTATTGTTATATAATGCTTTAAAAAAAAAAAACTCTGAAAAGTGTGGCTTGCATTTGTGTCCGGCCTTTCTGAGTCAACACTTTGTCAAACCTCCTGCCAGCTGCGATTACATCTCAGTCAGATTTGATAGATGGTGCCTCTAAAGCAGTGGTCCCCAAACTACGGCCTGTGGGCCGTATCCGGCCCGCCTCCACATTTGGTCCGGCCCCCTGAACAATACCAGAGAGCATTCAGATTTTTTTTCATATACCGTATTTTCCAGACTATAAGCCACTTATATGTGGATTTTTATTCAACCACCAGGGGGCTCTTTAGCAGGAAAGGAATCGTTGGAAGTCAAAATTGGAAATAAAAGAAGAAAGCGTCCATTAAAACGGAATTAGGTTTTAATAGGGAATTGAAATTGGAGAATGTTGTTGATCAGTTAAATAGCATTGAAGGGAAAAAGCTGATTTTTTTTTTTTTAAATAATACTGGGATCATTATGAGAAATTGAGGTATAGATATTAGGATCCAGTAGATGGCAGTAGTGCAACAATAATGAATGCAAGCTGCCATTGAAATCTAAAGATGTGTTTACTGTTTTTTTTTTGTTTGTTTTTTTTAAACTTTGGGGTTGTGGCTTATAGTCCGGTGTGGCTCATAGTTTGGAAAATATGGACTATAATCCTTCCTGGATTTTTTCTGTGAAGAACCCAGAGAGGGTTATTTGATTGTGCTTTCTGGAAAACAATACATTTTTACATTTAGGCACTCCTGCAATAGTCACACTTTTTCTGTTACAAACTGACTCCGGCCCCCCACCAGAGAAGGGAAAAGTTATGTGACCCTCACAGGAAAAAGTTTGGGGACCCCTGGTTTAAGGGATTGTCAAAGATTTCTCATTGGATTTATGTCTTGAATCCAGCTGAGCCAATGCGACACATTAAAGTGGTCTAAGCCACTCCACTGTTGCTCAAGGTTTGTTTCTGTTGTGCTGCTTTTGAGAAGTCTTCTTCCAGCACCACACCCTATTCAGTTTCTTCCGTTGTCCATCAACTCTGAGCAGTTTCACCACTGAGAAAAATAATCACATAAATCATAATGCCACCATCATCATGCTTCAGCTCAGAATTAATTTGTTCAGTGTGTCGTTCTTAAGGTCACACTGAACCAAAAGTTTCGATATGCTCTTATCTGATCAGATTCCCTCCATGTTTGGTGTGATGGATTCAGCAGAGCTCCTTAAAACGTCAAGTGACAGGACGCTGTTTTACAACATAATCTTGATGTTATCTCCTTAAAAACTTTCTCCCCTATGTGCCTGCTTTGCTCTTTGGTCTCCATTGTGCCGTTTGTTCACTATTGTTCTCTAACGAGCAATGGAGGTCTTCATCGAATCCCTAAACTCACACTGAAATTAAACTAAATTAAATTAAATACATGCAGGCTCCTTTTCCTAATTGGGTGATTTGTCAAGGCAGTTGGATTTTAATTAAGGCTGTCAGAGTAAAGGGGGGTAAATACAAATGCACACCACATCTTTCATTTATTTGTGAAACATGTTGAAAACCATGCACAGATTTTTCCCTTCTACTTTAAAATTAAGCACTACTTTGTGTTTTTTTTTTTTTTTTGGTCCAAAAAAATCTGAATAAAATACTTAAAATCAGGTCACCTGTATTCACTGTATTGGATACACAGTTTTCTCTTACTAGCAGATGATTCAAACAGGGAATTAAGAAATCTCCAAACATAAAAACAGTAAAAGGAAAAACCCACAACATTTAAGTAAGATCCGAATCATCGACTTAATTAATGACCCGTTAGGTTTTATTGGCTCAGCATCTGTAGCAAAGGAAATTCTGTAACTCGTTGAGGTCTTGTGCCTTTGAAAATGCCTCTGTGCTGTTTGTGAAAGCCTTTCCCTGGTTTAAGTGACATTAAGCATCAACAAAGAGTGTTACATGAGTGAACTGCCCCCTGTGTTTCCCAGGCTCAGGTTGAGGCTAAAAAGGAACATGAAGGCGCTGTCCATCTGTTAGAGGTGAGCGTCTGGACACGGGGGTGGGTGGGTGGTTGAGGGCTGGCTGTGTGTTTTTGTGTGGGTGCTGCATGAGAATGTGAGATCAGGCTGTGAGTAAATTTCTCATCTTTACTATGTCACTGTAGAAAACTTTGACAGTCGTGCTATTTCTTTCTTCAAATTGAATTCATATTTAGTCTTCTTTGATTTGTTTTTGAAATTCAAATATGTACTTTAGATCCATATAAGTGACCTGTTTACAAGTTTGGCTATATGTTAGTATGAAGCAAGTTGTTTTTATATTTATATTAATATAATTTCAAGATATGTGTGAGTGATCACATATTTGATTTCTCTCCCTGCATCTCTTTTTACTGTATGGGTCTATGTTTATGCATAAACAGAACCACTTGGACAGCATGCAGGTATTCCATAATTGCTTTTATTTATTTCCCTGTGCTTTTTAGAACCACGCCAGTAGAATGCAATAGGATACAGCTGACTATGCAGTCAAAAAAAAAAAAAAAACATGTGATAGAAATGATGTTTTACCACACTTCAAAAACTGTTATTCAATGTGGGCCGGGCTTAGAAATGTAGCATTAGGTGCTATATATCTGCTAAAGTTAGTGCTGGGGGGGGGGAAAGTAACATAAATCTGGTACAACCAGATGGAAATTGTGAGGTGTCAATTTTCAAAAGTGTTCTGAGTTTCATTTGAGTAATTTTTATTTGGCTTCACTCACTAAGCTAAGGCTCATATTTTCCTTCAGAGAGAGTTTACAAGAGGAAACTCAGCCTACTGCATCAGTATGGCTTGATCATGAAGAAACATTTAGGTTAAATGTTTTTGTTTTGTTTTTTCCCCAGCAGGTTATTGTGCACAAACTTCACATTTATAAAAATAAAATCCTAATTGTTTACATGTGAATGAAAAAAGTGTCTTGCACAGCTCCTTATTTCTTTACGTATTCAAATCCTTGGAGCCTGACTCATCTCTCTATGCTGCCTTGTTGAATAGCAGGTTAGATTTTCTGATGTTCTTTTGACAGCACAGCACTTAGCAACAAGTTGTAAACCTTCAAAGGATGAAGAAAGCTCTTTTAGAGAAAACAGATTCGTCTATGTAGGTAGTTCATCCAGAAGTAATTCACAAGTACTTACTTTTCCACATTCTTACGTTAAAACCATATTTCGAAATGTATTCAATTCCTGTTTTGCACTTAAAACATGTGACTTCCCATGTATTCACAGCCATTATTCAAACTGCTGATGCACATTGGGCAGCGATCACAGCTTCAGGTCTTCTAAAACATGAAGCCACAAATTTGGCAGAGCTGTTTTTGAACAGTTTTCCCGCCATTCGCCCAAACCGCACTGCTGCTATCTTTGCTGTTTGCTTTGGTTTGTTGTCCTGCTGGAAGAAAAACTCCAGGCCCAGTCTGAGGTCAAGAGAACTCTGAACAGGTTTTTATCCAAAATGTTTCTGCGTTCCTACAGTCATCTATCCGTGAGCAGTCTTCCCATTTCTGTGAATAATATCCCTACAGCCTGATGCCACAAACAACCATGTTTCACTGTAGGAGTGATATTAGGAATGATATTAGCCATATGTTGAGCACCGGGCAACATCATGCCTTGTTTTTTGCCAAAGAGTTCAATCTTTGCCTGATCAGACCAGAGAGTTTTATCTGTTATGGTCGGAGTTCTTCAAGAACTTTCTTAGTAAATTGGTGTATTGATGCAGAAACGTTTGTCCTTCTGAAAGATTCTGCTCCCCCAAAGAGCAATGTCAGCATGGCGTTCTTGATCACTTCCCTGTATAAGACACCTCTCCACTGATCCCTAAGGTTAGATGGCCATCTAGCTCAAAGGACAGTTCCAAACTCCTCTCATTTAAAGATGATGGAGGCCCCAGAACTCGTAGGGGCGAAGATCTGTGCCTCGAGACAAATCGGGTTCAGAAACCTGCAGATATTTTATTCATTTATTTTCTAAAAGAAATGTCTTTCACAATAAGGCTTGTAGGTTTTTCTGTCGTCCCTGGTTGTCCATTTTCCTACATTACCTTTACGAAATATGTTTGCTCCATTGAAGCAATACTTAAAGAAATATGGGCTGATTCAAGACTTTTATCTGTGGCAAATTCTAGATCCTGAATGTTTTGGCAAATTATAAAATTTAATATTAGCAATATTCTTAGTTTCTAGTAAATCTTAAAGAGAGTAAAATAATGCTACATGTTATTTCTTTAATGGCATGTTGAATGTTTTTCAGCATGTGTGTGAAGAATGCGTGTTTCTTGATTTTATATTCTCTCTTATATTTGTAGCAATCTCATTGCTTGCCTTCATGTAGCATGTTGTTTGTAGCATGTGTAAAATGGACTCAGCATGTCCAAAACAGCACTAACTATAGCTGTTTATGGGGAAAAGTAAAAAAAATAATTCATAGTGCCTTAAGGTGTGTCTTTGGGTCAGACCGCTGAGAAATGATTGCTGGTGAATTTCATCATTAGGCTTGTGAAAACGTGCTGCGGTGCCTGGACTTTCCATGAGTTTGTATCTCAGCCTTTCCCGCCGTTTTACGTATATGAAAATGGTTGAAATTTTTCTTATTGTATTCTTCTGTTGTGAAGACCACAACCACCGATGTTTAAGCTGACAATACATTTCTCTTCCAGGTATATGTGGAATAAACATAGAAGTCTTATTTGGTCGCTACCAAGTTCATTTTTGACGTTTCGCTCTCAGGTTCAAATTGTTGGTTTTGATCTTCACACTGTCATCAGCTCAATAAGAAAAATATCAATTTTCATTCTCGTCATCCAGATTTATTCAAAGTCTCTTGAAAGTTGAATTTTCTTTGGACTTTTCTGGTTACTTGAGTTTTCGTTCTGTAGTGATTCGTATCGTGTCACTTGTGTTGTGACGCATAACAACTGCTCTTATCAGTCCAACATTTGATACCGTTCAACATTTTATTTGCATGCATGCACCGCTGTCGGCATGTTTTCGGCATGTGCAACATTCAGAATAATGTCGGCGTTGTTTTTGTATCCGTCTGACTTTTCTCTCTGTCTATCCCTCCCTTTTGACCTTGCCTCTTCGTGTGTCCACGTCTGCCTGCCTCGCTCTTTGTCTGTTTCTGCTCTCTGACGCTCCTCGCCCGACGTCGTCAGGCCAAAGTCCGAGAGCTGGAGGAAAAATGTCGGTCTCAGAGTGAGCAGTTCAACCTCCTCTCAAAAGAGCTGGAGAAGTTTCGGCTTCAGGCTGGGAAATTCGACATCCTTAGCACTGAACCCTTAACTGTGAGTGAGTCTCCGGGGTCCCCCAACAAATCCTTATCACAGCTCCTCAATGGATTGGCCGCTCCAATTGAGAAAGGTACGGAGAAAGTCTGTGAGGTTTGTGAATACGCTGTTGGTTTTTATCATCATTTCTCTTTAAGACTGCTAATGATCTAATAAATATACAAGTGTAGCTGTATTGTTTGCTCTCAGTTTGGTAAAAAAAAGAAACAGTTTCAAGTTTCAAAAGATTAACTGGAGGTGTATTTATCTTTCCTTGCATCTTGTGTTGTTGTTTTTTGCTACGAGGATCTGATGAGAAGGGGTGTTTGTTCCACAGGCAATGAGGGTCCAACAAGCAGATCTTTGATATCTGAATTCATTCGACCACTCCAGATCAGTGGAGACAAGCCCGAGCTCCTCTCCGTCAAGCCAACATTCCTCAGTCGCAATCGAGCCAGCAGCCCAGCACGAGGTTTCCTCTCTGAGGTACTTGCCGGTACCCACTCTGATCTGCCGTGGTCCTTTTATTGAGTGTGTCTCTGTTCTGTTCCATTTCCTGTCTGCATTCCAAACTGCAACAAAACCCTAATTTGGGCACGTCTGATCTGAGAGCAATGACGAGCTCATCGGTTAAACTAGAGACTCTCGAGATGTGATTCTAGAAATGGAAAAATAAAAGTCTTCAGTTGAATCCTTACCACAAAGCGAAACGGTGGTTTCCTCTGCATCACTGGAAACCCATAGCCACAATAAAAGTCTTCCTACTTATGGGACTGAGATCTTTGTGCAAACAAGACTAATATGTAAACTGTTACAGCTTTTCTCCTCAGCTCTTTTACAAGACAGACTATTGCTGCCTTTTGTTTTACATACCTCAAAATATAGAAAAGCACCATAAAACAGGATGTGGCTTCTTGGAAAACTTTTCACAATAAATTACTACTTTGCCAATATTTGAAACGATATAACTCTCTGACTTTTTAGATGGATAAATTATGAATTAACTTATTGTAACTGTGCAGGAGACTTTTGCTGCTTGTTTTTGCCAGTAACAATAATTATTTATATTTGGCCCTGAGTCCTTGTCACACACACACAGCCATGTTGCTCTTAGATCAGCATCTCTGTTTTCCGCTGATGTGTCCCTTCATAATTTTTGAGTTAAGCATCAGTCTAAATTAACAGCCAACATTCCAACACAGTAAATACATCCTTTTCTTGAGGTTTCAAACATCTCACATTTTTTTGTCTTCTTTTATTTCTAAATATTTACCACCTTTGCTCACTGAAAAACTCTTCAGAGGCAAATCCTGTCAGTGGATCCTGTTAGAAAAATAACAACCTCCTTTCAGAGCAAATCAAGTGTAAACACTGCTAATTCTGGCCACCAGCGGATTTGTTAGTGTATCAATACTTTTATTTTCTAGACATTTCTCTGCCATCCATAAGTGCTGTGTAGTAATATGTGTTACTGACAAAGAAAAGAGTGTGAATATCCACACAATATGGATCCATTAGAATATATATGTTTTTACTTCTTCTCTGTCTGAAACTTTACTTCAGTACAAAATCTTACACCTGCTATCATATTGTCACCAATTACATAGCCTGTAATTGTCTCTGAATGTGTTTTTCTGGTTTTCTGGATGTGAAGTGAAGGAGAGCAGGAATCATGATTATTTTGTCTGTGATGCTTCTTCAGATGGACAAGGAGCTGAGCTCAACCACCAGGTCCAAACCACGTTTCACAGGGAAGGTCCGTCTGTGTGTTGCCAGATATAGGTAGGTAATATACCAGACGACGTTTCACCAGCCTTTCACAGTTCAGCTACATAATTACATCAGAGGAATTTTTGTTCAGTCATTTTAGTTTTAACAAGAAATTTTTGCTTCCTAAACGCTCAGAATCCTTAAAGAGGAAGCAAATGTTGGGACGCCTCATAGAAAATGCTTATAGTTAACTCTGAATCATCCTGAGAATATTTGCAGAAAATATATTTTCTGGTGATCCTAAAGAGAGTTACTTTTTTTAAAATGATTATAAACACAAATCAGGCAGAACATTATGACCATCAAGAGGTGAAGTAAATAACACTGATTATGTATTGGATCATGGGTTAGGGTTAGGGTTAGGGTTAACCCTAACCCTAATTCAATAGAGGAGCTGTTACAGCTCAGATTAGCAGAAGGCTGAATGACCAGAGACCAATCAGAGCGTCCATGCTGGTCATAATCTTGTGCCTGGTCATAAAGCAAACCAAGGGTTAAATTTGTATTAAAAAATTATTTGTTTTGTTCAATTATTTATGCTTAATATTCTAGTTACAATCCTTATGACGGGCCTAATGAGCACCCAGAAGCAGAGCTCCCCCTGGTGGCAGGGAAGTACCTCTATGTTTATGGAACAATGGATGAGGATGGCTTTTATGAAGGTTTAACACTCATTGAAATCTTTTAGTCTTTTCTATTACTTTGCCACACAACTGTATGACCATTTATTATTGTTTTTTATTTTTTCAGGAGAGCTGCTGGATGGACAGCGGGGGCTTGTCCCATCAAATTTTGTGGAATTTGTCCAAGATGATGACACGCCCTCTGCCCAACACAGGAACACCACAGTTAAAGAACCGGGCTACCTCAACCACAGTAACCTGGGGCCTCCGCGCCATTCGAGTGGCTCCGGAACGAGATCGAGCATAAGCAGCCTGCTCTCTGACAGTAAGCTAGACTGTCTAAGCACCAGCAGCTTGGGCATGGACCTCCTGGGATCCTCCAGTAACGGGACCGGAACCTTGGACGTCAGTATTGATGAGGTCGGTGAAGACATTGTGCCTTACCCCCGCCGCATCAACCTGATCAAACAACTAGCCAAGAGTGTGATTATTGGCTGGGATCCTCCTGTGCTGCCACCGGGATGGGGCTCAATCAGTGGCTACAATGTACTGGTTGACAAAGAGGTCCGGATGAGTGTCCCCTACGGGGGCAGGACAAAGTCTCTAATCGAAAAGCTCAACCTTGCCACCAACACGTACCGCATTTCCGTACAGAGCATCACAGACCGGGGCCCGTCAGACGAACTCCGCTGCACCCTTCTTGTGGGGAAGGACGTAGTGGTGGCACCATACTACCTGCGGGTGGACGGCATCACTCAGAGCTCCGCTGAGCTGTCTTGGATGCCCAGCAACAGCAACTACAGTCACACTATCTTCCTCAACGGTGCAGAGTATGACATGGTCAAGGCTGGGGGCTACAGGTACAAGTTTTTCAACTTGAAGTCCATGACGGTTTACAAGGTGAAGGTTGTCGCACAGCCACATCAGGTGCCTTGGCAGCTTCCAGGTGATCAGCGGGAGAAGAGGGAAATCTCTGTGGAGTTCTGCACTCAGCCTGCAGGTCAGTCTCTGTCATATAAACTCGCAGTATTGCTAAGAAAAGATTTTTTGTGGGGTTGTCATGTTTGGTTGTATTGTCATAGCTAAACGTGCTCTGATAATGACATGGACTCTTGGTTGCAGAAAAGTCATTTCTGGTTGAATGGCTAGTTTCTCAGTACAACAATATCATTACCATAGTGCTTTAAAGTCCAGGTTATGTAAAGTCAAATTTCTTTAGCTTTACATCATGGTAGATAATGCTATGCCCTGATCAAAACAGGGCACAGGGTGTGGCTTCAATGCTTTCATGCATGCTAATCTCTCCTTGGCAACCATTCGGCTGTTCAAAATGCCTGGTTGGACCTAGCCCTGCCTTTGAGGGACAATACTCCTCCTTGGATCTGCAGTTTCCAAGCTATGTAGCTTCTTCCTCTCAGAGCAGCCCTCCCCCACGACTCCCTCCAATCAGCTCCTTCAGGCTAGCAGCAGCAATTAGCAAGCACCTGGTGGAACTGTGCGTCTACTATTATACAAGCTGCTTCTCAGTGCAAGACTTGTTAAAGGCTCAATAGAGGAGTGGTCTTGTGATGACTTCCTGACTGTAGAATTTCAGAAAGAGCAGGAGTTTTTAAAGAGACAGAGACCCAATTTCTGTGTATTAAATTATAAAATCAAATTTCTTTGAAGTCATATTTAGTATATAGAGCATATTTTATAACAACTAAAGGACACATAGTTGCTTGATTGTGCTGTAAAATGGCACAGTATAGTTGTAACAATGCTGCCCCTTTAAATGTGCATGCCACTTGGAATCAGTAATGAGACCCTGAAATGAAAGCAGACTTATTTCCCCTACATTAAATACTTATAATTAGGTGCCATTCAAATGCAAAACTAACTTGAAGACCCTTTCTGGCTCCAGCTGGGTCTCTTTTAAGGCTCAACCTAAAATAGTCCTCTAGCTTTATAGTACCAAATTGCTTCAATTACTCTTTAATAGAACTGCCTACCATTAATTTTAATTAGTGTTTAGAACCAGTTTAATAAATACGTCTTATGTGCAATGATTGTGTTACATAATTTCAATACAACAGCAGCACTGCAGATTCTACAGATTTGCAAAAAATGATCAGTTCTAACACCTGAACCCAGACAGTTCCGGTGTTAGAGTCTTGCTTATCGAGAAGCGAGCTCTTCAAAATGTTTTTTGTTTTGTTTACTTCCTTGCTCGCTGTGTGTGGTTGCGACACAAATGTGGGTGTCGTCTATTCTAACAGCCTCTGTATTATATTGTTTTTATATCTCAGGGAAAAGAATGGCATGGATTACCAATTAGAAATCAAAACAAGTTAAATGTACATTTTAAAACATGACTTAATTCTTATTAGTTTAAATGAATATTTATGGACCTCAACAATGTGCTACTATTTTATTAAGAAAACATTATTTATTAGCGTGGGAATGCTAATTGCTACTAAACATATACCAAAATCAAGGCTAGATTATTGCAAAATCTTCAGTATGAGATTTTGCTAGTGCAATAAAGGATGAATTTATTTTAAGGCTTTTTACGCATCTTCACCAGTGGCGTCTGCAATTACTTACTGAGATATCAATGCACGCAGCATAATCTAATCAGAAGGCTTCAGCGGTCATAACTGCACGGCATTGAAAACAGGACTTTCTCACAGTAGACCTATATCTCTCAGATCTTTCCAAGCCATGGCTTTTCGCTACATTTCTGTCACCAGCTGTCTGGCGGTGGCAAAGATTTTGAGGGGGAACTTAATAGGAGGTTTCTTCTTCGCGACCGCAACGTTTCAATTCAGCATTATCACTCAGATGCGTTGCCGCGAGTCACTTCTCCAGGCGAGTAGGAGGTCAGCTCATGTGTAGACACAAGACAGTAGGACGGATATAAGTCGAGGCTGGAAGTTGGAACTGATATTTGTGCTGGCAGCTGATGCAGCTACATGCTGAGAGTTCATTAACGGATCTATCTATCGGACGTGTTAATTAAAGCCACCTGAAATAGCGTGAGGATGGGTGGCGGAGAGCTGTTGTCAATATGAAAGACAATCTCTCGAAGCCCTATATTAAGCTTTTACGCCCAGCATGTGTTTTTCAAACAAGCCACTTCATTAGTGCTTAGCGACACAACATTTTTGTCGATATTAGTCACCCGGAGTTGCAATTCATTGCCTGAAAGGGAAGCAACTGTGTGCCCGCTGGTTTTCAGAGTTAATGAAAGTGGCTGGAGGGACGTATTTATTTAAACTCTCATTTCAGTTTAGCAGAAGACCTCGTTGTTTATGATATTGGCGGCGTGAAAATGACGGGAGAAAATTGAATCTCCAAGTAGTCGCTCTTCCCCTGTTCCACGTCTGCGTTGTCTGCTGGCGGGAAAAAAGCAGAAACGTGATTAGAATGTGTGGATGTTGGGCTGTCAGCCCCATCCTGCAGACTCTCACAGCTGCACATTGATGCATGGAAGATGCTTCTCCACGACTGCCGCTGCTCACTTCCACTCCAGGTGAGCAGCAGCACTGCACAGATGGTGCGTTATTTAGTATGCAGCCAGTGCTGACAGATTGCAGAAATTGCTAACTGTGTTTCTCTTTGAAAATTACCAGCAAACTGTGGCGGTGAGATATCGTTTTCCAAAGAAATCACGGTTGAATCCTCGCTAACTTGATTTTTAATATAAAAAAAAAAAAATTATATGCAACAGCTACAGTTGAAGTATACAACTATAGTAAAAACATACACAACAAAACCCTAAAGCTGGAACTGACACTTGATTTTTCCATTGGCTTTCTATAATGTATGCATTAGCATAGATACGAGAATATCCTGCAAAGTAGTTTTTGATTGTAATTATTTCAAAGACGTCATTCGTAATATTCTATTTAGAAATAAGAGCAAAATATGTAACGATATGTATCGGGTTTGATCAGATTGACCCAAATCTCTTCAGGGACTGTTGACCTTTAAACGGTGTGTGTGTGTGTGTGTGTGTGTGTGTGTGTGTGTGTGTGTGTGTGTGTGTGTGTGTGTGTGTGTGTGTGTGTGTGTGTGTGTGTGTGTGTGTGTGTGTGTGTGTGTGTGTGTGTGTGTGTGTATCGTCCTCCTCAGGGCCTCCTCTCCCTCCCCAGGAGGTACAGGTCCAGTGTGGCCAGACTCCAGGGGTCCTGCAGGTCAGATGGAAGCCGCCTCCCCTGACACCTTCAGGAACCTCTAATGGGGCTAGTGTAATTGGCTATGCTGTTTGCACAAAGGGACAAAAGGTACTCCCCCCCACCCCCCTTTAGGCTATAATGCAGGTCGTAGAGGCTGAGCTGCTATAGCTTCCTCCAGGGCTCCAACTGTGGGTAGAGCTCTGTTGCCATCTCCTGGAGGAATGACTAAAATGTTGATAACCCAGTCTCTTGGGACCAGAATAATAATAATATTAAAAAAAAGATATGAATCCACAGAACCGTCTCCATCAGTCCCTGCTGTGCTTATTATTATCCCCTTGACAGTTACTGGTTTGCCATTTCTGCACACTTGTCTGATAACTAGGAGAATAATTTATTGCAAGCTACGATGCTGGGAGACGAAAGTCCATGAATTACACATGCTTATTAACTTTGAATAATGTGCTATAACTTACTCAGTGAGAGAGGAAGATCCAGCAAATAGAAAAATGTAAAATTCAATCAGATTTCTGCACATACCCTCTTATGTTACCTGGTTACCTGTTTTATGTCCAAATACTAAGATTGAACCATCACAGTATAATTATAAAACCTGCATAAATCTCAGATGGTTGAAAGAAAGGAAAAGAGCTCTGCAAATGTTTGTCCATATTTTACTTTCTGTAGATATTGAGACCTGTCATAAAACCAGAAGCGCATTTTATACCTTCGTAGACTTTTCCTGACTGTGTAGGAAACCTTCTGTTGCATGAAAGATAACTTCTTGAACCTTAAACAACTGCCCTCAACAAGTTTAATGTTTTTTTGATAAAAATATCCTGTGGACTTCATTCCTTCCCATGCATCACTCTAGTTGTAAAGCAATCTCTCTTGATTTAGCTGGAAAAGATCTAAGAAAGACTGAAGTTCATGGAGTTAAGTTAAGTTTTATAAAGCCTGAGAAAAGAACGGGATTAGAAGTTCTCAGATATTGAAGGATTTACAATTTGGTGTTGGTTAAATGTTTTCAGTGATGCTGATAAATCAGTCATGCATGATTTTATTTTTTTTATGAATCTTTAATTATCTACTGGAAATGTGTTCTTTGAAAGCTGCAAAATGTGTAAAAACTCTTCCTTTCAAATGCAGATAGCAGAGGTCTTGTACCCCACAGCCGACTTTGTGAGCGTGGATTTGAACAGGATTCAAGGCCTGGAGGCCAGAGAAGTAATCGTAAGGACGTTATCAACCCAAGGAGAGTCCCAGGATTCCCCCGTGGCCATGATCCCACACAACCTCCTGGGCTCTCCGCGCCTCTCCCACAGAGTCACTGCACCGCCCCATCCGGTGCCGCAGCCTCACCCGGTTCACTCCCAGACCCATCCTCCTTATCCATCGACGTACCCCCCCAACCACCCCCAGCCCCAGGTGCAGCCTCTGCCCGGGCTCAGCCCCACACGCTGCCCCACACCCAGCCGCACTCACAGCCCGTCTGTCACCCTCCTCCTCCTCATCCTCAGCTCCACTTTCAGCGCCACTCCATACCCAAGTCGAAACCGTTAATAAGTGCCAGAGAGCCAGAAACCAAAGAGCACGAGGTGGGCCTGCGGCTGGCCCAGCCGTGGGAGCGCGCCCCCTCTCCGCTGCCGCCCATGCACGGAGCCAACTTGGAGCCTCCTCACTTCCCACCGCGGCGATCCCCCTCTCCTCAGAGGATCCTGCCACAGCCTCAGGGAGTCCCTATACCCAACACCATCGCCAAGGCCATGGCCAGGGAAGCTGCTCAGAGAGCGTTTGCAGAGGGTAACCGGGTGCGTGGTTGACTCCGCAGAGCCGAATGTTTCATGGAGATTTATTTAGAAGTCCTTTACATATGTTCAAATACAATATAAAAACATAGGACACTATTTAAAGATGTGACTGTACATATTTTCTCTATCAGCGCTCCTCTTTAAATTCTGATAGTGCAATGGTGCTAATTGACAGGTCGAGAAGTGCAACATCTTCAGCGACCGAGGCAACGCCTTGCATCCACTCAACTCAGACGAGGAAGAGGACGGCTACGACTCTCCGCACGCAAGACGAAGAGGAGCCTCAGTCGACGAATTCCTCAGAGGCTCGGAGTTGGGCCGACAGGTAACTGTCAGATATTCGAAGCTTTGCCCGTCTGTCTCTTCTCTGCGGGAGGCTCGTTTGGTGGCTCGTCTCTGACTGATTTCTCGAAGGTTTTGTTTACTTTTGATTAAAAACGTGAAACTAGAAGTAGAAAACTAGCAACACATAAAATACGAAACGATCTCAAATACGGTCAGCTGACTTCTCAGTGCATTTCTTTTTTAAAATAAATCGCATTATTTTAGTTGGATTTTTATGCTCCAATAATTGGGAACAAACTTCCAGAAACCTGAAAAACTCGAGTTCCTCTAAACACCTGTGGTCTTTGATTCATAAAAAACTGGATCATTGATCAATATATTTGGTTTACATTTACTTGATGTCATGGACGATGGCATTTGGCAGTAGACTTAATATTTATTGCTTACTTCATAATTACTTACTCTTTTATGTTTTCATGGTGTTAAGAACGACTTTGTTGCTGAAATGGGCTCTGTAAATAAACTTGACTTAACTATTGTGACCATCACATCTAGACTTACATGCAAATGGTTAACAATGAAAATAACAACTTTTATGTCCAAAACTTTTTTTTGTCAAGCTCATATTTTATTTGGATGTAACGGACAGATCACAGGTTTTATTAATGTAACATTTTTTGCATCATTTCTTTAGAGCTTTTCTCTAATCAACTTTAATGCTGTGCTGCACAATCCATTTAAAGTGAAAATGAAAAATCAAAAAAGGCTTTAAGGTTCAAAAGTGAGATTTCAGTACATACTTCTTACAATGTGTCAAATATTTGTATGCCATTGAAAGTAAAAACGTGTCACCTTCCTCCTTTATTTATTTATTCATTCATTTATTTATGTATTTATTTTTTGATTCGTCTAGCACCACCATCATCACTACAGCCACAGTGAGGAGTACCACACCGAGAGCAGCCGGGGCTCTGACCTGTCGGACATCATGGAGGAGGACGAGGAGGATCTCTACTCCGAGATGCAGCTGGAAGAGGGTCGCAGGCGCAGCATCAACTCCCACAGCACCCTCAAGGTACACATTTGACTGCACACCTGCCGTAGTCAGACGATGAATGAAGGACAGTGTTTTTAGGGAGCTGTGGATCCATCACCTGCATTGCATCAGTGCAGTCAGTGAGTTTTCCCGGCTGTCCTCTTTCTTCATGCTTAGAATCAGCCCAGCCTGCGGCTACACGCCTTCTCTCTCCTGTCCTACTGCTTTATTCATCCCAGGCTGATCTCATGGAGATGGCTTTGCAAACATGAGTGGAAAAAAAACATGCATGTGAGAAAAGTAGAGGAGCGTAAACTAAAAAGCACAAGCTTTTTATGGTTTGCAACACCCCTTGGAGCTGTTGGTGTCGCACCCAGGAGGCTCTGAAAGTAATAAAGTTGAAATGCTGAAGTATGAAACACCAGTGCTGAACTGTATCAGGGTCATGGCATACCGAGCGCATAGAGGAATCTCATTTAAGTGATTACTTAAATGGAAATTTTCACTTTTGTTTGCGTCCATCGTGTCTGGATGTCCAACCTCAGTGTGTCCGTTGTTGGCGTACGATCCCGTCTCTTCATTCAGCCTGCGAGTGTGTGGATGCATCATGATTCATGATAACATTAAGCCATGAGAGTCAGAGTCGCTCCAGTAACTGAATGCTTTAGGCTGAGCAGTATTTATCTTTTACTGCTGTGGGAACTCAAAAATATTCGAGTTTGGTTTCTTTTCCAGTTAGAGCTCCAGGGCTGTGTCTCATCCTGCCGTCCTAGTCTGCAATTAGGTTTTGTCCGTTTGCTCATCTTCATTAAACACCTTTATTTTAGAGTTTCTCTTCAAATATTGTTCCAGGACTAGCTGCAGTTACATTACATGTATATTCTTCATCTCGAAAATTTTTATGTATTTTATTTCGTAGCCACATCCATCTTCTCGTTTGTCTCTGATCCGTGGTCCTAGCTTCTTTCTAACATTTCACATTGTTCTTCCTTTGAGACGTTGCTCCATCTTTGAATCTCCACAGATTCCTATCCAGAGCATGCCATTTCCTCTTCACGGAATGAGACTGCATGTGTTTCTACATTGCCACAAATAACTAATTCTGTCTTTATTTTGTCTTTTTCCCCCCATTTGTTCTATTCACATACTATGTTGTTTCCTGCCTGTTCTAAAACCTTCGAAAAACTTTCGAACTCCCTCCCACCCCATCGCAAAAAAAAAAAAAAAATGTAATAAATAAACTGAACCTTTTGAATTGAAACCCTGAATGAACTATAAAATCGTGGAACGTTACCACCTGGTCGTGACGTAGGCATATTACAAGCGTCAGGACTTAGCTGAAGAGAGAGACTGTTGGGATCTCCAGAGGGAGGTGGTGAAGCAGAGGTCGCTCCGCAGCAAGCGTCTCCACAGCATCCCGGAGGTGGCCGAGGAGGAGTCGGACAGCCTGGACAGCATGGGCCAGCATCTGAGCTTCGAGGAGGGCGGGCGGCCGGGAACGCCGCAGGCCCAGCGGAGGATGTACCCCCAGGAGAGCCACCACACGCGTGACCACCTCACCCCGGGCAAGAACAGCCGTCTGCAGCGGCAGCGCTCCTCCCCTCGCTTCACCGACAGCCGCTACGGCTACGGCGTCGACGACCGCAGCTACGGACGACCAAGCCGGCAGAACACCAAGAGCCCCGACAGCGGCTTGGACTGCGGCAGCGAGGAAGAGGGGTCCCTGGGACGGGGTCACATAGGGTATTACGCCCAGGGGAATCCCATCCGGGGGCCTGTGCGCATCATCCACTGTGAGGGCCCGGTAGAGAGGCGGGCCCTGGCGATGGGCCGTAAGCGAACTCTGACCCGTCAGTGCAGCGTAGAGGAGGAGTTCTCTGACGCCCCGGTGACCGCCGCCAAATCGGTACACACGGGCGACTTTAGGAACAGGGAGCACGTGGGGTCTGGTCGGGAGGTCGGGCCACGAAACTACTCCAGGGAAGGAGCCCTGAGCGAGGGCAGGCTGAACGAGCTGGACAGGGTCTATTACAGCCCCCACAGGGAGGCTAGGACCCAGTCTCTGTCCAGGCTCAACCGGGACCAGCCGCTGGTGTGTGAATCAGAATTTCTGCTGTATTTTCTATCAGCAAGCTGCAACCCTTCTTTTCTTTTTCTTTTCTTTTTTTTTTTATTTTTATGTAAGCTCCCCCCCTTTTTCTTTTGAGTTTTCCTTTTTGTTTTTGATTTCTGGACGAGATGTCATGTTTCATGGTTGGTCTTATTTGAGTTCCTGTTTTGTGTGAATTACTTTGTTTGTATTCAGATCTTCAGCTGCTTTGGAGTAACGTTTTTTTAATTACCTAAAGGCCATTTTAGGTTTTGATTCCTCATGTCTTTGCGGGAAAAGGCTCCATTTGAAAGAAGGTCTCTGTGCAGTGCATGGGGAACGTGCTGCTCATGCCTTTTCTTGCTTGCCTGTGCCTTCTCTCTGCCAGCTGCCGCCTTCATATGTTGCTGTTTTCGTCCCTCTCACGAGAGCTGCAGCCATAGCGCTCCATCCTTTGTTTGGAGTTTTATGTCAGCATCTCTTGCCCTTCATTGCTACACATAGGGATAAAAAGGCTAAGTCAAGGCTTATGCTTCCTGCAGGACTTAATTTTCAGTCCCTAAAAATCATCTCTTGCTAGAGATGCACCAGTCAGAATTTTACAACCAATTCTTTCTCTGGTTTTTTGTAAAAGTTTGACCTGCTGGTGACCTGCTGGCTTTTTGTGATAAAAAAATGACAATTTTATTAAGAATTCCATATTACCTTTCCACATGACATATCGACTGTACTGTTTAATTCATGTGGAAAAACAAATTTATTAGAGCAAAGAAATGATAAGAAATAAGTTATCATTTGCTCTTGAATACATACCTATATAACCTTATGGCACATTGAAGACAGCCATCAAAGGTTAGGGGTCATTTAATTTAACTTGAAAAAATGAACCAAAGCATCTGTTTGTTACCCAACTAGGCTGCAGCATTTCTTCATTTGTAAAGTTTCCCTTTTTATTTTTTATCATCTGTCATGAGTTTCATCTCAGTTGAATTGTACAGGATAGATGTTACATGTGGAAAAAGTTTTTAATTTATTTATCATAAATTCATTGAGACTCACAAAAACCCAGCATCGTAACCGGAGTGCGTGCATTTTTGAGAGCTGCTGCATATTTAAAGAAGACGTGGGAGCGACACTGAAATGATTAGTTTATGTGTGCAGTCATTTACTGGTTACTGTCTATCAGGACTCCAATTTCACAGGAGAAGTTGTTGCAAAACCAAGACGAAAGATTATGGAGTTTAGATTTCGAACCGTGTCAGTGAATAACACAATTAACTTGTTAGCATTACTCAAACAGGTGCTTGAGTATGGTCCACACTGCTACCTCTACATGAGAAATGATCGTTCCTTTGCAGAAGTCAAAACATCAAAAGGAAAAAAAAAGGAGTCACTTTCGTGGCTTCCTGTTATCTTAAAGTGTTGTTCTCTCTGTCTCGGCTAGAAATTACCACAAATTCTTGATATTTTTGCTCAAATGCGAGTTTCCTTTTAGATACATTCTTGCATCTCTGTTCATCCTCTGACACTAAATGACTGACCCTACCCAGTGTTAACTGTTGTGCTCGGATATGGTGTGTTCACGGTTGAAAAAACTGGGAAGTTTGACTTTCTGAACCTCCAACCACCGAGCTGGTCAAGCTGTAAATTGCTCAATTCCAATTGCTCGCCAATTTGTCGGTGCATCTCTACCTCTTGCTTGTGTCTTTTACTTTGTTCAGTTCAGCAAAAACAATCCTCATAACTTCTTCATGTATCACATCCTGTGCTTTTTGTGACGTCCAGCAGCCACCCGTAGAAGCTGGCTGCTGGCCAACAACGTCTTTCTTCATTTGTCAGTCAGTGTCACTTTTATTTCTCTCATCAGTATTATTCCAACCTGTTTTTTTTTTTTGCAGTCATTTGCTTAATTTTCTCATGGAGAAGCTGACATGCACAGAACAAAACAAACCAAATTAATGGTCTTTAGCTTCACATTTAACCCGAACTGAATCTGAAGTCCACATCCTTGTGTTTGGGGTTTGCTTGCTTTAATTGTTTTGATGTTGGGTTAATGGATTTCTTTGTCATTTTATTATTATTTTTGCCTCCCTAAGGACAAATGGAAGATATATCATTTGCTCTTATGGTTTTTCAGTTTGTTTTTGTTTTTTTAAAAGAAGATTGTGGAATTATTGTTTAGCTATTTTCGAATGTTTTATTGTCTTGATATTGTTGACGGTTTACATTTCTGATACCTTATTTCTTTTGGGTTTTTTTGTGTCCTAAGATTATTGGGAACTCGCCATCACACGGAAGCCCCGATCGCCTGGACCACTCAGGGAGGAGGCCGGTTCACATCGGCACCCCTCCGCAGCGAAGACCCATCCCGTCCATTGGTTAGTGAGGTCACCACATAAGGATCTCCACCCTGCAGGGCGACTGATGTTTGTGCTAGTTATACCATGTGTCTCCCCCATAGACCCCATAGAGCTTTAAAATCATATGGACCCTTTTTTGTTTATGTTGGGTGTTTGCTCGCCCTGTAGAAGTCCATCCTCATGAGCCGGATTCACCAAATGTTCACATGCAGTTTTGCCCGAGAGGCTATCGCAGACACGCTCTCTATGCCTGTTTTTCCATTATTTTATTTTATTTTTTATTTTCTATTTTTGTGGGTTAACATGTTTACATGACCGCCCCCAAACTGCCCCCAATGCAAACATTGCTGTTTTACACCCGTAGCCTCCAGAGTGAAAACCTTCGTCATCCTACTGTCTCAGCATGAGTGAATGGGTCGTGGTTCTGAGCGCAGTGTGTGAGTGGGGGATCTCTGATCGTAACGTTGTGATTGGTGTCTTCTGTAGAGATCACCATGGACAGTAACAGTGAGGGGAGTGAGGGGAACCTCTCACCCGTCAAGGAGGATGTTTACTATGGCAGTGTAGCTCGGCGCAGGATATGGCGGTCTTTGTCCTCAGAGGATCAATATGGTATGTGGTGCAGCTTCTCCTCAAGATGGCAAATCACCATAACATTGCCAGGCAAAGGCCAAGAGTCCCTAAATGGAAACGAGCAGTGATGTCATGATGGCCTTTATTCTGTGCAGGACAGTTAGCTGCTGTGCTAGCATAGCTTAGCTGAATAAAGCTGACTGGGGAAGATTGGCCACTTTTTTTTCCCTTTGCTGGAGGAATGACTATCCCTTTCCTGTTTGTGCCCCTGCACCTGTAATCCCCACCAACCCTTAACACACCAACTCTTCCCGTTCACCCTCCATATCAGAGCAAGTCTCCACCATAAGACAGTGTCCCTCCTCCTTCCCTCTACAGCAGCCATCACCTTTTCCTTCTCCCCCACCTTTATAGGGGAGCAGATAGCTTCTTGTGTTCATTTTGCATGACCTTCCCCCAACCCTGTTTGCCCCCCTTTTACAAAACAGTGAGAAGGAAAGCCGGTATTGAATGAACTGATGCACTCCTGAATGAATTGCTTTGACAAACCCTCGATTGTACATTCATCAACTCCGCTGCCATCTAAAACAAAGACCATTTGGCATCTCCCTCAGTTTTCAAAGTTACTTAGTTAGTCAGACTTCCAATCTGCCATTGAAACATTTAACACGGTGATCCATGAACTGCTTGAAAAAACCCCGATATCAGGTTCATCCCTTCCCCCTCACTGTCCCTGATATCTGCGTTGCCAGGGACCACCGGGGGCATTTGATTTGTTACCTCCCACCGGAGCACGCCGCATCCCGTCGCCTGTCCTCTGCTGCATGCTGCTTTTAGACGTGGCCTATATGCATTGCATTATGCCTGCATGTGGCGCAGGAATCCTCCTTCTGTCACGTGTAGTAGAAAAAAGAAAAAAAAAGACGTGCATGTCGATCGGCCTCTGTGAGAGAAGGCAGTGAAACAGCAATGAACAGTGTTACTCGTGTCTTGATGTGTCATTCCCTTGCATCCCGGAAAAAAAAACTGCTCGTCTCCTGTGTGTTTGTGCCGTAAAGCGTGCTTCGTGGTGTTTTGGTTACTGACACACCAGCAAGCGAAGATGTGTGAACTAAGAACCTTGGTGTTTTTTTTCTTTTGTTTTTGTCTTGAAAGTAGTCTTCTGTAAGTGTCTGAACACAACAAGGGGTTTAATTATAATAAAAGCTTCATTATGCCATTCGACCTCTGGCTCTTTCTTCACACGTCTCATTACCCGGTCCCCCCGTCAGCCACAAAGAGATATCTTCTGCTCTCGTTGCCTCTGCAGCCCGCGCGGCTGTATAAGGCTGGTAGTAGCAGCAGAGGCCTCCTCTGTGTTTCAGACGGCTACGGCGGGCGCAGGCACGGCCGGGGACGCCAATCCCCGGATTATTTTGAGGAGTCCGAATCGGAGGACCTGACCAGAGTGTTTGTGGCTCTATTCGACTACGACCCTCTGTCCATGTCTCCCAACCCGGACGCAGCCGACGAAGAGCTGCCGTTCAAGGAGGGCCAGATCATTAAGGTAATGGCTTCATTCTCCGCATCTCGGTCGTTTGTGTGCGATATAGAAAATGATCACATTTGTTTTTGCAATTTGATTATGCTGAATGCGTCAACGTTTTCGTAGAAAATTAGATGATGTCTTTTTGCATTTTACTATTAGATAAGTGCACGATGAATTCACCCCGATTTCCTTAATTTTGGTAGATCAGTGATTGATTATCTGCCTTGGCAAAGGTTAAAAAAAGTTGTTTTTTAAATCGGTATTGGCCAATATCGGAACCGGCCGGTCAGCAAAAAAAAAAACATCAGACTATTTCTTGGCCCAGATTGTAAAATGAGAATAGACCACAAGTTTCTCAGGGTTCATTGTAAAGTTTCCACAATCTGTGATAAGTTAAGGAGTCATAACATCTGCTGGTGTTGGATTACTGTGTATTATCAAGTCCAAAGTCAGAACAGATCTCAAATTTTTTCCTTCATGGACCAACAGAACTTGGTAAATCTCCACACTGCCAAAAGCACCATTACCTGTCTTAATCACTGTTAGATCACTGCAACAAATGAGCTTTTAACATTGCAAATTATGAAAGATTCAAAGAATTTTCACCGGTAGATGGGTGCTTTATTGGCACTAACTTCTCTGTGACGCCTCTTCTTTTTAATGCCACCTTCCAAACAAATCTGTTTTATTTAGGTATTTGGCAATAAAGACACGGACGGATTCTACAGGGCAGAGATCAGAGGTCGTGTGGGGTTGATCCCCTGCAACATGGTCTCTGAGATCCAGACAGAAGACGATGAAATGATGGACCAGCTCCTCAAACAGGGCTTCCTTCCACTTAACACACCTGTGGAAAAGTTAGGTGAGATCTATTTTGTTTTTCTTTTCTCTTTCCCGCCATGCTCCGCTGCTGTCTGGCCGACTCAACGCTGCCGCTAGCTCACCTTTTATTTCCTGTGCTATTCCAACCTAAATATCACTTTCTTCTTTCCTGTGAAGTGAACTGCGACCGTTTTAAAGATGGACGTTCAATAAATCGCAGGTCCAGAAAATCCAAAAGAGGTTTGTGTGCACAGAGACTCTCCTCTGCCTCTTTCTGTGCTGTTTCCCCATTCCTTTTCATTTCCCAACCATTAAATTCCAGCTGCTTTGAGCTGTTGCTGACTAATACTTTGTCTCAGTATACATCAAAATCATGTGACGTTGTTTCCTTTCATGCAGTTTGCTTCTTTTCTGATTTAAATAAAAACAAAAAAAGCATACATTTTCTCTTTAAAGTTTTGTTTTTTGTCCTGGGTCAAACGCCTTCGTTGCTTCCATTTATTAAAACTTTTTTGCAATTAGAACTTTATGTGTTTTATGTCAAACATGTATTTTTATGAACAACTTAGAAATATAAAAAAGTCTTTTATATAAGACAAGAGGACTGGCATGTCCTTCATTTTGCAGGTATATCATAAATAGCAGGACGAAATATATTCCCTTATTTAACAACCTGATCCGTTTCCTTAGAAACAAATTGTAAAGAAAAGGGGAGGGAGAGGGGGTAGGGGGGGGCAGCTCAGCGATGATTCAGTGTACACGTTTATTACACCAGAGTGGGTGAAGCTTCAACGTCCCTATAAACAAAAAAAACTCCCGTTCTTCGCAGAAAGAAACCGACGGAGCGGCCGTCAGTATCCGACGTCGACGCGGAGGATGGTGGCCCTGTACGACTACGACCCCCGAGAGAGCTCCCCGAACGTCGACGTCGAGGTAGCGATCAAACCGCAACTTTTTAAAAACCTTTTCTATTCGATAAAAGAAGCAGGAAAGGGAAAACTTCTGTATGTTTTAGTTTACAACTTCAAGAAAACAGCAAATATGTCAGATGGTATCATGCTTATGTTTCTTTGTTGGGGTTTGTTTGCATATGAATGTAACTGTATTCCTCCCTGGCTGATGATAGATAAACGGCTACGTTGCTAGATGTGTTTTCTGACAGAGTGTGCGTTCTCAGCTGACGGAGGCGTTATAACCTCTGTAGTTGTACTTTTGGGTTATTGAAAATACTTTCCCATGCTGTTTGGTTTGGCCCCTCCCTCTTGGTTTCACTCACTCTCACCTTTCTATTGGCACTGCCACCGACTCAGTATGAAGGCAGCAGACTGAATGAGGAGGTGAGTGAGGGTTGATGAGGGTACGCTACCGTCTACCGTGTGTGTGTGTGTGTGTGCGCGTGTGTTTGTTTCCTCCCTTGATTGTTGAACTGCAAAGGAAGAGGTAGGCGTCGTATGACAGGCCACGGCCCTTTTGTCCTTGGTGGTCATAGTAACCAACCCCTCCCCACCCCTCTGTCTTGCATCTCCCTCTCCTTCGGTTTGCTCTTTTGTGTCGATCTCTATCTTCTTTACTTTATCTGAGACGTGTTTGGTCTGTGTGGTCCTGTTGGCCCGGGTTCGACAAAGCGTGTTTGCGATCCTGTCTTCAAGTTCCAACATCTGATGCATTTGCAGATGTGCAGTGGTCCATTCACTGAGGCTGAATTGACAAACTTTAAGATGCATCACATTGATTTGGAGAAGGAAGCACAACATTTCAAACTCATCCAACCCCAGTAGACCTGGTGTTTCTCTGAACGTCTTAGAAAAAAACAAATTGGAGTCTGCTGTCAGCAGCCAGTGTGAGGAGTCAAAGGTCGACGCTTTCTCAAAGTTTCTTCTTTTTTCGACAGGCTGAGCTGACTTTCTGTGCCGGCGATGTAATCACAGTTTTTGGAGAAATAGATGAAGATGGTTTTTATTATGTAAGTACTTCATAATTGTATTGCCTTTCTGTCAAAAACAAAAAACAAAAACAAAAAAAAAACACACAAATTGATGTCTTTAAAATGTTCTTCTAGGCAAGATGCAAACCTGGAATCTCTCTACTAACTAAACAGACAGGCTTACCATTCATTCAAAGTCATGGAAAAATACTGATTTTATTAAAAAGCAACATGATATCACTCAAAAATTAACTTTGGACTCTTTTCCTCATTCCGTAAATCTGGTTTAGAGGTGATTAAGTCGTTTCATGTGTTAAAACCAGGAGTCTATGTTTCAAAAGATTTTCATTAGTAAAATCTATAGTCCAAAGAAAGTCGTTACATAATTCATAAGATGTGCAAAAAAAAGTTGTACTTTTGGGTTTGTGTGTTTTTTCTCCCCCTTTTGGTTCATGACACTAAAAACACGCTCCATGGTTCCATTTTATGTCTGTTGTCAAAGGAAAACACTTTGTTTGTTTGGAGTCTTTATTTCTTTTACTACAGAGCAAAACGACCGACAGTCCGAGAGCTCGATTCCATATTTTTTTATATAAATCCACATCAGTTTCCCGTCTCGCCTTTTAAGCTCTCTTTAAGCCACTGTGTCAGAAACGGTGGCGGTAAGCCGGCGTTTCGGGGCGGCCGGCGTCTAACCCGCTGCTGTGTGCTCCGCAGGGCGAGCTCAATGGACACAAGGGGCTTGTTCCTTCCAACTTTCTAGAAGAAGTGCCTGACGACGTAGACGTTTTTCTCACTGACTCCCCATCTCGGTATCCCCAGGACACTCCGGCGAGGATGAAGACCAAAAGGGTACATGCTCCTCCGCAGTACTAGCCCTCTGTCATCCATTTTACTCTTTTCTGTTCCCTCTATCTCCTTCAGTTCCGTGTCTGTGAGTGTGTGTCTCTCATTGGTTCAAAGGGAAATCTCACTTCAGAGCAATTATACTGTAAATATAATAGATGTTTAAAATCTATGAGGAAAAAAAAACAAAAGAGTAAACTTACAGAGGTACTTTTATTTTTCATTTTTTTACTACTGTGAAAGGGTGTGCATTGTACGATCAATGGATATACTGTATTCATAAAGCATTCTCAGAGAGAGCGAGCCGAACAGACACACACTCCCTCCTGTGACTTTTTACCCGTGTCTTGGAAAAAACCCCCACAAAAACAACAGTTAACACTTTTTTGCACACGCCCGTGTAACAGTCTAACAGATGCTTTATGAATATATTCTGTGTTTGATCTGATTGATTTTTATTAGAGTAAATAGTTTTGTTGTACTGAAAGATGATCTATGTAGTCTATAGCTCAGCATGGTATAATAGTCCAGATGCATGACACCTCGAACATTTTATAAAAAACAAGCAAACCGAAAAAAAAAAGATTTCAACTCTAGCATAGTACAACTTTTTGTATCTACTCCCGAATGCCTTGTTTTGTAAATTGCTTTCTTGTAAAAGTAGCGGAAGCAAAAGGTCACTTAGCTTATGTTACCGAACGAGAGGATCATTTCAGACGTAATTATTTACTAAATGTAAATTTGTGCTGTTGATTTCTTTGTGTTTAACAAACGATGCAACTGTTCGAATATTTATAGGTGTCATTAGATTTACTCCTTTCCACATGTTGTACTTTGCCATTTTCGCAGTGCAAACTATTGAAATGCCATCACCATATATACTTTTTTTGTTTTTTATTTCTTTTCTTCACCTGCTTGGCAAAACAGAAGAAGAGTGTTCATTTCACACCTTAACGGCTCTGTTTCCGTCACGTAAGTGAGCAACTGAGGATACCAAGGTTACACTCTCCTCATCTAACGCAGATGACCGGGGTATGCTTAGTCTCTGGTGCGGACCACGTGCGGCCTTCATTCCTTTTGGACTTGTACCGTTTCCAGACGGTTCAGCAGACATCTTCGCTTCACCAAAACAAAAGAAAACAAAGAAAAACAAACAAAAAAACCCACTCAGCTTTGTTTTCTTACACGGACACACTTACCCTAGCCAACGCATTAGACAAGGAGTGTGGTATCTTCAGTTGTTTCTCTGAGTGTTGTACATTACAATGTCCGTCTCCTGCAAAAAAAAAAAAAAAGTCTCCTGCTGTAACTCATGATATGCTGAAAGGCCATTCTTGCACAATTGCACTGTAAACAATGACAAAAATAAAAAAAGAAAAAGTTGTGATTACAAGAACAGCAAGTAATTCGACTTCTAACAGTGCAGTAAGGTAGAATACAAGACCTGAGTAAAAACTATCCTGATTAAATCAAACATTTTATTTTATTTTTTTTGTTTTGTGGACGCAAACAACTAGAAACATCTAAAAACAAATAGTTTTTCTCAGATTTACTTGAAATGCACATTTATGATCAAAGTGGAGCGCTTTTCTGTTTTAGGCTAAAGAATATTCTTGTCAGCAGGAAATTAAAGTCATAGTTTACCTGAAAACAGCTGCTTTTCCTTAAAGGAGCAGCTCTATTGTTGTTTAATGAATACCCGGGTATTTTCCTGTGATTTCTACCATAGTTTGGACTCCAAACTTTACCAAATGACTAACACATGCATCATTAGACACATTCTCAGATTTCATAGCTTTTTTTTTTCTGGCACATTATACTGAGACTCTTTTAAAGATTAGCAAAAAATCTCACATAAAATAAACCAAAACATTTTTCTTCAACATATGGCGTTTTGTCTTATATTTTGCAAAACTCCATACTTTTCCAACCTCAGTTATTTTTTAAAGATTTTTTTCAAAGCATTAAGCTCAAATTGTACAAATCATAAACTGACTGCGACAAAGTGAGCTTCTGCTGCAGAGATGTGGTTTCTATCTATATGTAGCACCATAAATCTCAACTAATTTGCTTTCAGCATCTGAACCCACTTGTAATTTTTTTTTACATAGATGTGTGGGTTTTCAGCGAGCAACTTCAACTTTGTGATGTGGCAAATCCAAAATAAAGAATACATATCTACGTAAGGAAAGGTAATGAAATAAGAAAATAATTCTGGAAATTGCATTCGTTTACGTTTTCTTTTGAGAATTTCTGTGTTTTTGCAGAAAGTGATTTATGGGGGGGGAGAGGGACTGACATCAAATTAAAGCAAAACTGCTGCTGCTAAGGAATAAACACTGTATGTTAAAATACCTTTTTGTGGGGAAAAAAGGCGTCTAATCAACAGAGGAAGACACTGCGTAGCCTCAGAGTGAACTTTCGTTTATTTACATTTACTGCACTGCAAATTGGAGTTCGCCTCGACGAACGTCTCCTCTTCTGAAGTGCAATTGAAAAGAGCCTTTTAGCTCATGATTACAGAACAGTAATGGTGACTAGTAGTATCTTTGTATCTCAGTTGTACCAGTACATATTTATATTTAAGAGGCAAGAAAGTGAATGTGACATCAATATGCCCCAAAATGTAAAACTGTTTGTTCTTCCATAGTCTTTTTTTTTTTTTTTTTTTTTTGAGAAAATCTCACCTTTATGTGAACGTTAGTTAACTCCATCCTTAAATTGTGATGTGTTTCTATAGCGACATCAACAATAAATCTCACCTGGCAGAGGGGGTGGCAGGGAGGGGGGGGGGGGGGTGTTTGTCCAAGTGCACAGCGCAGCGTCCAGGGAGGTAGACGTAAGAGCTGTATGGTGGCCCTGCAGAGACAGAAAGGACTTAAGACTTAAGTTGGGGGAGTAATGACTGGTGTGAGAGACGGTTGGCTTTTTAACACCCTCAACTGTCCCTTACGGGTCTTCCATTAGGTTCCTTTGGACAAATCGGGTCCGCACAGAAGAGCACCCTCTCCCACAGTGCGTCCACACATCCTCGACTCTGGCCCCGCCACAGTGGGGCCCGGCAGTCCCTTCAGGGCCCCTATGGACATATGCTCCTCCAAAAAGAAAAGGGGACTGCTCTCCAAAGGGAAGAAACTATTACAAAGACTTGGCGCTGTAAGATAATTCTTTGGAAAAAGTGGCATCCACTTATATTGTAAAAAAATAAAATAAAATAAAAATAAAAAAAACAACATGAAAAATGGTGCACAGGGGCATTTGCAAGCTTAGCAAATGTTTTATTCTTTTACATCTGTTGTATATTAGACTATTTGTATTTTGTTATGGGTTTAAACTCCATATTTTCAATACTGCATTTCATATACTGGGCCCATGACCTGTAGGTGTTGGAAGACGCGTTGTGCTGCGTGTACCTCCACGTCTCCGGCTGGTTGTGAGGACAGAGCCCTGAGCGTTCTGCACAGGCTCAAAGCCTGGGCTTTTATAGAAAAAAAGAAGAAGGGAAAAAAATCACACAGGTCAGAGTTGTGTGTCTGCATTCAGAAAGCAGAATGTCACAAACAAAAACAACGAGGGCTAGATTACAGCTTGGAGTTCTCATTTAATCAAATGCAACACGTGGAGCGTGTGGACTGGAGCTGGAAGAGAGCAGCAGGTTGAACATGAGGTTTACGTGCTTTTTACTTCAGCACATTCCCTCCTTCAGAGCACACGCAAAAAGGTGTGGGGCTCGTTGTTTAAAGTTGGGGCACGCAGCATATGGACAAATCAGCAGGAAAATACTAAATAAAAGTCTCTCTTCTGCTCCATTTCAACAGCTGTGGCAGTGGCATGCCTCTCCTCCCCCACAGACTTAGAAAACAAGCACATTCTGTATCTACTACAGGGTCTCTGCAGTAAATACCTGTTGATCAAACCTCCATGTATTTGCCTTATGATCCCACAATGGTTAGTGATATGTCGAGCAGTTGCATTTTTTTTTTCTTGCCGTTTGCAGACGTTATTCCTAACTTGATATGCAGGGTGAGTCCTGTTTTCTACAGAGCTGTCAGATTCCCATGTTTAGAATTTTAAAAAATCCTCCCTTCATAGCAAATTCTAGACTGATTAGAGTGAAGTTGTGCCACTATTTTGATGCAGTGCAAATTAGGATGTTCGACAAACGAACCCTTAGCATTTTTTTTTTATATATACATTTTAACATTTTTGCTTTTAACATCATTGCAGTTGATTTCCTGCATGCCACCGTTGGACTGTAGGTTTTAGTTAACAGCAGTAAACTATGAGACACAAGGCTACCTCTATGCTGCCCTTCCCATGTCTCCACCTGTGTTCTTACAGTCTGTCAATGCCTGTTGTACATCTCAAATTCCATTGCTGCAGGATACAAGTACTGTATGTCTGTATGTCAATATATATTCAGATATCTACACCTTAATGTAGTGAATGTACAAAGAATTGAAAGCCAATGTATTATCCGAGCTGCCCAAACAGGATTGTGCAGACGTCAGACTTTGTGCATGAGCTGATCAGTCCGTCTCCTCCAATCTCCTCGTGCCGTTTTCTCCCCCCCCCCCCCATCTCATCCTTCAGCACATTTAAAGTTGAGCCTGTTTTCTACATACAAGAGTTAAACTGCCAAAAGAGAAAATAAGAGAATGTATGCAAAACATTCTAACTTTCTTAAAATTTTCGGCCAAGCAGCCATGTTAATCTACAGCAAACTGATGATCATCTGTTCTTTATGGACCATGTCCACAGACATTGCTTTTGTTTGAGTGACTGCAACTCTTTTTGTACTTTGTCCATTTGTAAAATTGTTTTTAAATGTTTATACTTGATTTTCCAACTGCCTTTTTTGTACATTTAAATTTCTAATCAGACAGTGCAAGCTTTCCCCATGGTGTCTTTAAGAGCATATTATGTCTGCAATTGTGTGCTAGCTTTCTGAGAAGAAATTATCAGCCTATACTGGTTACAAATTATTGTGTGGGTATGCATGTGCAATCTTTTTTAAAAAGATAAATAAATTTAATATTTTTAAATGCTTGTGTTTTTTCTTGAAATGACAGATTACAAACACCAAAATGTCTGAACATTTATTAACAACCAACGTAATTCTGAATGTATTATAACAGTTTTTCTTGACTTTTCTTTTTCAAAACATACACACACATAAAAAAACCCAACTGTGTAACTAAATTACACACAATAATATGCAGGAACACATACAACCCACTTTTCTCTAATGAAACACACTTATAGGAAACTTGAGTGGGTGACAAAACAACAACAAAGGTCCTTTAAAGATAGAACAGATAGTCGTCGAGCTTGACGTTGGGCTGCTTGTGGATGCTCTGCCCAACCAGGAAAGCCAGCTTATGGCCGTACTGGCAGGGAGCAGGAACACGGATGATTCCCTAAAGCACAAATGAGGGAAAAACCAAATATAAGCTGCAAAGAATAAAATATTTGACATTTTAAAACAGAATCCTATGCAAGATTTAGCATGAGCTTCATTACATTATAGGTGTAACCATATATCATGTTTGGGCAGATTGTTTTAGCCATAATTACCTGAACCTGGAATAAATTGGTTCAGGTTTTATCCAACATGAGAGCTGAATCAAAGCTTGAGCTGGCAGAACACCCAGATGTGGAATCTCTTTTTAAAACTAACCTGAATGCGGTTTAGCCGTAACAGAGCAACTTGACTAGGCTGAAAAATTATTTCAACCATGAGGCTATTTCTCAAAAAAAAATATCCAAAGTTGATTTCTACTGCTGAAAAATCCTTTAGTCCATTTCTAAACCTGCCCACCTGCCAGTTGTAGTACATGTGACAGAGCTTGTACGTGAGCCGCTGCATGTGGTCAGGCTTCAGTCCGCTGGTGTCGTAGACGACGTTGTAGTGAGTGGGTGAAACGCTTCCGGATCTGACAGACTGGCTCACGATGTAGAAGTCGTACCTGGTGAGGACAAACGTACAGCTCGTTTTATTTTCCAGCTACAGCATCAATACATGCCTAGAAGGACAGTTACATCGTACCACTCTGGACGGGTGACCTCCGTGTCAATGACGGTACCCGGTGGTGGGTTAGTGAACTTGTCCCCAATCATAGTGAAAAACCTGCTGCTGATGCGCTTCTTGACCACCACCACACTCAGCTTGGGCCTACAATGAGGAGATGAAGCTCATTATAAACACAAACAACACAGGCCAGGTTTTAATGGATGCAGGAAACGTTGCTGTGATAAACCAGATCTGTGAAATGCTCTTATTCCATCCCCTACAAACTATGTAGGAACCATGACACATTAGTTCAGAGAAAACACTGTATAGTACCTCCAAATGAACAAAGCATGAGCTTTTGAGGAAATCTTTTTGGCCAACAAACTTACTCATAGTCCTCCCCCAGGGACTTGATGGAGTCCATCATCTGCGCCACCTCGTAGTTGACGACACTTTGCAGCTGTCCGTCTCCTACTCCGTCACGGTACACAATGATGCGAGACGGCAGGCAGTTATTGAACTTCAGGTAGTCTTTCAGGGCACCTGGGTGAAAAAGGGCAGTCTTCTTTTAAGAAGAAGTTTTATACAGTACGGAAGAAAGTTGTTGAGCAGAAAATAAGAAACTTACCAGTCAGGGCCATTTTCAGTCCATCCATTATTTCCTGCCCTTTGTGCTGCAGGACACACTTTGAGTACCATCTTGGAGAAAAATAAAAGGCAACATGCTACCAAGTGACTGAAGACCAAGATTAAGGCGTCTTTAAAACAACCAATTCAATACCATAAAGTGAACGTTAAACCCAATTCAACTATGAGTATGATGATGATCAGTCTTTGCTGCGGTTGCTAACCTGCTCATGGTCGGGTTGAGACTTGCCACCAGAGCGCCGATGGACCGCTTCCCAGCAGAGGTGTCATGGTAACAGTCAATGCCCACAATCATCAGCTGCTTGAGCTGCATGAATCACACTTTGGTCATTCAGTGAAATATTCATATCAAATGTTAATGCTAATCTTAAACACAAAGCACTAGAACCACTTAACTACTTTTACCTAAAACTGTTAAATTAATAATGATTTTTGAACGAAAAACCATAAACCCCATCAACACATCAATAAGAGCTAAGAATGGAAATATGCAACATGAAGTCAAAACTGTTCCTGGACTTACAGGGATCTCCACACTCCACAGCTCTCCTCCCATTTTGCAGGCCATCTGCAGGGCGATCTTGGTTGCCACGGTCATGAGCGCCTGAGGTCGGCTGAGGGTGCGGGCCACCACACACTGGCTGGGAGTCGGACAGTCCAAACAAAGGAACTTCTTAATGCTGTCGTACTTGTCCTTGTTGCTGTTGGGAAGGACAACCACCACCTAGAAATTAGAATCACAAAAAGGAAGTTAGAAAATGGAAAATAATTTAACTATTCTAGTCAAAGATATAAAAATGTTGGCATGAATATTTTCACGTTTTTAAATTTGTATCAATGCAAGTTTAATGGAGTAGTACTGTGCCAAATACTTTATGCAAAAACGTTCACATTAAAACTATTTGCAGTCTACATAATGCCAAACTTTACAACACTTGCCTGCAGTGGACTTAAAAAGTCTAATAAGAGTATTTAAGAAACTGGGTTGTTATTGTCTATAGTCCCATAGCATATGCTCTGCATTCAGATTAATAGCAAATGTATAACATCCCCTAATTTCCCCTATGGGGAATTAATAAAGTTATATCTCATCTTATTCCAGAACAAACCATTTGAGTCTGTTGTCCCACGTTGTGCTGCAGAGCTTTGAGGAGAGACAGCTGATTGTCTTCGAACTCAATTCTGTATAAAGAGGAAAACTAGGTTAAAATAAATAAAACTAAATGGCCTTACTTACCTTGCAACATATTAACAGTTAAAAATCTAGTTTATTGTCACCAAACATGACCAGCTATGCCACAACATTGTAGAGGGAACAAAATGTGATGGATGGAAATTTGAAGTCGAAACATTTACAAAGGGCTTCACTCACATTATGGGCCTTTGCATCCGGATGCCGATGGGCCCAGAGACTTTGTGCAGAGTTTGCAGGAGGGACTGCGCTTCGTTGCTGTTGCGGCGGGAGTGGAACAAGAGCCAGTTGTCCAGTGGGGGGGCACTTATCACAGGTATCCCTCTCATCTCTCTGGACCAGTCAGCTGATTGGGGGTTGTAATCATACTAAAGGACATAATAGCGATACATAAACTCAGGATAAAGTCAATCGATTCTAAGGTCAAAGTTCTGGATTGGGAACACACGGATCTGGTTCCTTGGAAAATCCTCTCTCCTCCAAGGACTCTGCCAGTCAGGTTCAGAAGTTTCTCGTCGAAGCTGAGTCCCCATTTCGACATCTCCGACTGAGCATCAGGGTTCCTTAGAGGTACAAGAAACTAAGTTTGAGAACATGTTTGCAGAGAGGCTGACATAAAATTTGTGATTTTCAATTAAAATATTAACATACTGCAAAGGTACACAGTCCAGTCACATTAATGTGACCATCTGTCAAAAGCCAGAATAACCACCTTTCGCAGAGCGAACTGCTACGAGACGTGCAGGAAGAGAGTCACTTAGGTCCCTGAAGGTCTTCTCTGGGATGTTGAGCCATGCCGACTCTAATGCCGTGGCCAGCTGCGCTAGATTACGCGGTTGAGGATCCATGGCGCGAACAACTCGATCGAGATGGTCCCACAGATGCTCGATTGGGTTTAAGTCAGGTGAGTTTGCTGGCCAGGGGAGGACGGTAAACTCATCCTGGTGCTCTTCGAACCACGCACGTACACTGGCAGCTGTATGGCACCTCGCATTGTCCTGCTGGAAGATGCCATCATCCTGAGGAAAAACAATGCGCATGTAGGGGTGGACATGGTCCGCAAGGACAGATGCGTACTTGTATTGATCCATCGTGCCTTCCACAATAATCAGTGAACCCAGAGAATGCCAGGAAAACATTCCCCAGACCATAATGCTCCCGCCTCCAGCTTGGACCGTTCCTGCAATGGTTGCAGGGTGGTTCCTTTCAGAGGTTTCACGCCTTATACGCCAACGTCCATCTGTCCGATGGAGCATAAAACGCGATTCATCTGAAAACGCTACCTGTCGCCACTCAGTGGACGTCCAGCTGCTGTACTGGCGTGCAAATTCTAGCCTTCGTCGTCGATGAACACCAGTCAGCATAGGTGCACGAACCAGGCGTCCGCTTCGGAGGCCCAGACGCAGCAATGTTCGCTGAATAGTGGTTTGGGAGACACTTGTGGTAGCCCCTTGGTTCATTTTAGTGGTCAGTTGCTCAACGGTAGCCCGTCTATCTGCCCGAACGCATCTCCGCAACCGTCGTTCGCCTCTGTCATCTATGGCCCGTGGTGCACCACATTTGCCACGTCGTTGATTTTGGACAGTCCCATTTTGCCATGCACGGTACACTTTTACCACGGCGGCACGCGAACAGTTCACAAACTCAGCCGTTTCGGAAATGCTTCCACCCTTGGCCCGAAAGCCAATGATCATGCCCTTTTGGACGTCGGATAAATCGCTTCGTTTCTGCATTACGCCAACGATTGAAATGTTTTCTGAAGCCCACACACACCCTTTATATACGCTCAACTGCACTGTGCTGCCACCTGCCTTCTGTGATTGGTAATTTACCTCTGAAGTGGAAAGTACGTGGTGGTCACATTAATGTGACTGGACTGTGTATTAAGGCAATTTTATAAAATAGCTTTACTTTTTTTTTAAGGTTTGGAATTATTGCAATGTTTGACGTAAGCTGACTCAGTCATTTATTTCCACCTACCTGTGAATGCTTGTTATGAATCTGTTGAGCTGCCGCTCCCTCTGGTCTGGGTTCAGTCTGGTGTGGGTGCTCAACTCCTTCATGATGGTGAAGTCATTCCGCATCTTATCAGTCAACCCTGTAAAATACCATTCACTTTTTACATATTCAACAAATTATGCATTACATCAGGGCTACTTTGAATATGAATTGGCTAATCAAAATTCATCAGCAGTTACTCAATTACCCGACATTATGCAGCACAGCCAACAGACAAATACATTTGTGCCAACAATCAATGAAGCTTTACATGGTTGCAAATACATTTTCACTTCTGTAACAAATGAATCGATACATTTTTCTATTGTTGCAGCTCAAGAGTGATATACAGCAGGTCCACCTGTGAGGTAGCACAGTTCTGGCACAAGCATTGCCGGTCCAGGAGGGGGCGCTCCAGCAGGGCCCATCTTCTTCACGTGGCTAACCAGCAGCACCTGGTTCGCATCTTGGATGTCCAGACCGTATTGCTATGGAAAAAACAGATCGAGTGGAAAGGAAAAGAATCAGGATGTTTTAAACTCACACAATTACTGTCGGGGAATTTTTTTTGTTTGTTGGTGCATCTTTAAATCAAAACAGGCGCATAAGACACTGACTCATGTCTACATTAGTCATGGTGCACCAACCAAGAGCATTTTGTGTTTTAAGGCTTACGTTCTTGTAGTAGTTCTTAAAAGAGATTTCTGTGTCTCCTCTAGTGAAAGTGTTGTTGGGAGTGTGATCCCAGGCAATGTCATCAACCCTGTAGGTTTTGTTGTTGTACCTTAAAATGAAAAACATCATGTGGAAGCAGGTCTTGGAATGTGTGCAGGATATTTACAATTATTCCAATAGAAGCCACTTAAAGTTTAAAACCGTGGAAACAACTACAAGGATGTGTGGGTCTTACTTTGTGAGAACAATCTGGCCAATCAGCTCCTTGGCACAGATGTCAGTGTAGCGTTCTCTTCCACACTGCTGCCTCAGGTTGATCATGAGGTCCAGCACCGTCTCACTACGAAGCACCTTGTGGCTCACGTCGGTGCACATCATGATGGAGGACTCGTAATTGAGGATGGTGGTGGAGTACCCCGGCCAGATTGTTAATCTGAAAACAAAACATAAAAAAGCCTTGGTGATCACAAATCTGAAAGAAAATTTGAAACCAACAACCTGCAAACAGTAGGGTTTTTTTCTCCTTATTGGTCGATCAGCTTTTAGTTTCTTTAAACATGCATCAACTAAAAGAAAAAATGTTCCACTTCAGGACAAAACATCTGCTCTGTCAGTTGATTGTATTGTGACTGATAAACGTTTTACTAATCTTGAAACATGTCGATTTTAAAAAACGCAAGTAAAACAAATAACCAACATACTTGTGCTGTCGGATCTCATGTGGCTCATTGGGGTTGTAGTAGTTGCGTCCAATCTGCTGCATGTTCAAAACTCTCAGGATCCTGTGAAATTCAAAGTGATAAATGAGACGACTACAAATTGTCAGTGAGGCTCCTGATGTTCCTTTACCCCACTGACCTACCGTCTGAAGATGAGGTTGTAAAACTGGATGCACACTGGTGATGTGGGTGGCAACTCGTTTGTCAAGGTGACGGTTATCAAAACCTTCTCCTTATTCCTCGTCTCACTATAGAGGACAGTCTCCTAAAAATTCAACAAATCATTAAAAAAAAACCCAAAAAACTAGATAATCAAATAAACAGAAAGCTCATAAAAGTGCAAAAACAGGACAACAGCTATTTAATATGATTGTGAGAGCACATTCTTTTCCTTTACATGACTGATGACAGTAGAAACGCTTTAGCCATTTTACTGATATCTGAAATATTCTATTACTTGGTTTAAACTTTTAGATCCGCAGAGACTGACCGAGTCAGAACCATTCAAACATCTGGAGGGGTTGCTGGAGGTAGAACTGAAAAGACTCCTGCTGTACCTTGCTGTGCAGTCTGTGAGGCAGGAACAGCAGAGCGCCATCGAAGTTCCGAGCTGTACCAAGGACTTCTGAGTGCTGGAAGAGGAGGGCAGATCTCAGGCGCCGCGACTCCATTGGAGGTTTGAAGTCCACATGGTACTGATAAAGAATCCACTGAGGACGAGACAGGATCCGGAAGTAGTTTGCAGTCAACTTGATGGTGGCACCGGATATTCCTGTAGGAGTGTGCACACATATGATCTTTACAATATTCCTCTCACACACACAAATGTATATATATTCCAGTACATGTCTGTGGTAATGGACTCACCAGTCTTCGATTCCTTCACATGTTCCATCGCCTGTCTGGTGTATATTCCTGTGTCATGAAAGTCCCGTCGGCGTCCGCCTCGCTCTCCAAGCTTCACTTGCTGAAATCCAGTTGAGATCTGCAGAACAGCTTTACACAGAATTTAAAGTGTTAACAAAAAGCGGTGGGATAAAACTGAAAGTTAATACAGACTTCAGTGAAACTGGGAAGAATCCACATTTTATCCAAATGTGGAAAAAAAATGAAGCTTTCCAGATGCACTGTAAATATAGACTGAATTGTACAATAGCCATTATTGCAAACAAGTCCTAGAAATCTGTCAAAAGTTAAGACTCCCATATGCTTTTTACATTTTAATCCCCTATTTCCAGCATCCACCAACTTTATTTCACCTTCTCTGGCTATGGCTCCAGGAGCGCCCTTCTGTCTGCCTCGGCCAACCAGCTCGCCCTCTGCTGGAGGGGGAGGTGCTGGTGCCACCTCATGGGACTGGGTCTGCAAATGACCAAAAGAATAAAAATAAAGTTTCAAATTCTGTTGAGGACTGGAGTTGGAGACTCCAGGTTTAATAGCTACTGTATTTACATACCTGTATACAATAAGTAAAGAAAAATCAAGTAATCTGATTTGTGAAATTGTGCTTAACATTCTTACGAACAACCTGTCGGCGCCAACAGGACTCCGCTTGTGTAATTCTCATTAGCGTAATTTCTGAACAGTTCAAAATATAAAAAAAAATTCCCCAAAGTGCAGAAAAGCTGAGATATTGCGCTTTCAGGGCATATATGATACATTACGGTAGCCACCCTCTCAACCTGAAGTGTGATAGATAAAGTATGGATGGATCCAGAGTGGGATTCTGTCTGCAGCTAGAGAGGAACTGCTTCAGAGCCCACCACAAAAAATGAAAACACCTGACATAATTTAATAAAAAACAGGCATAAAACCTTGTAAGTTGGAGGCCAGGCTTCCATAGTTTTCTCTGCATTTATGTAATATAGTTGAAATTATTCATCTGAAATTGTTTTCCCCTGTCATCAAGAAGTTTTTGTTCAGTAATAAACCTGAAAATTTCAATTCCAATTTTTTTTTCTCTTTAAACTTGTTTGTTCACAATTTTTAATAGACAGAAATGTTGAATAACTATCAAATACTGAAAGCTGAGGTTGTTCTGGAAAAAAAAAAGAAGCAAAAATTCAGACTAATTTCACGTTTTTTGAGAATTTTACAGCCATAAAATCAGAAAAATACCAGGCAATCCAGTTACAATTATGGTCTTAAGAGGGTTAAATAGCCAACAATGTGTGGATTCCATCAAAAACCATTTCTATTTTAATACCAGCATATGTAAACATGCATATAAGGTCATTCTTCAATTACAATATGCTACACAATCAAAGGTAAATTGTAAAAAATTTTAATGTAAGCATTTTTAGTCACAATTTCTGGAGTACTAATGTGAGTTTTAACTTTCATAACTTTCATAACTTGTACACACAAATATATATATATATATATATATATATATATATATATTATATATATATGTGTGTGTGTGCATATGTATGCCCAAGTACGTTTTAATTTATTCCAAAAAATGGAAATACAGTTCACATAACCAAAGCCATGTTCAAGTTTATATTTACAAGTTTCATATTATGGACCATTTTCTAAATAACATGTACAGTGTAAAACTTTCCCAGCCGAGTATATTTTTTATGGAGTCCTTCGAATGGGTCTCGACTAAAGATGGACCGGATGCCAAAAGGCAGCAACGCAGCGGGCAATTAGAAAATGTAGTGAAACTTACCGCGCCGGGCGCTGCCGTGTCTTGGCCACGTGCTCTGCCTCTAGATCTTGCTCGTGCACGACCAGTCATTGTCGGTTATTCTGCAACGGTACAAACTGCTACATGAAAAAGTGGACTTTTTTCGCTTTTTCTTTTATTGTGGATGAGGAATTTCAAAAGCACACAAATGAACAACATAATGTACTTTTACTAACAAAAGCGCACTAGTATGAGTCGCATACAAACAGAAAACTATGGGTCCTGAAGGGAGACGAAGGCCTCAGGGATAACTTGCAGCTAGCTCACCAGGTGCAAGCTAATTTTTGGAAACGGAAAAAATAAAGATCAACATACATTTACTGTACATTACTGTATGTTATTTCAAGCATATTTGTGATTTAACACATTTCTAGTCAAATTATTGAAGATTAACAAATTTTAAAATACTTTTTAAAATAAAATTAAAAAAAACTCCGCAGGAAAGTTCGTTTAGAAAGCTATTTGGTCATTGTAAGTATGTTTTTTTTGTTTGTCTATTTTAATCTATTAAAGTTTACCTACTTTTTAGATAATTCTTCGCAAACGAAACGTTTCACGCAGAACACATCCAGAATCGAAAAGACTAAATGTTGTTCCTAATTTGCTTAAGTACTCCAATGAAACATATTAATACGCCACTTCGATTTTATTTCCCTCCTCGTAATATGCCTTATAACTAAATATTGTGTCGTTAGTAATGTCTTTCTTTTAAAAACCATTAACAGAGACTTTACATAAGGATTTGTGAAGACATAAGCACGTGTAATGTTTGGGAACTAGCTTTCCGGGCGGATTAATCTTTTGAACATGTTGCAGTTCTCTGTGGGATTTTTAGTAGCTGCTGTCGCTTTTATCGCCACTAGATGGAGACAAAGACAGGAAATAACTAAAAGTCCATACTTGATTGTGGCCAAGGCACACGAACTCAACCTAATAGAGGTTCTGATGAAGCTTAGAACGCAAACAAATGTTTTTGGCGGCACATGATAGACAACAAAGTGACTTTAATACTTAGCAGTTAATTCACAATCTGTTTAGCTTTCTAAATGCAGATTAGTCCTCAGGGTTAACTTGAGACCCTAAAAAATGTCCATATAGTGACATTTCCAAAATGTCACTATATCGGGGGAAAAAAATAATCAAAATTGGGTTTGGTATTCAAATCTTATTCGAAGCCATTCACTTCAAAGATGGAAGCGTGCCCTAATATTTTTAGATTTGAACCAAGACCCTATTTATTTATTCATTTATTTATTTGTTTGTTTGTTTATTTTTTTATTTATTTTATAAGAAGAATTAATTTTATTTCAAAAAATGTTCAACACATAAAAGAAGTTAACTGATCATTTCTAAAGAAAGTGATGACAAGAAACATACTTTTATAAAGTCAGAAATTAATCTAAGGCTCTTCTTTTAAGATATGCCTCATCATGAGTTATCATTTCCTGACAAACTTTTCTACTCTGCTCTTCATCTGACTATCTGAAAGAGAACTTGGCACCTCAGAGGGCATTTTGGGAGGATGTATGCAAGTCTTTCATGTTTGAGATCTAAGAGTGATTACATATTCACACCTGAGGGACGATTCTAGGAGGACTTGCTTTTGTTACTGTTTACCTGCTGGAAGAAGACTGAGGGGAGATGAAGCAAAAAGGCATTGACTTGAATGCCATCAAGCCTGATTGTTGTGCGAAAGGAGGAAACGTATATAGAGCTACAGATAGGCAAAACATTTCCCGTAGCACATTTTGGGAATGCAGCAGTTTGAGACATGATTCAACACATTGTGCCACCACAAAAAATGCAGCACTGTAAAAACCGATATAAAATAGGATGGGTGAGATCTCTTCATAAACATTCCTTAAAAAAAAGAAGAAGAAGAAGAAAAAAAAATACAACCACAAAGGATTGTGGAAAAAAAAGTAAAATGAAAGAAAAAAGAAGAAAACAGGGCCAGTGAGAGGACTGCAAGCTGAGTGGTGTGAGGCTGAGAAAGGTGCACCCTGCCAGGGACGTTGATGAATGCGCTTCAGGCTTCAAGCTCGCCCCGCAGCCTCCAGCCGTGTGGATTCCACGCTTACGCTAATCATGCTCTGTGAGATACCACGGCCCAGAGCTGATGAAAGGGAACACGGAACACGGTTAGTATCTCAAACCGGCTGCACTTTCACAAAACACACAGCTTTCACAAACACGTTTCTGTGTCGATTTGCCGCGTCTGTTTTCAACCTAATTTCCTGGTTTAATCATTAAAAACAAAACAAGATCAAAGCTTCCGTTTTACATAATTCACAGCGACTCCATTAAGCTTGAACTCTTGATTGCAGAACCAGAGCAAGAGGGGATTCCGGATAATAAGTATCTACCATACCATGATATCTGTAAGCGGGTTATGGAAATTAGATTATTCTCTTTCCAACCGTGGAAACCTAATCTGCTCCACATCAGTGTGCTTCTCATAAGAAGACGCAGGCGGCGCATAACACAAACAACATCATGGGCTTCTAAAGCTTTTGAAAAATAAGCTATTAGAGTAAGCATGGGGTTTAAAAGCTAATTATGGCACTTATACAGTGAAACTTATATACACTGCAACATTTTTTTATTTGTTCCTGTAGGCCTACGTAATAGTGCTTACAAATCTTTACTTCCAAATGTCAAATTTGAAAAGGGGGTGGGGGGGAACTAAAGGAAAATGATTTATATTTAAATTTTTTAGCACTAATAGCAAAGATTTAGGAAGAGCCTGAAAATAAGTACGTCTTTTGAATCTCGTACACAAAATTTTAGGAAAATGTTCCTATTTTTTTAAACAAAATCACCAGCGACACACCTAATAGGAACTCTGCTTCCAATACTTTGAAATGACCCCAACTTACAGCACATGGTCTTCTCCTGTAAGATTTCAAAAAGCTGGAGAACCCGTAGAACCTGGAGAAGAGGATCTTTGAGCATTTCTCTTTACTCAAGCTATTCTCTGTCCTCTCCTTTACTCACCCTGTAGGTTTTACATAAGGGTTGGATCCAAAAGTTGAGCTAGTCATCGAAGAAAGTCATGTTGTACATACATTATATATATTGAACCTATAACAGTCACAACTTCCTCCACTTTCTCTATCTATGTTGAACTTACTTTCACATGCTTGTTGTTCCCCCCCTACATGTCTATGAGGACAAGCGCCAAACGAGATGCATAAAGCTCTTTTTCTCTGTCGAGGCTTGACCCTGCTTGAAGCTTCTCCACATTGTGACCCATTAACTGCCGTTCCTTTGTTTTCAAGATGCTGTATGATCTCTGATGTTCTCTAAAAAAAAACCCTCCAAGGCCTTCACATAGAAGCTGTATCGAGATTACACATATGTGGACTCCATTCATCAGTATCTTCTGATGACACTCGATTTTATTGAGTGGTTTTAGTTTAGACAGGGCTAAATACAAAACAATTCAAATTTAATTCCAAGCCACGGTTGTCATTCCATTTTATTTATTTTTCTAAGTTGAACAGCACATATTCACAAAGTAAGCAAGAACATTTAAAATGGTGAAGTGCTTAAAAGCAACCCCTCATGCAATATAATAATAATAATAATAATAATAATAATAATAATAATAATAATAATAATAATAATAATAATAATAAACAGGATTTTCCCAAAATTATTTACTCTCTTCCAAAGTTTTCCTGCAAACTTGAGTCCCAAGGACATAAGGCACACAGCTTTGTTTTGTTCACACAGTGCTTGGCAAATACTCCGCTTCCTGCTCATTTCAAAACAAAATCTAGCGACTCGTGGCCTTGGCTTGTAGAGTTTGTGTGCACAGAGACAGGAAGTCTGCGCAGAAACAGATTATTTTCATTTTAAAAATATCAAAAATCCTCCCAAATGTGGGAAGCAAATGTTTGAAAAATAAGAAAGTTGTTCTCAAAGTTCCAGCTTTGCCATTATGTATTTATTTATTTTTTTTAATCTCTCCCTCTCCTCCACCCTCCACCAATTTGTGGAGACGCCCGAAGTCAAGTTGGCTGGACAGGCATGAGACTGACCACAGAGGCAGAATCCCCTCAGAGCTGGCCTCAGTCAGGAACACCTCGCTGTGATCTCTGGAAAAAGTCAACAAGGTTCGGTCCACAGCTGGGCCACAGGAGAACAGAGAGGAGGCACGTAGCAACACCCTCCTGCTGGGTCGCTGGGTCTGCGAGAGAGTGTACTGTACTCCTCCAATGCAAAGCATATGGCTGCACAGGAAACCACCTTCACAAAGGCAACCTCTTAACTTAGCGCTCGTGTTAGTTCTCTTCTACCTCAGGCAATGGAGCTAAATGTTTAAACCCCCAACTAAGAAGGCCACACCACCTCTTCCTTGCAGATACGTGACCCAAAGAAGATTAAGTCGCCTGTCTGCGTCACAGAAACTTCCCAGAGGTTTGAAGTTCAATTCTCGTTCCGCCTTTTTGCCTAAATCATTGTGTATGAACAAAGGTGCAGCGGAGCATCCGCGGAAAAAGAATCTAATAAGCACAATGTGGGAATAAAGCAGAGGGGAGCGAGCATCAAAGGCAGCCAGGCACAGCATGACTGGCATCAGGCTGAACTTCCAACCTAGGACACTCAGCATGCTCTTCAGCAATCGCCCCCTGTGGACTAGTCCTGGGCAGTAATTAAAACCATCATTCCTACTGCCTCAGTATCTCATTAGCCACAGGACCTTAAGCTTTCATCCTACTTGTCTGAAAATATCACAACTCCCCACCAGCAAGGATGAGTCTCACCGACCAAATAAAAAGAATGTGTCTCCGCAAATACGGCTTTGCACAACAGGTGAAGCTTTCTTGTTGATTAAAAAGTACCTGTTGCAGAAAACAAATCTACTGGAGCAACTTTTTTTTGTTGTTGTTGCTTTTGTGTAATTTTGTTTTCGATGGCGATTTGTCTTTATTTGCAAGGGAAACATGAGGGGTGTGGGGGAGAGAAAAAACGAGCACAAACTGATACATTTGAAGCTCCCACGCTTTCGGTATCAAAGGGAGAATTTGAAGTGGGTGAGGATCGGTTGCAGTGGTCAGATTTAGCACTTTGGCTGCGGATGAAAAGAAACTCTTTTCCCATGTTTAATTCAGTATGAGCCATGACTAACTCATATAATATACTGGGCCTCTGAAGCCAATCACCTGCTTTGTGTAGCTTGGAAGAGACAGAAATGAACATGTCACTGGATTCTGGGAGAGGACGTATCCAAGCGCTGCCTTGCCGGTCGGGAAGATGTGTTTTGATAGCTTTATGTTGTTCCCGGATTTTAAATCAGTCCTTCTGCCATTGCAGCGCTTGCAGATATTCAAACCTCAATCCACTGCATGTTATTAACCTACTTGACGTCACCGCTGAGATGATTTATTGCTTTCAAACGGCGGCAAGAGGACAAGATCCCAGCACGAATGATGTGACGGCTACCGGTATCAGAGTTTTGCAGAGGTCCAGTTTGAAAGTGCTATTCATACCACCCAATGTTATTGTAATGCGAGAAAAAGGGTTGGAAAGTATAATGCATAGGGTGACAGTGATGCTCCATCCCCACCTACTACTGCACACCTCCTGTTACCTAGGTGAAAGAAAATATTTTTCACCTCTTTTGAAAAACATGGACAATCGAGATGTTGGCATCTAAGTATCACATTCATTTAAAAGCTGTTTTGAAACTCTTGTGAACATTGGGTGTGGCGGATAGCGCAGCAGTTAAGCACACAACCGATGTTCAGAGGTCTCAATCCTCTAAGAGACCGTCACAGGTTCAAGTCCTGGCAAACTGAGCTTTGCCACATGTCATCCCCCTCTTTCAAAACCCACTTTCCTGTCATTTCAATTTCAGGTAAAGGCCACTAGAGCCAAAACAATCTTTTTTAAAAAGGTTTGTGGACATATAAGCATACAAGCAGATCACCCAGTTAACTCCATGTTGAGTAATCGATAGACATTTCAGAGCTTTGGATTTAGTGAGCGGTGTGACTTTAGTCCTTGACGTGTAACTTGGTGCAGTGTTCTCTGAAATGAGACCTCAAAGAGAGTTTGTATGAATGTCAGTGCAGACATACCAGCGCTACAAGAGCACCTTCCAAATCGTCCAGTTTGAGGAAAATGTGGTGCACGTGATCTGTGCCGAGTTGTAAAAAGTCAGATATCGATGCGAGGAAAACGTGCAAGAGCATGGATGGCATGTTTGGTGCGTGCCCCTTCACACCCAGTTTGGTGCGTCAAGAATAAACTTAGCATAACCAATTCACACTACGTTTTACATCCCTTTAGCCATTTCATTCACTACACCTTTTGTGCACCAGGTTGGATATTCATCAAGATGTCAGAAACATTCTCTCAGAGGTTTTGGTCCATATTGAAATAATAGCCTCACACCATTGCTGCAGATGTGTTGGCTGCACATCCATTAAAATAATCTCACATTCCACCACATAAGGGAAGGACTTGAAGTGAGTTCTGGTGACTGTAGACGTCAGTAGATCAGAAGTAGTCGTCATGTCCCGGAAACCAACTTGAGATGATTATGCATAAAAAGCTGGGCAATAACAGAGTAGAGACTCATTGAAACAATGCTCCACTGATGGGTCCAAAGTGTGCTAAAAACTCCCTCCACTGTTAGCCTGTGTGAGTTGTATCCTCAGTTTCAGTTTCTTAGCAAAATAAACTTCAAGGTTTGACATGTTTTGTTTTAATTGATGGTATTCTGTATACCTGGTTTGTGATATGTGGTTTTTAGAGTCACTGATGCCTTTCTATCATTCTGCCCCTGTCTGCCCAGTCTCCTCTGACCTCTGAGGCATTTTTGTCCACACTGCTGCCGATGGTTGTGCATGAACATCCATGTAGATTGGTAATTCCTGAAGCATTAAATCTCCTTTCTTCCTCACTTGGTTGCTCACTTTGAACTTCAAACAATTTGTCTTTACCTCCTCTAGATGCATAAATGCACTCACTTGCTGCCACACGATTGGCTGAGTTACTATTTGTGTGTTTGAACAGGTGTACCTAATAAAAGGACCTGTAAATGTATACAGTTTGTTTTACCAAAACAGCAAAAGGATATAATACGATGCATAACAACTAGTGAACTTAAGAGGTGTTTGGTCCATATTCTTGATAAAATCTATCAAAACCAATAAAAGAAATGTTTTAAATGTCACATTATTTTAACAATTATTATAACCAATATGTTCAATAGGAAGAAAAACATTGGTGTTCTGTTTTAAATAAGAGCAATTAGATGATAATTTGTTTTTCAAATTTTTGTGACAAACTGTAGTATTTTTATCTAGAGCGTCAGCGGCCCATTAAATGCATTAAAGAGCTGCTTAAATAGTTTCAGGATGCCACACCCAAACACACAAAGCTGGATCAGTCAGTTCCTGAAGAGTGCTGTTACATGGCCTTCGCAAATATGCCAACCACTCCTCCTCCGCCTCCTCCTGCCCTCACAACAGTGCGTGCATGTGAGCCTTTCTGAAGCGGACTCTCTCCCTCTTTCTCTTTTTGCCACAAGAAGTCTCTGATCTCTTTCGGTGACAGAAAGCTTCGTGTCTGTTGAGGACGCGCTCTCCACCTTTGTCTCCAGCCCGCCCATGTTTGCCGCTCGTTTGTGGACAACAGAGCATGGTATAGGAATGTGTGTTTTATTTTGTTTTGTTTTTTTGCATTAGAAAGGCCAAAAAGTGCCACAAAAACCATTAAAGACTGGTTCCACATTTCCCTTTTGCTGTCGTTATGAGTCAGTCCCAAATTAAAACCCAACCAGAAGCTGGTTCTCAGCCAGACTCAGCTAACTGACTCTCTCCCGCTCTGTTTCTTTGAGAAGCCTTTGATGTTAGCAGGGGGCTTTTGCACTTGCAGTGATGGTAGCGAATGATACTTTAAGCGATTCTTTTTTATCCAGCGAGCTTAATGAAAGATTAATGGGTTTGATATTTTCCCTTGTTTATATTTTATTTAAAAAGTAAGCTGGGGTCCTTGGAACCTGTTAAAAGCTTCTTGTTAATGACTTTATGGCTCAGTGCAAGTCCCATTTTGGTCTTTGACTTTTAAAAACAACAAGCAATGATTGTCTTCTTTGCAGCGTTGGCTTTGGGGTAAAAAGTGCTGACCTTGACTGCTGTTCTTTTGTGATAGTCTGATATGAACAGATCGTACTGGAGCTCCAGCAGAGGTTATCATCATTTCCTTATTTCCTAATTGAGCATACATTGCAGGCATGCAGACATTGAGCGATTGCATCTCTCTGATTAAGTTATGATGCGAGATCATAGGAAATTATTTTTAAGACAAAAGCATCTAAAAGCATTTGCTAACTTTACATTGTTCATACATTAGCTGACTGTGACCAAAACGGCCATTTGACTTGGATTGCTTCTAGGTCTTTTCAAAAAATCAGTCAACATTTGTGAACTTCGAAATAGCGTAAGTCTTTTTTCTCTTTCAGTTTATTAGTATACGTACCTTATTTACATGGATGCATAGCATTGTTATCATATAAAGCTGTAGTTTCTCCACTTCTGCCTCACAGAGAAACCCCTCTGACTCAGCTCCTTCAGACTAGGCAGAAGCAATTAGTAAACACCTGCTTCAACTGCACATCTGCAGAGCTCGTTGTACGAGCTACTTCTCAGTGCAATGCTGGTAAAAACCTTGTAAAAAGGTTAATAAAGGAGTGACGCTGTGAGGATTTCCTGAAGGAGGAATTTCAGGAAGAGCTGGATTTTTTTCAGAGAGACAATCAGGATCAGTCAGGTCTCTCTTTCACAACTGCAGCTCATTCAGACCATCACTGCACTGTCTTTTAAATGGCACAAATAAACAAAAAAAAAAAAAACAAAACACATCTCACCTGCTCTGTCGACCCTTCATTGGCAGCCAGTGAACTTTCCTGTCTCACCACAGATTCTCAGATCAGCTTCTGTTAGTTGTACCAAGATGTTCAGCGATAAGGGCTTGTCTGTTGTTGCTCCAAATTTGTGAAACAAGTTGCCATTAAATATTACCCAAACTTCTTCTAATTTTTTTTTGTTGCTAGGGTTCTCTCAGCAATAAAAAATACTTGTTTTCAGTGGCTTTTGAAAGCAAATTCAGACACAAAAAGACAAGAAAATAGGTAAAGTTGTTGCAAACATGACACAGGTTGAAAATGAAAAGGCATAATAACTAGTACAAGTATATCATGCATCAGGTAAACCTTACAGGGCCAGAACATTAAACTCCTTCCAATATCTTGGTGAATATTAACTTTAACCTTCTAATTTGTGGGCATAGTTGTGTTTTTTTGAGGAAATGTTTTTGCTGGGATTCTGCTTATTTGCTGGGATTCTGCATGGACATGGGAGATGTGGACTCACAATAATTCTACATGTAATGGCTTGCAAAAATTCCACACTCCACCAATGTTTACCCATTTTCTCACATCACAGAGGTGTCCTGCAGAGGTATTTCAATGCCCTTACTTTGTCAAATTGTCTTTCAATGCAATTAGGCAGGCAGGACACATCCAGAATCTGTGAGGTTCAGACAGCCTCACGCTGAGCAAGTGCAGAGCAGGAGTAGCAGCAGCAGGATAATAAAGCGTGGCAGAAACAGGGAAATCATGGCAAACAGTTGTATGGGTTTGGATTTGTTTCTGTCCAGGACCAAAGGAAAGCTCAATGAGTGTGTTACCTGTTTACAACTGAGAGTGTGTGCTAACTAAGCAATATCCACATTTATTATTATGCAAGCAACTTTGAAGGGAAACATCTTTACCAGGAGGAAAACCACAAACTATGTTTTTTTCCCCCCAGACATCAACTTTTCCCTGTTAATTGATATAAAAGTAAATATGTATACACCATTTACTGCAATCCTGCTTGAGACTCATTTGAAAAGAAAAATATTTGAAAAGTGGAGGGACTTGTGACAACTAAAATCAATCACCACTGATGAAAAATGATGTTGCTGTTTCATGCAATACTTAGGATATATAGATTAAAGTAATTGGATATGGTTAGGTACAGAAACTACCTTTTTAAATGTGATGGAAAAGGCAAGTTAAAGTTAGATAAAAATATGACCAGTGAGACTCCATATTCTCATAAGTTATGTGATGCATCCAGCTTTCTTTAGTACATGAATGTACCTTGCTCAAACGTAAACGTGTTGTTTTCGGAAACAATGATTTTAATTTGAGGCCATGTTATTTGTCTGTGAGATTTATGTGTTTTGAAAGACATCTGCATACAAAGATAGTTCTCTGTAAATGTGGAAAAATGAATTCAATTTTAGATTTCAATCATTCAAACCTCTTATTTGTTTAATTTGTATGTTATTATTGGCTTAGATATTTGATACAGCACAGCTTATTGATGCTGTTTGTTATGCTCTGTTATCTTTCAACTTTTAAAGAATATGTTGTTATTTGGTTAAGATATAAGAAGGTATATTTGCTTCTAACTTCAACACACTTACATTTTACTGGAGTAAAATTATGTTTTATGTTATTAACAAAAAAACTGAAATGTAATACCGTCCACCCAACCATGCATCGATTGTCTATTCCCGTTTTTCCTCACAGGGTCCAGTGATTACTGCCAGGTGTCTGACTTCAAACGTTTGCAAAAACTGAAATTAGGTGACAATTTAATGTGAGTTTTATCCGTACAGTTTCAAAACTATACATACAGGCTCACACATACACACCAATGTTTGGATAAATACTCTAAGTAAATTGGAGAGAAACTCTGTGATTTTTGCAGCCATCAACGAGCTTCTGGGATGAGTTAGGTTGAATCTTTAAGGACTGGTCTTGACAGAATTGGCAAAGAATGTCTTGGCTTTTTTTTACTTTGCCTGTCATGAGCAGCATTTATAAACACAGCATATGCATTTTCAATAGGGATACGAAGCTTAATTAAATAAAAAGGAAAGTTTGCCTATGCTTTATCCATTGCCAAACTGGTTTGGGTGTGTTTATGATTATTCTCCTGAATAGCCTATTCTGTTAGATTTAGCTGTTATTCAAGTTGTTGACTTAATTCTTAGTTTAAAACATTTGTATGTATACCTCCTCCTTCGTTCTTGCACCCATTTTGTGCCAAGCTGGCCGTGAAGCTCAGGATGATGCCGCTCGCCACCATCATGCTGGTATTTTATTCCACTTTGAATCCATCTGAACGTACGTCATTTACTGCCCAAATAGTTCAATCTCAGTTCTTTAAATTCTTTAAATTAATGTTCATGTCAAACTGTCTTCTGTCTGCGGACATGATAGTGATGCTGGTGTTCAGCTTTCGCTTTGCAAGTGGCCTAACTGGTTTCCTTTCATCTGCGTGTTGAAAACAAAACAAAAACAGAAAAGCAATAATCTCAAACACACATCAAAGCCGGTTTACGCAGGCAAGCATTAAGTTTCTGGAATGATCCTAAAATCAGCCCTATTGAAAATTTGTGGAGTACATACAAAAGCTGGGTCTGTGTCTGAAAGCTAACCGATGTTCAGTGAGTTAGCGACCATTTCTGCTAAGAAGATTGATCAATTAGCTTGTTTTCAAAGGTGTTCACCCAATTGTTGATTTCAAACGTTCTACTGAAGTCCTAAATTAACATAAAAAAAATTCCCTTCTCACCCTCTGCGGGTGTCTCTTTCATCCTCTGAGCTCGGGTCCTCTACCAGAGGCCTGGGAGCTTGAGGGTTCTGCGCAGTATCTTGGCTGTGCCTAGTACTGCACATTTCTGGACTGAGATGTCTGATGTTGTTCCTGGGATCTGTTTTAGCCACTGCTCCAGTTTGGGGGTGACTGCCCCAAGGGCCCCGATGACCACAGGCACCACTGTGGTCTTCACCTTCCAGTTCTTTTCCAGTTCCTCCCTGAGGCCCTGGTATTTCTCCAGTTTCTCATGCTCCTTTTTCCTGATGTTGTAGTCACTTGGTATAGCTACATCCACCACAACGGCTTTCCTCTGTTCTTTATCCACCACCACAATGTCCGGTTGGTTCGCCATTACCATCTTGTCTGTCTGGATCTGGAAGTCCCACAGGATCTTAGCTCGGTCATTCTCCACCACCTTTGGGGGTGTTTCCCACTTCAACTGGGGGCTTCCAGTCCATATTCTGACAGATTTTCCCGTACACTACCCCCCCCGGTTAGTCGTTCCATGTACGCTTCCCTGCCCATTTTTGACCCGCTTTTATGTGCTGGACTGTCTCGGGGGCCCCCTTTGCAAAACCTACCCGGGGTCTTTCGGGTGTGGAGAATTGAGCCTTATTGCTTGGTTTTTGGGGGCCTTTTCCTGTGCAGCCGGGATAGACCCTCTGGCTGTCCTTGATCCAGTTTTGCCCCATTGGTAGTTTTCCCTATATCAGCCACTTCAGTTTTTTTTCGGGGGGTACACCCATGTGGGGGCTTGTTCTCCCGTGGAACCTCACCCCTCATCCTTGTTCCCCTTGCCTGAGACTTCGGGAAAACACCGTTTGGGTTTTTGTCCTTGTTGGTATTTATGGATCTTGGGGTTTCACCGGACAGGGCTCTACACTCGCTACCCTCGCTCCTTTTTTACGGGTCGTTAATCTCATGCTGGATTTGGGGGCCCCCATGCTGGGTTTTAACTTTCCCAGTTTAACATCCGTGCCTTTATCCTTCTATTTGGGCCAGCAATTATTCCGCAGGGGTTTTATTACTGGGAAGGGAACGTTTATTGCAGGATCTTGTTCTTGCCATTGACTGGGGTTCTCAGGACTTTCCTTATTCGTTGGGGGTAGGGGGTGTGGCCCTTTCCTTTTGACCCTCGGAAAGTTGATTGTTTGTGGTATTCCCAGGCACCCGGCTAGAATATAAATATATTAAAATTATAATTTAATTTATATATTTTTATATTTATATATTTATAAAATAGGTTTTACAATTATCATAAAGCTCTCACCTGAAATGCCTTTGTTATAGAAAGAAATAAATAAGTCAAAACATCTCATTCCTGTCAAGCCTTAGATTTTGTCCACTGAACTGCATCTCTGCCAGTATAACCGACATGTCGTGGGTTTGGGAGACTGAGAAAAAAAAAAATAAAACAACCACACAAAAAAAAACAAGAAAGGGGGGGGGGAGCTTTGGGAGAAACAGTTTGCTTCTGAATGTCGGGGCCCCCATTTCCCCCAGGCGGCTGTCTCCCCATCTCTCAACTTTTCCCTGCCCTCTTACTGGCTTCCCGTCTTTCACTCTCCCACCCCTTTCCCTGGGATTTATGCTAACCCTGTAATTTCGGCCCCAACAGCACGGCCTTTAAGGTTCAGTTGGGGGGCACAAGAAATCCCCATCCCTCGGCCCAGACTCACCACGCGGCCGTTTAATGCCGCGCAATTTTCCTTTTACCAACTCCTTGACACTGGCTCTAGGGACATATTGTGTGACAAGGGAGATTGCGAATACCCCACTGCCAAACCTGCAGTTATTTCCGACTTCAGATCTGAAGTTTTGAGTGCATAGGTTTTGCAAATCAAATTTAACTTTTGTCGAAGGGTTTTTGTTCTATCACAGCCGGGTTTGACTTTTTCTAAACAAAATTTAGGGTACCAATTTTTAATCGCACCTTTATTTGGGAAAAA